>CM067219.1:59481168-59909622 GCA_034190945.1 Octodonta nipae
AACATTATATTATATATATATATATAGTATGTAGTTATTGGCATACATACTTTAATAGGTTTTCTAGTTCCTGTTTGATGATCATCTTTTTTTTTCCACTGAATAGATTTACTTGCCTATAGAATAACCTAAAAAAATAATGCAAAACAATATTATGAATTAATGGTAATGGTAGCTTTATACTTGTCTTCTCTATTTTCATAGTACTTTGTTAAGTCTTTAGCAGTACACTCGTTTTTGATAATGCATCAAATCTTGCATTACTGTTAAAGAAAATTGTTCTATTTTCAGCGTTTGCAGTATCTTCTTGATGGTAAATGTATTCTGAAAGCATTATAAAATTACATATTTACGTAAGATAATTAATTGCTTTCTAAAGTTATTCGTTCTTAAAGCTTTAGAGATACCTACAGAACTAACGTGTCTGTCATGATTATATTTACTACAAAAGTAACGTCAATTTAACAGAAAAAGCAACTTGTTTCATTTGACAAATATAGCTAAAAAAACATTAAAAGATTAAACTTTTACCATAGGCTATATTTTACTTTCATGAAATGTTTGATTACGCGATGGTGGCAGTGATCGTCTATTAATTTTACTTAATTTAATATCTTGGAAACCAAAAGGGATAGAGACATGAAAATTGGTGTATGCACTATTCTCCCCAAACAAATAAAATCGAGTTTTATCATTTTGCAAAAAATCAGTAATCTCAGTGGGGAATTTTTTTTTAATTTTTTTATTTTTGGTGAACGCAAAGCAATAAAACCGATTCCTTTCTTTAAGTAAACGTAAACTGTGATTCGTCATTTTGCTGTTATTGAAGTATTAAATATATTGTTATACGGTTTCGAAATAGAAGGTATTATTTAGTGAATGTTAATATATGTATATATATATATATATATATATATATATATATATTATATATATGTTTGAAAACAAGTTGGCACGGACGGAACTATGTGTAGCTCTCTTGATGGTCCGGGGTTCGTCCGTTGAAAGTTTAGTCCCTGTAAAGGAACGGTCGCCTGACGTTTCGCCAAAATCTCACCTGGCATTTTTAAGATGCTTTTCCTCTTCTTCCAACACGAAGGGTGGCTGCAGGTTCGGACCTTTCCGGACAACTTCGTATCCGAGATCTTCGCTAGTGAGCTCCGATATGTGCGCGCCGCTATTTATGCTATCTCCCGAGTCCCCTCCTATTTCTTTGCCCCGCCTCCAATTGTGTTGAGGGGGCGGTGCCGTTTGTTTTGATTGGGTGACACCATTGCGTTGTCGCAAATTGTACCGATGACGTGGTTCTGTTTGTACCGATGGCGGCCGCAGATGTTCGTTAGAAGGGTGGGCGTCCTGATAGTTAGCAACGTTGTGGTATTGTTGCGCTCTCTTTTAATTTGTTTTTCTTTTCCGGTAAGATGTTCTTCCAGGCTTGATGCAGGTGTAGAGCTTCGTTACGGTTATTGATTTCTCCTTCCCTTTCAATTTCTATAGCTTCCCTAATTGTTCTTCTTTTGAAGTTGTTTTCTGTTGCCAGATGCTTAGAGCCCTCAAAGTTCATTCTATGTCCTGTTTGCTGTTGATGTTGGAACAGGGCCGAGGTTGTGGTCTTGTTTCGTATGCTGAGTTTGTGCTCTTCGATTCGGGCTTCGAGCCTACGGTTTGTTTGACCTACATATGCTTGCTCGCATCCGCCGCAAGGTATCTTGTAGACTCTGTGACTCTCTAGAGGACGTTGGTCTTTGGGATTGCCTAGAATGCTTTTTATCGTCTTATGAGGTTTGTAGGAAGTTTTGATGTTGCTTTCTTTTCTAAGGATTCTTCCGATCCGATCTGTCACTCCTTGTATGTACGGAAGAGTGGTCGCTGCCTTTGGGGGGTCTTGTTGGGTTTCTTCGTGCCTTGGTAGTTCTTGTTGATTCAGGGCTCGTCGTATGGTGTTGTTGCTGTACCCATTCCTCCTCAAGATCTGTGAGATGGTGTTTAGTTCCTCTTGTTTGTGTCTGGCGTCTGCAATGCGTCGTGACCTACATATAAGTGTATTTGCTACTGCTTGTATTTGGGAGGGATGATGGTGTGATTTAGCATTAAGGTATCTGTCGGTGTGTGTCGGCTTTCGATAGACTGTGTGTTCTAGCTTCCTTGTTGTTGTCCTTTTTAAGTAGATGTTCAGAAAAGGAAGGCATCCATCTTCTTCCATCTCCATGGTGAATTGGATCCTTTCGTGTAGAGGGTTTGCCAGGTGTTCCTGAGTTCCGTATCCCCATGAGGCCACACTATCAAGATATCGTCTACGTATCTTAGCCAGACTTTTGGTTTCACGGGGGCTGTGTTTAAAAGGGCCGTTTCGAAATAAGACATGAGGTTTGCCACCGCTGGTGAGAGTGCCGAGCCCATAGGTGCACCGTCGACCTGTCTGTAAAGTTGCCTGTCAAAGGAGAAATATGTGTTTTTTGAACCAATGTTCCGCGAGTTGTATGATGTGCGCAGGAAGGTCTTCATTCATGGCAATTTGGTCCAAGGCTTCGTCGACGGGGATGCTTGGGTAAAGTGATTTGACGTCGAGACTTGCGAGGGGGTCTTCTTCTGTAAGTTTAGGTTCCCTATTGTTATGAGAAGATGTTATGTTATATATATATATATATATATATATTATATATATATATGCGTTAGGTGGTTTTCGGGAATTCATCCGCGTAGTTGATAACTGATTCCTGACGGGATCGATGCTAAAATGACGACGTCCCGGCAGAGTCACATCTGCCCTCTTCAGGTCGGTTCTCATAATTCTCGTAGCCTTCTGCTTTCGCTTCTAGTTACTCGAATACGTCGTCATTTTACCATCGATCCCAGCAGGGATCAGTTATCAACTACGCGGATGAATTCCCGGAACAACCACACATTTAGTGCCCGCGAAAATTTTAAAACAAATATAGTATATATATATATATATATATATATATATATACTCTTCTAAAATAATTAGCAGCAGATTTTATAAATTTTCCAAAAATTCTATTATACGATACGAGGTAAGGGTCAATTTTTGTTAGAAAATTTCACTACTTCTGGGGAACCAAAAATAGTACCGGGATGAGAGTTCTGACACTAATTCTTTAAATTAAAACAAAGTTAATGTACAATTTTGCAAAATTACGTTATTGAATCTAATATAGAGTTTTAAAAAAGCGTTATAAAAGGCTGATTATTGTCGCACACACACACACAGTTATTTAAATGCTAAAGTAAATAAATCAAGTATCAGTTAAGTACTCGTAATATATTACTCAACTTATATGTCAATATGTTTTGGCGATAACGTTGTCAATGTTAACAGAAACATCTTGAATAAGGGTGATATGTATTGATCGGTAACTGCTATTAATAGGAGTCAAATCGAGAAATATTATAATACTATTCTTCTTATCAAATATGAAAATATTTACCACTTGCTACATTATACCACATTCTTAAATCGAGTTCCATCTTTAAATACTCTCTTCGAGGTGTCATTCCTTTGTACGCAAGGCAATATACATTATATATTATATATAACATATATTGTTTCTGGTCAGGGAACCTTTATCAGTTGCGCTTCTCACAATTGAATGTCCTCCCGAACACTTCTTTATGTATTTGATACATTTCGTTAAATTTGAAGACGCGAGATGTAAGACCGACATCTAGGATTTTCCAGAGAATTAGCACACAGAGGTACCGAATCTGGAGCCGTTCCGTGTAATTGCTGTTCTCCCTTAACCTCTAGGACAGAATGTCACGATAAAATTTTTAGGTCAGAGATATTGAATACTCTCTTCGAGGTGTCATTCCTTTGTACGCAAGAAAATCCTAGATGTCGGTCCTACATCTCGTGTCTTCAAATCCATCTTTAAATATTAAGTATTGTCAATATTTGTCAGTTCTAAGACTAAAACATTAGAATTTAATTCTTTAAATATTGTCACTTATAATAATAAACGCTTTTTCAAAACTCTCCATTCGATTACGTTTTAGGACGGTCATTAGAATTTATCATTTTCCATTTATCATTTTCATAAAGGGATTGTTCACTCCTTATTTGTTCAGAACATCTTAATTCTATTTGAGGTACCTATATATTATATTCCGAACGAATCAAAATTACAATAGGATTCCTATAACAAAAAAAATCTTTGACCTTGGAATGATTTTAAAGGTCAAGGTCATGGTCAGGGTCACGTCGGACGTAAAATTTTCCGCTTTTTACGAATCCGTTTTACAAAATCAGGGTTCCTTTGAGGTCATAGTCAAAATCAAATTCATAGTCTACGTTAAATAGCCAGAGAAAAATCATAAAACTTTTGTCCAAACCATTTTTTCCGAAAATGCATTTCCGGCGCGATATCGTGCCGTCCCGGGACTTTTTCAGGGTGTGTATATATGCATGTGTATATATCTCTACGCGACGAAAGTTGATGCGTAAAATCATATACAAATGCGAGTATTTGTGAAAGTCGCGTTCATAGGCATGTATATTTGTGTATAGATTTGCAAATTGTTAAATTTTTTGGAACTTCAGCGCGCTGTACATAAAAAAGGAGCGTTCTGCCTATTGAGACTTTTGATCCACGTGCTCCGAAGAATTCACCCCCAAAATTTCAGAAACATTGAATGAAACACAATTTCCATTTAAAATTTGCGGGGTCTTTTCCGAACATAGGCCTTACTCATTCCTTGTCATTTTTCTCTATCTTGTGACTCAAGTATCCACAACAATGCAGGAGATCGCTTAACATGGTACCTCTATGGCATTGGGGTTTTCCCAAATAGGTCATCTACTTCAAGATTGTGCAAGTTCACTTTTCATCCTTATCTCTTGCTTAATCGTTGTTTTGTGGATCCTTGCAAATCATCTTGTTACTTTCCCATGCTATTTGTCTAAGTTCTACATAATTACTACCAAATTGTTCCTTATTCTTTGTTCGTTAAGCTCTTTTCCACATTCTTATCAATCTCGTTGCAGTTTTTTTACGTCATTTTTTGTTATTTATTTTCTAAATGGCCTCCTTTTTCTTTTTGTATAGAACCTTTTCCCTTGACAGAATATAGTCTATCTCATATATGTTGTCTTTGGTTCTGGACTGATTCAATTCTATATATTTTTTTAAGGATTTCATTTCGTTTAGAATGCTTTGAGTGTAGAAAATCCAAAAACATAATATCTGATCATTTAGATTTTCTACTTTCTATTTTGGAGCTGAAGTACAG
Source organism: Octodonta nipae (assembly GCA_034190945.1). NCBI lineage: Eukaryota > Metazoa > Arthropoda > Insecta > Coleoptera > Chrysomelidae > Octodonta > Octodonta nipae. The sequence continues at coordinate 59,486,419 of CM067219.1, forward strand.
TACTAGACTGGGGCGTGGTGTTGTCTTCATGTATGTGGTCTGATTTTCACTATAAGAGAAACCATTTCTCCATTTAGAATTGCTGACATTGCTGCATAAAGCTGTAATATTTTTGATGTAGTATTTGTTTACTGCGTCAAAATATAAATAAACCTATTACTGTCACAACTTGTAAAAATACTTTTAAACCTCAATCAACTGAAATATTGATAAATCTTCAAACATCAACAGATAAACCTATATTTTATAACTATTAAGGAGAATTCTATATTAATTAATTCATTTCCTTTATAAGAATGTAATAATTGGTACCTTGGCATTTACTCAATTTACTCAATTACATTTTACAGAACCAAATGCATTTAATATTACTTATTTTCGATATCTGCATGTCATTAGTTTTTGTAATCTTTTTTGCATCTGCCAATTTAATATTGATTTCATCAAGCACATAAATATTAATTATGATACATGCTTTCGAATAGCTTCGATGGATTTTACTAGTTCAATACTCGCCTTTGGCAGCATTTAATAGTTTATTACTAATTACGTTAATAAAATTGACAATATCCCAAATTTTTCAAATCATACTTTACTAACAACACAATAATGAAGGTAGAATCAGCTGTGGCAGCCTTTGGTTCGGTAACGCACCATTTAATAACTAAACCCATTAACAATGACATTTTGAGACCAATTTCATTTATGTTTTATATACACACATTCATATTTCTGAAATAGGCCGAAAGTGACGTCATAATATCATAAAATAATAAATGTATCTATGTGTTCAATACAGAAATAATGTTGAGGTAGTTCTTCGGTTTAAGAACATCAGAAATAAAATAGCACTACTTCAACCATTTAGACACCAATTTATCAAGTTTGAAACTGGAAAAGGAAGTAGAAGAACAGGTGAATAATGACTTATGGTATTGAAATGCGACTAAATATAACAAGAACAGGGAAACAATGGAAATAAAAACTAAGAAAAAAAAGACAACATTGTGAGACAATATAATAGACATAAATTACAGAAATAAAGCTAACAATGTAAGGCCAAGCACAAAATAAGATCATAACAAAACACTTGTATAAATAAAAAGATAAATAGCCAAAATATTAGCAGACTATTTTGCAATTGAAAGACATTCATTAGTTGTAGCACTCTAGAAAGACAATATTTATTCATTGTAGCATTGACATAAACTTCTATAGAGAAGACACATATCATATTAATAAGATTTTGTAGGTTTTATGAAAATAATCTTCTGTCTCATATTTATACGAAATATGTGCAGACCGTATAGTCAAAACCAACCATTTGACAAGATAACTTTCAAAAAAAGAAGTTACATTAACACATTCATAGGATTTGTTCTTGTTTGGATTTGGAAATTATTAATACCAGAAATTTACCGTTTTAAATTTTTTAATACTCATAACGTTGGAGTAAACCAATTACTTTCCTTATTACTTTGTAGTAGCAGTCTCGAAGAATTTATTCAATTGATTAAAACCTGTCCTTCAAAATCCTTACAATTATTTATGAATCAAAGCGTGTATAAACAAATTTAATAAATTTTAAGTTTTAATTTTTTTAAGGATTTACAAATCCTACATAAATCTTAAATAATGTGTTTAAATTTAATTTGACTTATTAATATTGTAAAAGTGAAAAATATCGAAACAAATATATATTTTTAAATAATCACATGTAAATATACTTACTAATTACGCTATCCTCTCTACCAGGATGAAAGTAGTTTATAATAACTTTGTCATTATAATCATTAACAAGCCTGTATAACTTATCAGCTCGATTCTCATATAGCTCTTCTACAGATTTCTTTTCCGTACAATTGAAATCTTCAAATTTAGTGATCCTCTTTACCAAACCATCATAACAGATATATGGTGCAAATTGTTCTATGCAAGTTCTCTTATAATAAGTTGTCTTGGATCCATTTGGGAATCTTCTCTTTAGTACTATAATTAATAAATACTGAGTTTCTTTGATAACAATGATTTGGCATTTTCATACAATCTTTAATTGGGAGGAAAACCAACTTAGAATATTAACAAGAGGATTACAGAAAGAATTTGAGAGCGCAATTTCAGGCATAGGCCCACACTAGTCTAACCCTGGCCACGCCTTTATGAAAACAACTTTAACAAATTGAGAGCAGCACCTTCAACTGATTTTATATGGGATAGGAAATTCCTCTGTATATTAGAATATATTTACGTAACCCTTAACTGCAAATGCAACAAGATTAAAACCGCACGTGAAAAATGGGTCGTGAACTCTAAACTCCGTTTTTAAACAAAATACTTTTATTTGAAATACATATATTTGAATTTTCAACCCGACAATCTAAAAGCGTTACAACTAACTGACTATTATGATGCAACAACAATGAAATGCCATGAAATATGACCTATAACTGCATATGTGATCCGTCTGGTCAATGGTCTTCATGTGGCGACGTAATTCTGTATGCTAGCATAGGCGACGGTTGATATAATTCCTCCCCCCGAAAATTCGAGTCCCGAGTTAGTGAGGGAGGCGAACTTCGGATAGTTCGATACCTTGCTGGGTATGACGGTTACTTTTCTGACATCTTTGGAGAATTTTTGTATAAATGAAATACATTGATATTATCACCAGTAACCCATAGACTATGATCGTCCACATACTGAGGGTGTGTGATATCCAGTTATGCGACAAATGGGATTGATTATTTAACACTTGTGTTCGTATGTCTTGGAGTTCATCCAAATCGATTTCTTCTAAGTGAATGGTTGGGTTTGTGAAGGAGACTGTTTCACTTGTAGCTTCTAATTCAGGAAACAATATTGGCTGATTAAAGCTTATCGGTTTGTTATTGCTGAAAACTTCTTTATCGATGAACACTTGACAGTCGGTTGGGATGTCGATTAAATAAGTTCCAATAATATTTTGGACTTCTTCTTGTTGCTGACAATGGAGCTTAATTTTTTCTATGGCTGGTATTAGGCCAATCCATTGGTTTGATTGGTCTAGACGTTTGAACATTGGTTTTGTTATACTGATTGATATTGGTTGGCAAATAGAGGCATTTTTCATTTCTAGTAGCTGGATTTCGCAGGGGTTTTCTTTCTTCATTTCTTGAAGGTCCAGTTGGCCGCACAAATAGAATTGTGAAGAAACAAACTTACAAGGCTCGTTCATATATGCATAGTACAACTGTGTTTTTGTCAAATATTTCTTTGTTGGTATAACGGCTCTAAACTGGTTCTCCTTTCTTATTGGGATTGAAAATAAATGATAATATTTAAATTCAAAAGTGTGCGTTATTGGGACTTGCAAAATATAGGTCACTTTGTTTTTATTTATATAACCGTGAACCATTGTGATTTCTTCGTATAACAAAATATTGTCTAAACTGATCTCAATAGGAAATTGTTCCTTTTTCAAATATTTTTCCAAAAATTTTAATTCGTGAAAAAGATGTGTAGTTGTCATTATACTAGGGTGCATGACTCCAAGTTTTGCAAAAGTTATTGAATTTTCAACATCTTGTAGAATAGAGTTAATGACCTCGTATAGATTAATAATTTGGTTCATAACGTCTTTAATGAACATAGAATTTTCTCTATAAGTTGAGCCTGTCACAATTTTTGAAATTTGATCCATTTTTGATTCGAGAAGCTTTTCATTATGCAATATTTGCCGAACAGTGTTATTAAATTTGTCAATAAGTGAAATCGAAAGTGAACTTTGTTTTTGGATAGTTTGTGCAAGGTTGTCTTGATTGTTTTGAAGTTCTTCAATTAATTTGTCATATCTTTCGCCATCGGTGGAATCCAAGTTGCCACTAATTGCTTTGAAAATGGAACCTAAAGCATTTATAAGTCCTCTTTTGATACGATTGGGGTGTGGTAAAATTTCTGATATTTTATTCTCTACTTTTTCTTCTGTTAAAATGAGGATTTTCAAATAATTTGATGAGTCATTAAAGTAGTCAGAATTTTTGTTGATGTAAAGTTTAAGATTTTCGGATTGTCGTTTTAGTTTGTTTACTTCAGTAATAAGTGGATTTAGGTCATAATAATGGATAAAGGAATGCATGTATTTTTTAACTTTTGCTATTCCTAATTTTAAAGGAAGAATGCCGGGATTATTTTCTAAATTCCTAATTGTAATCTTGTCTTGTGTTCCCAATATTGCGGGGAATCTGAAATAAAAATAAAACCTATATCAGAAAGAGAATGTCCTTTTTAAAGGACGTTTTATATTGTTCATATGGACTTTATTTAAAATTTCTGTGGAAATTGTTTTATGTTCAGGGTGAACTGTCTGGAGGGTTGTAGATTTATTAAATTCGCAAGCAAATTTCTTCTGTTTAATATGTTTTTTGATAAATACCTTTTTTGTTGTGGTTTAAACAGTTCGGGGTCATCGCGGGTTCGATTAAGTTTTTGAATTGTTCGTTCTTTGTTAGTAATCAAGTCAGAATTTATTTTTGAGTAAAGTAGCTTCGGTCGCTCTTTGTGATCGTTAATGGTAAGAATTTTTGTTTTTTCGAAAGAGAATGTATCTAGATGTATTATTTCGAATGGTTTTATTGCTGTAGGAGTGACATTCATTTTCATGTTTACAGGGTGTCTTTCGTATTTCGACTGTTGACAAATCTCACAGTAATTTATATAAGTTTGAATAGAATTTTTGAGATTTTGCCAATAATATTTTTCTTTAATTCTTTGTAAAGTTTCATCGATACAACGATGGTTTGATTTACCTTCGTGATAAGTTTCAATAATATTTTTAATGTCATGTTTGTTCGTGATATCAAGAAGTTTTTTGTTACAGTTTTTCAATTTCAATTTGGACATTGGGAAGTTTCTTTGGAGAACTAATGTAAAAGGTTCATAATCATTGGGATTTTCGAAAAAGAGATGGTACTGAATGTTTGGTGAAACAAAATTTGTAACGAAATTAATTACGTCCTTTTCAAAATTATTTCTGGAAGTCTGAACATTAATTCGCCGCTTTCGCTCGAAAAGTATAGTGGTTTTTGGATGTACTGAAGGGTGTAAGACAGAATGAATAACTATTTGATTTTGTCCATAATTTACAGCGTAATTAACAATGGGGATACCAACAGTGGGGTTTGCATTTGTATTAGAGTGAGCAGTAGTTTTTTCAGAATTGTCTTCGTTATTTCTAGAATTTTGCCGAGTATGTTCAGAGTTGTTGTTACCAGTTTGTATAAGCATAAAAATGTTATTGTCTCCTGTTGATTTGTTATCAGAAAATTTGACAAGTTTTTGATGTTTTCTACTTTTTCGGTTTCTACTTTTTTTTCTGGGTTTTAAGATTCCTTGTGTACTTCTTGCGTTTACTTTTATTTTGGTTGCCGAATTTGAATTAGCCTGATTTTCAAATTCGTTTATAAAATTTTTGTGATCAAACTTTTGAGTGTTTCTCGATTTTAAATTATTTATATTTTGTTTAGGTATTTTGTTAGAGCTAGAATTTAGTTTATGAAATTTTTTCTGAACAAAAATTTCGGTATTGCTAAAATGTTTAGAATTTGGGCTAACAGTAAACGTGTTCATATTATTTTCTACTTTATGAAAAAGAAGTTTGATTTTTGCGTATGGGGTTATCAGACATCCTTTGTTGAAGTCAAGTATAGCCTGAAGTCGTATTAAATCTTCTAAGCCTATAAGACCATCAAATACCTCATGACACTTAAAGAGATAGAATTTTAAGGACTTAGGTGTTGGTAGTTGAAAAATCTTTGAAGCGGGAATCAGTGCACTATACTGATGTGTTGATTTATGAGAAACTGTAGACACTGTAAATGGATCAGTAACAACAAGATTTGGGAAAAATTTATAGGCAATTTCAGGATCGAGAAAAGATCTTGATGATCCAGAATCAATTAGAAGTTTTAAATTTTGTTCGGGAAAAATAATATATAGTAATTGATTCGAACTAATTTGATTGAGAGAAATTTCTTGTGAAATTTCCTGAGACTTATCGTCTTCAACTTCAGAGATTTCGATACTAGAGTTTTCTTTTGGTTGTACAGTATTTTCATCGTAATAGTATTGATAGTCATTTTCAGTTGTGAATTTGTCGTCAGTTTCAGTATTATTAATTTCTTCAAAAACCAAATGATTTCGGCTGTTGTGATAGTTTGTTACATTACCTTGTGGAAATCTTTGGGTATTTTGATTTTGGTAGAAGGTTGTTGGCAAAGATGTTTTTTGATTTGATGAGTTCTGAACAGAAATTCCGCTCATTGGAGTAGGTCTTGGAAAGTTTCTATTTTGAAAGTTTGGTTTGAAAACATTTTGGTTGCTTTGTTGCTGAAAGTTTTGTCTTGGTTGTATTTGAACAGGCTGTGAAGGAAATGAATTTTGTGTGCGGTAGTTTTGATTGAAATTATAGTTTCTTGGTAAAGAAGGGTTATTCAAAAAAATTTGTTGGTTATGAAATGGTGCTTGAATCATCTGTGGCGGTTTTGGTTTAGACATAATTGTTTGAAAATAGTGGGCATTATCTTCTGTGATTACAAATTGTAGGGCTTGATTCAAAGAATCAGGTTTCATGCAACGTATTGTTGTACCAAGGGGTTCACGCAATCCTGACAAAAATGTTTTTAATGCTAAATTTTGATAGAGATCACGTTTTAACTGTTTGGCTTGATCTGTGACTTCATGACAATTTACATAGCTACACAACAAATATAAAATATTAAGACATCTATCATAAAATTGCTGAGGTTTTTCGTTAGGAAGTTGTTTCATTAAAACAAGATCTCTATTTAAGCAACTTTCATCCCTTTGATCCGCAAAATTTCGTGTCAATACTAATTTTAAATCATTCCAACTCTTCACATCTTGAATATTAATCACTAGTCTAGCATTACCTCTCAATTTTGAAATTAATGAATTCAACAAATATACATTATGAAAGCTTTCTGGATTTGCACGATCATAAAAAGTTGTTAAAATGGATTCACAAATACTTAAATATCTTCCAAGTTCGTTTGGGTTTCCGTCGAATTCGGGTACGCAATTTAAATACTCCGAGTTAAATGGTTCAGGATTAGCAACAGGTCTAGCCATTTCTATTTTATTACTAAGATTAATTTCTACAATTATTTTTTCAACTAAATTCCTATCTAAATTTATTTCTTCGTCACTATTTAAATTATTTTGAGAAGTTTCAGGAAAATTATAGCTTAAATTAGAATTTGAGTCAGTTGTAGGGCCGTCTTTAATAGATAAACAATAAAAAATATCTGACAAATTTTCACTTGACATTTAATGTTGTACTTACATAAAAATAAAAACGAGTTTGAGCATTCTTTACAAACTATAAGGACGACGTCCAGGGAAGCTATTTTCGTCTACGCCACTGGAGTCTTCCTTGCAAATTCGGACGATTTTTGTTCCAAATTTCTATGATGGACTGGTAAAAGGCTGAAGCAGGTTCTTGATGAACTGGGTTTCCTGAAGTTCGAGGAGCCGCTCTGTCAACAATCGCTATCACCAGTTCGATCAACAAAGTTCGATAGTTCGTTAGTTCCGTTAATCGTTAAAACGAAAAATTCCCGATCGATTCGCGAATTTCGAAACTATCCTACTGACTGCGCCAAAAATGGGTCGTGAACTCTAAACTCCGTTTTTAAACAAAATACTTTTATTTGAAATACATATATTTGAATTTTCAACCCGACAATCTAAAAGCGTTACAACTAACTGACTATTATGATGCAACAACAATGAAATGCCATGAAATATGACCTATAACTGCATATGTGATCCGTCTGGTCAATGGTCTTCATGTGGCGACGTAATTCTGTATGCTAGCATAGGCGACGGTTGATATAATTCGTGCAAGGACGCAGATTCAGCGACTTGGCTGCCTGATGAATATCAAACCGATCTTGAATTAGAATCGGCATAACAGTTGAAGTAGTTAGACGTATTTTCATAGTTTAATATTTTACATGTTATAATCAGATATATTTTGTGAATTTATAATTTTAAGTTTAAGTGAAATAAATATTTTTTAAAAACAGTGTTAATTAACACAAAAACATCACTGGCGCAGTCACACACAGATTTTGGAACGGGAAATTATCAAAATTAACCCATCTGAAACCAGAAAATTCCAAAGAACCTCCACGACCAGGAAAGTTCCAGGGATCTGCCAAAACCTCCACCAAGGAAAGTTTTACAGGCATGAAGACACAAATATTGTATGTTACTCAATTCCAAATAACTTTTGTAAATTTTTTCCCTGTATATGCCGATCTCCTCGCAATTCTTATCTCCACGTCAGGAAAATATTGATAGCGAGTTAAATATAAGTTTTGATTCAGATTTAGATTTAAGTTCACTATTTAATAATTTGACTTTAGATAATAATTCAAGTAATAATTTAAACATGCCTCAAATACCAGTTTTTGATACAAAACTTTTACAAATAATTCCTCAATTTCACGGAAATCCCTTAGAGTTAAGTTCATTTTTAGAAACTGCAAATACTATAATTAATACATATTGGGATCCGAACCCAAATAATGCCGGTTGTGTTCAAAACATTAGCATAATTTATGGCATTTACGCTAAATTAACAGGCACAGCACGCGAAGTTTATACTATATGCATTGCGAAAGACTGGCACTCCGTCAGAAACGCATTAATTGCACACTTTGGCGATCAAAGAGATGAAAACGGACTTTTGTTTGATTTAGATCAGTTAAGACAAACTAATGAATCCGCATTACAATTTTATACTAGGGTAATGTCAAATCTCAGTGCATTACACAATTATTTAGACACTCAAGAACCCATTGCCGCGAACAAGCAGGTAAAGAAAACTTTTTACAACACACATGCTCTCAAAATATTTTTAGCTGGTCTCAGAGAACCATTAGGCTCTACAATTCGAGCTATGAAGCCTACTGGGTTGGCTGAAGCTAGACAATTTATAATTTCTGAAATTAACATACGTCATTTGCAAAAACCGATTGAAAATGTAAAACCAAAACCACAAAATTTGCAAAATCAACCACAAAATTTTAAACCTTTTCAAAATAATTTTGCTTTACAACATCATGTACCATTATTTCAACAAAATGTACCTCAGTTCGTAAACCCTATTCAACCACCATTTCCACGCGGACCAATAAATATTCAACCACGTCCTGTACCCTACCAAAGACAACTAACGAATAGTCAAGTTTTTGGAAGACCCAGACCACCAATTAATGTTTGGAAGCCAAATAATAATTCAAATAATCATACTAATATTCAAAATAGACCTCGACCCGTACCAATGTCAGGTGTATCAAATTTTTCTAATCATACTGCTAACACTGTTATCCCAAATCCTCGTTACCAACCGAAAAAATTTGGAGAAATGCATAATTTTGATTACAATGATCCTAATCAATATTTTTATAATAACAGTAATGAAACAAATATACCTGAACAATCTTATTATAATAATCAATATTGTTTTAGTGAACCGAACTATGACGAAAACTATGATGAAAGTGAATTTTACTCAAATTCATCACCAACAGCTCATGACTCTAACATAACTCATCAAAATGAAACTTCTAATTCTGAAAATGTTAATGAACCCAATAACCAAAATTTTCACGATCCCAACCAAAATTCGAAAATTTCATAGAAATGCATTCAATTTACGATCGCAAAGATTTACCTTATATTAAAATTGCTGATCCTCCCTTAAAATTATTGATTGACACTGGAGCAACGAAATCTTTTCTCAACCCAGATATTGGTGAGAAATATTTTTCTGATTACATTCAAAAAGAAACTTTCACAATTTCTTCTATTTTCCAAACAACAACTCGAAACCTTTGTGTAAAGATTCCAGCATTCTCAGAATTCAATACCAAACAACACATTAAGTTTTATCTTTTCAAATTCCACCATTTTTTCGACAGTCTAATAGGCTACGACACTTTGAAAGATCTTAAAGTTCAACTTGACCTTAAAAATTATAAAATAAAAACACCTTCAGCAGAAATTCCTTTATCACACTATGAAGCAAAAGAAAAACTTTTATTCTTTGCTAGAATAGAACCCTTCACTATCGAAACAGCAAAAATTCCTGTTAACATAACAAATGGACAAATTCTTATTCCCCAAACCAAACTATTCAATTGTGTAATTCGAGAAGGATTAACAATTTCAACAAATGGTTACGCCCCTGTCGATATTCAAAATTCCACACCACATGTCCAACAAATTTGTTTATATAAACCCATAAATGCAAATTCTTTTACCGAAAATGACTTTGAATTTTATCATGTTCAAATCGAACCCTGATTTATTGACTATCAAAACAATGTCACAAATTTACTTCGAACGGACCATCTCAACCCTGAAGAAAAATTTCACCTTAAAAAACTTTGTAAAAACTACTCCGACATATTTCACCAAGACAACACTAAACTTAGTTTTACAAACCAAGTTAAGCACAGAATAAAAACCAAAGACGAAATTCCAATTTACACCAGATCTTATAGATACCCCTTTATTCATAAAGAAGAAGTCCAAAAACAAATAGATGAAATGCTAAATCAAGAAATAATTAGGCCAAGCGATTCACCATGGTCTTCACCTATTTGGGTAGTGCCCAAGAAAGCTGAGGCATCTGGAAAGAAAAAATGGAGAATAGTAGTTGACTATAGGAAGATTAACGAAAAAACAATCGATGATCGATACCCTATTCCCAATATATCGGACATATTAGATAAATTAGGAAGAAGTCAATATTTCACCACCCTTGACCTAGCAAGTGGTTTTCATCAAGTAGAAATGCATCCAGATGATATACAAAAAACAGCATTTAACGTAGAGAATGGACACTATGAATACCTAAGAATGCCTTTCGGATTGAAAAACGCCCCCGCGACTTTTCAGCGTGTGATGGACAATGTATTAAAAGAATACCTAAATAAAATTTGCTTAGTTTACATTGACAACGTAATTATATTTTCAACTTCTCTTCAAGAACATTTAGTTAACTTAAAGAAAATTTTTCAGAAATTTCGAGAACATAATCTCAAGGTACAATTAGATAAATCCGAATTTCTCAAAAAAGAAGTAGCATTTCTAGGCCACATAATAACGCCAGAAGGTATCAAACCGAATCCAGATTAAATAAAAGCAATCCTAAACTATCCAATACTTAAAACAACTAGAGAAATAAAAAGTTTCCTCGGACTCCTAGGTTATTACAGAAAATTTATTAACAATTTCGCAAAAATAACTAAACCATTTACCAGTTGTTTAAAGAAAGGAGCAAAAATTGACATCAATGACCCTATTTACATAAAAACTTTTGAGGACTGTAAAAAACTTTTAACTAATGACCCAATACTTATACGACCAGATTTTACTAAAGAATTCATATTAACCACCGACGCTAGTAACGTAGCAATTGGAGCTATACTATCGCAAGGACCCATTGGTCAGGATAAACCCATTGCATACGCATCCAACACTTTAAATGATGCAGAACAAAATTACTCAACAATTGAGAATGAGCTACTAGCCATAGTTTACACAACTTCTTACTTCAAATGTTACATAGTAGGAAGAAAAATAAAATTAGTCACCGATCACAAACCTTTACAATGGATAGTGAATGTTAAATAAAAAATTCAAGACTAGTAAGATGGCGATTGAAATTAGAAGAGTTTGATTATGAAGTCATTTATAAAAAAGGCAAGTTAAACACCAACGCAGACGCATTATCAAGAGCAGAAATTTATCCAACAGACACTTCATCAAATGTTTTACCAATTTATGAATACATGGACGAATTTACTAGAAATATAATGGAAAATCCCGAAGCAACTTCCCAAAATTCAGACGAAAGTGAAGAAAATCAAGAAAGACTCTCAATTGTCCCGGAAGTAGATCCAGAAGAACAAGACGGAAATCAAACTGTCCACACTAGCAACGAAGATCCAATCTTAACAATTGACATCACAGAAAAACCTCTAAATTATTTCCAAAATCAGATTATGATAATAAAATCCGATCAAAATCGTAGAACAGTCAGAAAGAAAATTTTTGAAAATCCAGTACTACGAACAAGATGGCAAATTTACGTCACTCCAGAAAATTTCCAACAAGCCTGTATTAAATTTCTAAAAGAATATGGTGTTCCTAAACGACAATACGTATTTTACTTTCAAAATGACGACAATGACGAACTTTATAAAAACATGTGCAGATTTGTACCGCTCATTTTCAAAAACTCCGCTTTTAAATTATTAAAATCAAATAAACTACTTTCTGACATAACTAAAGTAACTAGACAACAAAAATTAATAAAATCACAACATGAAGGAATCACTAACCATAGAGGAATTCATGAAACCATCAATGAACTGAAATTAAAACATTACTGGCCAAAATTAACTGACGATGTAAAAAACTTCATAAATAACTGCCATATTTGCCAGCAGGTAAAATATGAAAGACACCCACCACTTATTAAATTGCAACTAACACCTTCACCGAAAAAACCTTTCGAAACCCTACATGTAGACACATTTAAATTCGACAATGTCATTGCACTGACAATATGTGATAGTTTTTCCAAATTTGGAGAAGCCTACATTTTGCCAAGTTTATCAGCTATTCATATTTATCAATCCTTGTTACAATTTATTTCTTCTTATAAAATTCCTGAAAATATAATTTCAGATAACGGAACAGAATTCACGCAACATTTAATAAAAGAATTTTCAAAACTTTACAAAATTAATTGGCATATACTTTAGCCTTAAACCAAACAGTAATTCTTTTGTTGAAAGATTTCTTCTTATAAAATTCCTGAAAATATAATTTCAGATAACAAAAACCAATTGATCTTTTATTTGGACATCTTGAATTAAAAGACCCTATCGAAATAGATAACAGAATTCACGAACATAAAGAAACCATGTTAGAACTTTTAAAAATATCAACATTTATTACTAAATAACGAAAAAGAAAAACCCGATATCCAACCAGGAATCAGCGGTTAAAAAAACTAACGGAACGACAATCAAAACTTTACAATCGAGAAAATTTTAGATCTAACGAATTGACATTAACAACCCCTCACATTACAACAAACAAATTTTTAAACTCAAGAAAATTCACCAAACAATTTTTGCAGCCTTACGTCACGGAAACCCAAACAGTAATTCTCAATTCAATCAAAACCCAAATTTTAATATAACTTGTTGAAAGATTTCACTCCACACTCTTAGAACATTTAAGAACTCTAGAAATAATCAAAACCTTTTGTAAATAAACAAAACCTAAGTACAATTGGTCAATGTATAAATGAAACTTACTTTCGACAAATCAAAAATTAATTTCAAATAAATTACGAACTGCTCTAAATGAACAAAAATCATTATTGAACGCTATAGACTCAAGACTTAATTTTCTGACAGGCTAGTTTCGCTAATCTAAACACTTTGCATCATAGCATTATTTCACCAGAAAACTAAACAATATTCTTCATTCAAGCACAAACCAAATTCTTTAACTGAGATAAATTAATATTTTCTTTAGAATTTCCACTGTTCATCTTTTATTTGATTCCGAAATCAATAATACCATAATTATTCCTCCACACCTTCCTCAATTGAGTTGACCAATATCAATTAAGAGAATGCCAAGACCCTGCCAAACAAACAGCCTGGTCGCTCACATCAATCCTATCGATGGAGACAAACTTAGAAAATCAACAAGTCGATAAAACATTATTGAGGAAATCGATACCACTATATTGGTATCCAAGGCCACAGAAAATAAACATTGTGAAGAAAACATGTAATAAACGAACATAAAGAAGTTCACCATGAATTAGACATCCAATACTTCAAGATATAAAAATATGTCTGTTCAACTTAAATTAGAAAAAGTTTCACTTGAAAATGCAAATTCTGAAAATTAATAATGAACCTTTAAAACAATTCAATTGCATTCAAATTATCACAGTTGGTCCATTGGAACATTTTCAATTTTGAGTTTATTATTAATTTGCTATTTTCTTATTAGAAATAGAAAACAAATTCAAGCTTCTATAAAGAAGAAACTTCAACCCAATGGATAAGATGCCACTCCAAGAAGAGTTGACGAAACTCGAATAGTTCCACCCTCGAGTTCCTTCTAAGGGATGGAGGATTTACGTAACCCTTAACTGCAAATGCAACAAGATTAAAACCGCACGTGCAAGGACGCAGATTCAGCGACTTGGCTGCCTGATCAAACCGATCTTGAATTAGAATCGGCATAACAGTTGAAGTAGTTAGACGTATTTTCATAGTTTAATATTTTACATGTTATAATCAGATATATTTTTGAATTTATAATTTTAAGTTTAAGTGAAATAAATATTTTTTAAAAACAGTGTTAATTAACACAAAAACCTCACTATATCTTTATGTCCAACATTATATAAACATACTTTAATCACGAAAATTGATTATATTAATTTGAAAAACTATTGAAATATATATTCATGAATATTCTCGAAAGAATAGGGGAAGAAACCCAATTCTTGGGTAGAAAATTGTACTCAATTGACAATGGGCCTAAGAGGAGGGACCGGCTTCTAAATTTTTGGCAGTCCATAGATTTTTGGAGATTTTTGTTCTGTACAATCTCCTCCCCCGGAATTAGCAGGGAAAATGAGCAAAACTCTTCAACCCATCACCGAGGAAGCATCTTCATACATTAAGGACTATTCTTACTTATAGAACTATTAAAAATCATATTCTGGTTAATTTCGAGGTCGTTTTCCCTAATGTTCCTATTCAAGAAACACTAAATATTCTAAAAGTCAAACGCAATCTTTCTTCTGGCATTATCAATCTGGTACAACTTTGGTCTTCCAATACCTATTTTTCATCTCGGAATACTTTATAGAAACAAGTTCGTGGAGCACCGATGTGCTCACTCTTTTCCTCAGTACTTGTCAATATTTTCATGAACAAATTGAAATTCAAGGTCTAAACTCGTCCAGCTTAAAAGCTTTCATGTTGGCTTAGATATCTTGATATATCTTGATGACACTTTTGACTTCAAGGCAGACATTCGCTAGACTCCTTTCTACAATATCTCAAAAGTATACATCCAAATATCTAGTTCACTTCGGGAATAAAGTGCAATTGTTAATTTCCGTCCCTGGTGTTCTCATAACCAAAACACATACCTTCTACAGGAAACCAACCTACATAAACCGATACCTTAATGCCCAATCACACCATCATCCTGCCCAATTGAATTTTGTCATGAAAACTTTATTTCTTAGATCTGCTCAACTCACAGATATTGATAGCAGACCAAACGAAGGGAATACTTTTCTACAAATATACATAACGGTTATCATCCGGCCCACATCACGTCTACAATTAGAAAATCTCTTCAACCAACGAATACCACAACTCTGACACAGATGAACAGCGTAAAGCGTTTTTGCCATAGATTTGGAGAGTGACTCTAAACCAAAATGATATTAACCAGTTTTCAACCCCAACCAGACTAAGCAAGACCCCCAAAGACAGGTGCCTAATGAGGAACCAGACGTTTACAAATATTCTGAACCGATTCTAGTAGTACATTTGATTTTATAGAGATATTGTTTTATTAGTGTTCCGTATATACATTATACGGATACCCTTATAATATCACTCCGGATTTCTCCCTTTTTCACATCACAGTAATTTTCTCCTAAACTACTTACTGGATGGAAAAGGTTGAAATTTGGTATCAGTGTATAGTTTGGTGACCCGAGTAAGAGTACAAAGTAAATGAAGAAATTTTGATTTTAGGGGTACTTCTGGTGGGGAAAAGTAAAAAAATCTCTGAAACTATAAAAGGTAAAATTTTTGAAAAAAAAATAAAGATATAGAGCCTCATCTGAATTTTACCGGAAAATAAGGAGAAATCTCTACTATTAATTTTGGGGAAATTTACAGAATTAAATGGAAAATATAAAATTAAAATTGTTTCTGACACATCATGTAATATATCAAATGAAAGAGCTCATTATGGCGAAATCAAATATATTTTTTTCGAATTTTTAAAATAAATTAATTTAAAGATAATAACAAAAATATAAAAATTTTACCCATTCACCCTACCTTACCTCCGAAACTATAAGCCATAAAATTTTGAAACAAAATTAACGATATAGGGCCTCACCTGAATTTTACCGAAAAAAATAAGGAGAAACCTCTACTATTAATTTTGGGGGGCAAATTACAGAATTAAATGGAAAATATTAAATTTAAAAAATTATTTTCTTACTTATTTATTCCCCAAACAATGAGAACAATTTTTTTTTGTTTACAGGAAAAATACAAAGAAATCTCTGATATTAATTTTGGAGGCCAAATTATAGAATTAAACGGAAAATAAAAAAATAATTTTTAACACATCATGCAATATATAAAATGAAAGGGCTCATTATGAAGAATACAAATTTATATTTTTCATAGTTTTAAAATTAATTGTTTACAATATATTAACAAAAATATATAAAAATTCCCATTTCCCGCTTTATTTTCGAAACCATGCTACCTAAAATTTTGAAAATAATTAGGGCTACTAGGACTCATTTGAAATTTATAGGAAAAATTAGTAGAAAAGCCCAATATTAATTTTAGAAATTATAGAATTAAATAGAAAATAAAAATTAAGTTTTCAAACGCATCATGTAATATATCAAATAAAAGGCTTATTATGTGAATTATAAATATATCATATTTTTAAATCGTTTGTTTAAAAGATATTAACAAAAATATTAAACATCGACTTAATTCCCACTTTAGAAACTAAAGTATTTAAAATTTTGAAACATATATTTGTATTTTTAAATAATTTGTCTAAAATAGTTAATAATTTATTATTTAAAACTTGACCTATTTTCCCTTTATCTTCCAATCTACAGAGCCTAAAATTCAGACAGTAGATTATAAAAGGCTTCCCTAAAAGTTTATTAGTAACATAAAACTTTAATGTTAATTTTGGGGGCCAAATTAAATACATATTTTTATCAAAAGCAAGTAATCATGCAACAGATAAAATAATAAGTCTATGTGTGGTAAATAAGTTTATATTTTTTATAAATTTAAAACGCTTTTTTTTAAAGATATTAGGGTAAATATCTGAATCTGAAATATTACAATCTTGAAGGTGGTACGGAACCCTTAGTATGCGAGTCCACCTCGCACTTGGCCAAATTGTTATTTTATGTACTTGATGTATTTAACTATTTTATTTTTATTGATCATTTGATTTATTTGATTTGCTTATTTCACTTATATATGTATTTATTTGCATAATTTCTTTGACTTGACTCTTTTAAACTACTTTTTTTAATTGCCTAAAGTGTTCTAGCATTCAAACAATGATCGTTTATTCCAATTTACAACCGATATTGCTTTTTAACATTTTATTTTACAAAAAAAATACTCATTTTGCAAGTTTTTATATCGATTGCTATAAACAAGGTAGTCCATTGAAATTTTGCCTGAATCTGCAAAATGAGGTGGCAGATAATTTATACAGAACATTTATGTTTTCGAGGGCGCAGATTACGAATCTGTAATTACTTTTTACCGCAACTTGCAATAAGGGGGGAAAGCCCAAAAACACCCCCAAAACATGTTTTTTTAAATTATTCCCGAAAACAACAATGAGGATGAAAAAAGTAAATCGACCATCGTGTCCCTTGTAAAATTTCACATGGAAGAAATGTAGTAAGTTATACAAAATCAAAGAATTGTTGTGCAATTATTAAAGTTTTCAGTTCAGTTGATTACTTTCGTAAAACACGTCATTTGCGCTTAGACACTCCAAAAACTCATAAAGATTTGTCAATCGGAATTGCTTCTATTCAGAATACTAATGGATCATTTATACGAGGGTGAATCAAATATGAACCGGACTTTTTTTTAAATTTTATTGGTACGATCAATACAAATTTTAATACATATTATTTTTCTACATAGTCTCCTCTCTTATGTATACATTTTTCCCACCGAATCGGAAGTTTTCTAATACCTTTCTCAAAGAATGAAACTGGTCGTGTCGATAACCAATTGCGCACAAACGTTTCCACACCTTCGTTGTCCTCAAAGTGGTGCCCTCCCAGTTCTTCTTTAAGTGGCCCAAACATGTGGTAGTCACATGGCGACAAATCAGGACTGTAAGGCGGGTGTTCCAGGGTTTCCCAATGCATTTTGTTCAATTTTCCTTGAGTCAATGCAGCTGTATGTGACTGAGCGTTGTCATGCAACAGAATTCACTTCAGATAGACATATCCCGCCTCTTTTGCCGATAGGCAAGTTTCACTTGTTGGAGTAGTTCGCAGTAATACTCAGCATTAATTGTACGGCGTTCGTGCAGAAAATCGATCAGCAGTACGCCTTGAATCAGCTCACGAATTACGTAGATATTCGCCTCATTGATGCTTGTCGTGGGACGGCGTGCATGAGGCTCATTTTCCACTGTCTCTCGGCCATCTGAAAACTTTTTGTGGCAGTCGTACACTTGGGTCCTTGAAAGTGTTTCATTGCCGAACTGTGCAGATAGTCTACGCCAAATTTCAGACGGTCTAACGCCCTCCCGCGCCAAAAATTTGATAACAACAGGTTGCGCAACAGACGTATGCACCTCTTGCTCTGACATGATGCTACTAACAGCGCATCGACTACGCCTCGCCAAACCGACAAACTCCCCTCTTCTTAACATCCCTACCTAACATATATCGAGACGTCACACCACTCGAATTACCTACAGGGCGAGAAAGTCCGGTTCATATTTGATTCACCCTCGTAGTATTTTAATAACGTGTTTGAGGTGTGATGGATTGTGAAGTTATTATTATTTGAATATTTTTCTAACGTTATCAAGTTTCACAAAATACTCTCAGTATTTTGTGAAACTTGATAAAGGCATTGTATGCCGAAACACGTGTCGTTTATAAAATAAAGTGTAAATCTCGAAATATAATTTTCGTTTTTGTGTTCTCATTATGGATTTACATCAAGTATCAGCCGCAACAATTCAGTACTTTCACTATAAGTTTAAATTCATTATGTTCGGACGGCAGTCCATTATAAAAAGCTACCTAAATAGTAATATTACAGTTCAACGAAGTCCATTTCACATGATAAAATATAATTGAAAATGTATATTTTTTAAAATAAACTGAAAAACAATATATGGACACGCCTATTAACTCCAACTGAGTTGCATTACCTAGTTGTTACACTATTAGGATTTTGAATATTGAAATTTCATTTCCCATCCGACAATGGTAAAAAAATGTTTAATGAATTTTTCAGTTAATCGTTACAAATATATCAAAAATACTAGACAAAACTACCACTATGACGGTCCACTGTGAAAATTAAAATGACACAGAAATAATCTTAAATACCAGCTGGAAAGAGATAAATCAGACCATGATGAAAGTGAGTGCGGTAATATTATACATACGTAGGTATGTACTCTCAAAGGTGCCGTTTTCCGTGACAACATTAATATTAAAATGAGCACGGTCAAATTTGTAACATCTTTGATACTTTAACAAATCCATAGGGACCTCCGCTGAACACAGAAAGCTCTCATTTCATGTTCAGCAGGTATACGAGAGACAATGGAGAAAATATAGGCTTTATTAAACTCCCGTAAGTTTACCCCACACTTGCTCTTACTATATCATATAGTATTCCACATTACCAAACGTTAAATAGTCGAGAATAAAAAAATTAAAAATGATCAAAATCCAGTTATTCAGTGTCTAGAAAAAAAATCCGGGTATATAATTATATGTAAAAGCTAATCTTGAAATATTTGACAGTACATTAATTTCAAATAATTTTACTTTCCCCCGTAAATAAATTCGCAACTATTTCTACTGTCCTTAAAAACAAACGTGACTATTACTTAATATTAAATTAATATTAATTTCACAATTGCCAACTCCGACAATCCATATACTTCAAACACGTACTATAAACTACCTTTCTATAGTTAATTTTTTTTCCAAATACAAAAGCAATTCCGAAAATTTTACATAAACAGACAGGTCTGTCAATCATTATACGATGCATATTCGCATATTGAAGTGTTTCTGCACAGTTTACAAGCATTACAAAAATTAAATTAAATTGAAAACTTAAATAATTGCACAACAATTCTTTGATTTTGTATAACTTACTACATATGTTAGATGTGAAATTTTACAAGGGACACGATGGTCGAGTTACTTTTTTCATATTCATTGCAGTTTTCCGGAATAATGTAAAAAAACTGTTTTGGGGGTGTTTAAGGGCTTTTCCCCCCTTATTGTAAACTTTCGGTAAAAAGTAATTGCATATTCGTGATCTGCGCCCTCGAAAACCTAACTGTTCTGTGTTAATTATCTGCCACCTCATTTTACAGATTCAGGTAACATTTTAAGGGACTATGGTAGAAGCATCGGAAAACGTGGTTACCACCAAAATAGAATGGCAGCGGCTAACAGAAATATTTATCAGAATTTGAAGGCCACCAAATTTCCTCGGCAACCTTTATAGATGCATGTAATTGTGTATATAAAATGTCTGCAGCAAATCAAAAATATTTACAACTGATCTATATCAAAAATAAACTTAGGCAGAAAGCGGCTGTTAATTAATTTAAGGTCGTACTTGAAATCAAACAACTCCTAATCCTACATTTTGGAGATTCTGGAAACCACGCTCCTTGATTGATGACTTACATCGTCTGGAACAACTTTTCAACGAGTCTTTGTTTACATTTTACAATAGATCCCAAGTTTTGTGTGCGAAAATGCACATGTACTTTCACAAAACGGCTGGGCTAAGACAATAAGAAAAGGTGCCTGATTACCCTTCCTTATGTTATTAGAATGCCGTTTAGGCCAGATAATTCGTAACTGTATCCCATAAAACTTCTAGAGGCACACTTTCTAATACTAAGATAGCTTCAGCAGTCATATTCTGAAGAACAAATAACGAGTAAATCTATACTACTCAAACACAATTTCAAAGGTCGAAAGCCGTTACAAGCTTCTACGTGTCTTCATTGTGGTCGACTAGAGCATATCGCTATAAATTGCTGATTGAAAATTCAAAGTAGTTCTCAAACATTCAATCAAAACACTAGAACCTCATTTTGTTGGGCCTAATCAACAATCAACGGCCAAATTACCTACCAAGTAACTCTCGTAATCAACAAGGACAACATTCTCTTGTGCTGTAATATGTTTCCAAGATAAAAGGACAATGCAAAGCGTGCAGGTGCAGGTTGCTAAAGGTACCATTTTAAATATACTGAAATTTTGGCAGCTCTATTTCGGAATTATAACACAAAATAATTTAGGAATAGTGTTTGAAAGTCTTTTTCTTAAGGTGCGTTCTTACAGTTTAATATAATCTTTCCTGATTGCCGAGGATTAAGGAAATTGCTAATGGTCAATTGTGAACAACCCAATATCGGGATAATACAAAATGTTTATCCTAGGTTTTCTCTTATGATTTTAATCAGATCACTGAATCTTCAAAATTCCTTGATCGCATTTTTGATCAATGCACTAACTAATAACAAAGTGGCACATAAAATTCTGAAGATCACCCCTTTCTAATTCTTCCAATTTGAAACGAAGTTTATCATTACATTATCTTTAGAAGTTTCTGCTCTACTCTGTATATTATCAAATTACATTCCCTTAGTTACGTAAATAAATCAATAGTCAAAAATTTTAATTTTAAATGTAGAATGTGTGGCTTTTTTCATAGTTTCTTTGCCATAAACAACGGGGTGTGACCTAGACTCCGAAATGTTTGGAAATAACAGTAATTTCTTGAATTGTGGTGTCATTTCCCAAAAAGTGCTTAAACATTAACAAGCTATGCCACAACTATTCTTCAGGATACAACGAGCTGATTATCTTCAAACGGCGAAACAAATCTTCATAAATTATAGTTAAGAACCATCTCGATGACGTCAGCTTTAAAACAAAAAAAATCGCATTAAAATTGGACCATTATTTTAGGAACAACGTGCCACAGACAGATACACAGATCCACAGATATACACCTTAAACTTATATCACCCCTGTTTTATGTCGGGGGTTTTTTGACCTGTATTGAAAAAAATAATGAAGGATTCGTGCTCTTGTCAATGGAAATCTTGTAGAGAATTGGAAATCCTTATAGTTGAGTATACCAAAAAATACTAGGAAGATAACTATTAAATATTTTTTTATAACGAATAGCGGAAATATGTAGGATTATAATATTTTGGTAGATAAACGAGAGAAATATTTTTATATAGTAGTATATTTCTAACTTGCATTATCAAAGTAACATGGAATCTTATGTTTTCGAGTAATTAAAGTAAAAATTTTAATAAATAGCTCAAAATTGTACATATTGATAAAAAAATCGGATTCGATTTTTTTTCTTTGCATTTTCTGAGACCATTACCAGTAATGTACATATTTTTTACACCATCACAAAGTAGAGATTTCAACGAACAAAAAGCCCACCGACTTTTAAAAAAAATAAGATATTTTGACATGAGATATTTCTATTGAAAATTAGGGGGTGCCTTTTCGATATTAGATAAGTCAAAATAAGGGGGAAAAGTAAATCTTTTAATTAAAAAGAATACAGAGTGTTTGGGACATAAAAAGTTCAGTTTTCAACAAATTTCGTGAAAACATTTTTTTGCAAAAAAAAATACAAAACCAAAAACTTGGCGTTTTGAATTTTTCACGTAAATTTTGAGGTTATGTGAAAAAAGTGTAAATACAAAAGTTGTAGATCTTTTTATAACCTTCAACTTTAACTTTTTTCCATAGGACTTGTAGTTTTGCTGGAAATCGAAATTAACCATTTTTTAACTGTTTAACCCCACACCTTCCACTTCCTGACCTCAGATCGTCCGTAAATTATTTTTCCTTTTATTGTTTTTGTATTCTCTTCCTTTTCCAGTGGGTTCCATCCTATTTTTATTTTGTACGTTTCAAAAATAATCGACTCTGTTCTAGTATAAATTCACATCCCCTAAATTAGCTTGACCACCCCCACCACACTTTCGTCTGACACCAACTCTCACATAAAATTCGATATTCACAAGAACCTTTAACTATTTTTAAGAAATTAAAAAAAAAAACCAAGATCTACTAATTGAAGTACATGATACGCACTTCTAAAATCTGTAATATCACTATTAGACGGACGCAGTTAATAAATTAATAGGTTTGTAAGATATATCTCTTATTTGCTTAAAGTACAATTCCGCAAAAAGTAGTCGTATCTCGCGGTTGACTGTCGGTGATGCGTGGCGACAGTGGCTGAAGATGTGGTTTCCAAATGTTTTTAATTTGGACGCTGGGCTCGCTAATTATATTCTCGTTCGAGATTATATATGCTGTCTCTATAAATTTTCCTTTATACCAATGCTCCTTCTTGTGAATTACCCTGGCCTGGTCCCAGTTGATGTTGTGGTGCTCGGTCCACGCGTGGTTAGCTAGCCCAGACTTCGTTAGCTCCGCCCTTTGAGTAGCTTTGAGTAGAATGGATACACGGAAACCATCATTAACAAGACATTTGATGTACTGGACAAACCACCTAGGCAGGAAGAGGAAACCACAATAGCAACTCTATTATTACCGTATGTTAAAGGCTTGTCGGAGAAACTTAGACGAATTGCACACAGATATGGAATCAAAATGATCTTCAAAAGCAGCAACACTCTAAGGAGCATGATTACAAGAACGAGGCCGGAAGCTCCAGCAAAACCAAATAACTGTATATACAGTATACCTTGTGAATGTGGCAATCTTTACATTGGAGAGACAAAGCGCCCGCTGGACACCAGGGTTAAGGAACACCGCACAGCTACTCAAAGGGCGGAGCTAACGAAGTCTGGGCTAGCTAACCACGCGTGGACCGAGGACCACAACATCAACTGGGACCAGGTCAGGGTAATTCACAAGGAAGAGCATTGGTATAAAAGAGAATTTATAGAGACAGCCTATATAATCTCGAACGAGAATATAATTAGCGAGCCCAGCGTCCAAATTAAAAACATTTGGAAACCCCTTCTTGAGCCACTGTCGCTACGCATCACCGAGAGCCAACCGCGAGATACGACGACGCTGATTGGACCAGATTAGACCCAATGGCCATGACCGGTGACGCATGACCAATTAAAGGTATAAATACCAGGGATAAACTGAATTTCTCATCATTCACCTGATGACGATAGCAGATACAAAGCTGTTGAAACGGTGTGAGATCAACCTTTTCAAGACGATGGAAGTCCAAGAAAACTTCGAGGAACAAGGGACATTGTCTACCAGATTCAGACTAACAATTATCATCGCTATTTTGTTGCTAAAAAAGAAAGATATTTTGTAGCTGTCTTCAATTGTTATGAGATACGAAATTATCTTTAATGTAAAAAATTAACAACAAAATAGCAAAAATGTTGCTGCTGCCTATAGCCTAGCAGATGCAATTGTTCCTCGTAATTTGTTACAGATACGAATTTCGATTAGCGTAACGATTCAGCAACACATTTTTTTCAGAACTTTGATATCTTGATTGGTCATAAATTGCCCCTGTAGCTTTTTGTTACATTGGCGATTCTTTCTCGAGATATACAACAGCTACATGAATATTTTTAGCATAGCAAAAGGCAACAAATTTTGGTTCTTTATGAATATTAACTTTTTTATTGTTAATTAGCTATAGTTCTTGCCTCAGTAGCCTACATTTTCCTTAGAGAAGCCACTGTTTTTTAGAATCGGTAGACTACAAAATTATTATTTGGAGAAGCAGCCATAGTCACAAAATCTGCGGCTTTCAGAATTTTGAGATCTCTATTGCTTAGATATTATAGCTGTGATATCTGCAGTTTAAATTGGACGACCTTAATGTTTAGTAATTTTACATTAACATAATCAAAGAAAATCTATTCTTTTTAAACATTGTAATAGTTGCGCCCAACAGTGTAACCGCTGCTGGTACCATTATAATAGCTGCCACCCAGACTGATATCTCAACTAATTATTTTATTACACATATGCAACCCTGTAAGAAACGAAATGAGGGGTAACGCTGTCACCACCCTGAAATATGTAGCTGTAAGGTAATTAACTAAATGAAATATAACACAAAACCCCAAAAATAGATTACAAAAAAGACAACAAAAAAACATAAAATACTATGTCATCAAAACAAAATCTAATATACCCCAGAAAAATCTATCCCTGTTAGAAGGACACTCAAAACCAGCTAAGCTTTATCTATGTGGGCCCTAACTACGAAGTTATTTCCTCAGCTGTCTTTGGGAGTTAGATGCCAACGAGTTACAGCATAAATCGACAGTTTCATTTTTGCATTTAATTTTATAATGCAACGAAAAAAATAGGTAATTGTTATTTCAATGTGATTCAAGATTTATTACAAAATTTAATTTATCTAACTACCAGGGGTGTTACAACATCTAATGGATAGTACACAAAAAATTAAGGATCATATATAGCAATCAAGTTGCTTTCAAGTAGGAAGAACTAGAGAGAGTTCTCTTCAGGGGTGACTTTGTTATAAAAATGGCCAAAAATGGGGCCAAAAAATTCTTTTGTTTTGGTGATCACATTAAATTCATAATTAATCGTTTACAATAATAATTTCAACTCACCATCGTTTGGAATATGTATTCTCTGGCTCCACGAAAACGGCATATCTAGATGTTTCTCATCGTACATCTCTGTGTTTTCTTCCTCCTCTAAATCTTTGACAGGTGCTTTCCTTCGTACTAAAGGTTCTCCAACAAGTAAATGCTCCCATCTATCCACATTGTCTAAGTTGAAATCCAATATGCCTATTCCATTAGAAAAATCTTGCATGTTAATCTACAAATTCGAATAAATACGTTTTTGCCATTTCGAAATCTCGCAACACAATTATTTATTTCACATTAAAATATATCTATCTAAAATGAAACGATCACACTAATAATTTCAAGCAAAATTCATGTTTTCTCTTTATGGTTTTCTGAAGGCTATTTGTGGTATCTTCTAGTTTACTTTTAGGGTATTTTATGATAAATAACACCACATTTGATAACAAGAAACGTATATTTAAACATCTAGGAAAACTCTCGGTCTGACGTCATTTTCAATGGAGTTTCAAATTCGGCAATTTATTCCTACCCGTGACGTCCATACTTTGTTGATATGGTGACAGGTGACACCAAAATATTCCAGATGAAAGATGAATTTTTTATAGTAACATACTTTTCTTGAATTATTGGGTGATTTAATAGAAATTAAGTTTTCCTGAATTGTAAACCGGACATTACAAACACTGTCGGGTATGAACACACTGAAATACTGTTTAATTGTTAACATCTAGGTCAGCGAATGTGTGACTAATTACTAGAATATTTTCGAGTTAAAATGGGCATGTTCCATGCTAACCAGCTCAGTACATACCCAACCAATTGTTCGAAGGTAGCGGGACCGTTACATAACAGTATGTAAATTGAAACAACCATTTATTTGTGGAAAACGCTGTATTTTCTCTGTAGTTTTCTTGAAGCTCGACTTGCCAATGTCCACACTTTAGATCTACTTCAGATCTAGGGTAGAGAACCAAACAGACTCTGTTAAGGTAGTAAGAGTCTCATCAATTTGAGGGAAGGGATAGTTGAGTTTTTTCGTCACGTCGTTATATTTCTTATAGTCTAAACACAAACGGTTGGTTCCATCCTTCTTTTTTAATAGAACGACGGAGGTAGACAAGGCCTCGCCCTGTATTGACATGGTGACTGTTCTTAGCTGGATGTTGTTGTTAATTGGCCGGATTTCCGATGACCTCAAAATTTTGAATTGGTAATAGTCACAGTTGCGCCGGTGTCGAAGATGATGGTGATTGCTCGATCTTTTATGATGCCCTTGACAACTAGGCTTCTGCTAACTCGGCGAATCCCCGGATGGAGATTTTCCTGTAAGCTGGTGAAGGGTTAGTCAACATCCGTTCCCTTATGTTGACTGATCGGAGGTTCCCTGGTGGATGAGGTTTTTGTGTTTACTGACCCAATGTTACCATAGTAATCCTGTTTTTAGAACAGGACTGGAAATGTCGATACCTTTTTTAACGACAGTCGGACGTCCATGACAGGTTTTTCTCGGCATTTGTTTGTCTCGGAAAAATGGATTTTGTCAGAGATGACTAATTTCTAGAAGGAGTCGTTTTTTGGAAGTGTGATATATGAAGAATAATTATAAAACAAAAGGGTCACACTCTCCTAAACATTGGATGCTAATTCTTTGCAGTCCCACTCCCTAAACTTGTCAAGTACACATCAATACTCTACCGAACAGCATCAACCTATATGATATTTAGAAATAAAAAAAGATTGCATTGGAAGATTTCTATAAGCAAAATTTCTATAGAGAAAAAATTTGCATGACAATCGATTCTTCTTTGTAGTAATATATTTATGACTCTATGAAAAAAGATTCATAGACAAATAACACAAGAGTGCGGTGAAGGTATTTTGATGACATTTTTGTAGTTTAAGAGTATAGTGTTAAAGAACTGCGCTCATTCCTGGATTGCATCTAAAGTATAGAACCCACAATAATTTATTAACAATGAACAATGAAAGTTTTTACAACTTCTCACTTTGATGAACTTATAGATAAATCAAACAACACCATTTATCGAAAACCTACAAATACTAATAGATATTTGAATTGTAAGTTCAACCATCCTCTGGATGTATGGAGTGCTGTAGTAAAGTCATTTTATGAGCAAATAGCATATTTTCATCCACTATTTTTTCTCAAAATATCTCCAAGGAAGACTTTGGAGAGACAACTAGTAATCGGGGCAAATTTTCAAAATTAGTACCTACACTTCGTTCCTCAGATACAAATTTCAAATATATAAACATATCTGTTGCAGGATAAAAGTGAGGAGAGAAAACCCGAATTTGCTAACAAAATAACGAAAATCGGTCTCAATATTAATTAAATCAAACAAAGTAAATGCAGAAATGTATTTAGATTTTCTAATTCCGTGATTCATCTGGTTTCTTGGCCCAATTTGGGGTGATCACCAAATCCTCATTTTCCTAGTTTTATTTTCTTTTATTGGGTCTCCCTGGAAGGATTGTGTGCTCAAAACTAAGATTATTAAACTGTTCTTTTCAAAACCTAGATCCAGTACTAGCGTTGGTGGATGGTAATTTGAATACTTAATATAATTTAATAAAATACAATGTTTTATTAAAACTTCATGCACTTACGAATTATTAGAAATGGTACTACCTCCCACCTTCAGTCATTTATGTGGTTAACGACTATTTGCACAGGCAAATTGAATCTTGAGTAACGAATGTAACTTTGGAAGGCAATTAGTTTGAAATTAGCTCATTTTGCATAAACCTGTTAGTAACTTCTTTTTATAAGTTTGTGACAATACTAACTAAATATGATGTCTTTAACAGCCGGGTCAAACAGACGGTCCGAGATTATTTGGCGTGGCAAGATTAGTATTTTAATTACTTTAAATTTGAGAGTTGCCAAAAAAAAAACAAATTTTTAAACTTAATTGTTGTTCATTAAAATATTAAAACTAATGACATTATATCAACTAGACATATAATTATATTTAAGATAAATCAAACTCTATTAAAATATAAGGTAGGTATTTAGTAGAAACAATGTGAATTTTGAGATTCTTTCTCTTGTAATATGTTTTCTATATTAACACAAATAAATAATTCAGTTAGAGATATTTGGTATGTGTTTCTTACATAGTTAATGCCAAATCATATATCGCAAAAGTTTCTGTTGGAATCTACAAAACCATCTGACGTATTTTGTGCCCTTAATGATACTGTTTTGACTTAAAGGATTTTAGCCTAGAATGATTTTTAAGTTCAGTGAGTTCCAACTGAATATTGGCAGGATAACTTACTATTTCTGCCAAACTGATTATGAATGGTAAACATATTCGGAAAAGAACAATATTGGCCTTATAATTTGAGGTATAAAATATTGAGGTAATTCGCAATGTCAAAAGAAATCTTTTAGCTAGTTTTCCCCGAAACTCTTAAATGTTCAGGTTCCAAAAATAACATCCCTTTTTCGTCTAAGAACTCCAACATGGGACTGCTAATTCCTTATTCACATGAAGGTGTGAATTGTCGTCAATGAAGAACTTGTGCATTGGGTTTGTGGTGTAAAAGCATAATATCAGCCAACTTCATGTTCTTTGCACAAACGCTTCCTATAACAGAGCAAAGCAACGTTTGTTTTACTCAGTCATTGCAAGTACCCTAATATAGCAAATAGATATCATTTTGTCCTTTTTTGAAGCCTTTCCTTTGTTTACAATAATATTTCTTTTCCTTGGGTAAGTCACTTTTAAAATCATTAAAAAATACCGTAAATACGCTCGTTTTTTTAACGGCGCTGTGACAGAACAATGGGGGAGTCGATCGGTTGATTGCATGCATTAGGTATATTCTCAGCCTATCCGCCGCAGATAAGCAGATAACACTTTGTCCACTTGGTGAGAATGTTCTAACTTGCTCAGGCGACTCAAAAAATTAGTCAGCAAAACATAGTTAAGTTAAAAAGAAATGTGGCTGCTTGAATGTGGCATACGTCTGTCCCCTCTCCCACTTATTAACCTTTAAATTTCCTTTTTAATAAGGAACTAATAATACCCAGATTCATAGATTAGCTACAAGACAAGTTAATTTATTAACAAAAACCTATACTGCTCCAATTAATCACAACTAAACACAACATAAACCTGACATATTGGACAGGCGGTTTTAATCCTTAGAAATGTAAATTTGAGATGTATTTCTTGCGGTCTCTACATTTGTTCGTTTAATCTATACCAGGGGTCGCCCAGTGGTCGAAATTTGATCATCAAATTGTAAACACTTTTGTATATTTTTATAAAAAATAAAGTTGAGGAGAAATCCGAGAAGTGGTGTAATGTCCAAAATTGTTCACGTCATATTGACAAATCTATTGAAATAAAAATAAAATAAAAATTTAATCAAATATAGGTATTCCACATAATTTTGATGAATGCGTGCGCTAAAAATCTAACAGTTTCCGTCATTTCAATTGAGTTCCTAAATATTAAAAAAATGATGACCAACAACCCTTTGATAACTTCAATCTTTAATACATTCTCTATTATCGGCTGACTGACAATTTTTACACAACACCTTCGGAAGATTGTGATAACATAAAGCTTGAACATCTGCAATCCACAAATATCGTACCAGAGCTAGAAAGAGAGGCCAAGGGCTATTTCACTCACAATGAGCTATGTTCAGCATGGCGTTCATTGGCTGCACCTCGCAATCGAGTGAAATAGACACTTGCTCTCTTTATTGCCCTCTGTTTTTACTCTTGGCACGAAATTTGTGCATTGCAAGCTACCTCCAGTAGTGTTTGCTCTAAGCTGTCAATCAAACTAACAGTATCTAATGCTCCCTCCAAATATAATTACTCAATGTTTTGACCGTCAAGCT
This sequence comes from Octodonta nipae, assembly GCA_034190945.1. NCBI lineage: Eukaryota > Metazoa > Arthropoda > Insecta > Coleoptera > Chrysomelidae > Octodonta > Octodonta nipae. The sequence continues at coordinate 59,517,079 of CM067219.1, forward strand.
TTCGAAAGAAAAATATGTTGAATAAAAATACATTTTATTCTAGAATAGATGTGTAAGTACATACCTAACTTACTATAACTAATCAGTAGATGCATTGAATTTCTTTATATTCTACATAATACACATCTTAAAACGTCAATGAGATGTTTATTTTACTTAAATGTCAGTCACCTTGTAATTAAAGCCAGGATTTTTCAGGAAATGACCTATGTAATGTAAAACAAATTATCGATGATTTAACGATCTTAAATTGAGTAATAAAATGAATTAATCTAACATTTCATAGGTAACGATTTCAACTCGTAAGCACAAAATGCAAGCAACTAACTCAAAAGTTAGTATTACTATTACAAAATAACTACAAAACATAAGAACATATTAATAAACCACATATCTTAAGATTCATTAAAATTTTCATAAATTTTAATAATACACACATAGTAAGCAATGACTATTTCTGTTTTGCATGGACAATATAAAGAAATACAATGCATCTGATGTTAATTAATGTTAAATAATACCTACTTTTGTTGGAAACTTTTCTCATTGAATGCCACCCTGTTTTAATAACCTAACGGCTAACAATATTATGAAATGTCAAAATTTAAATCAAACTTAAAACAAAGAATGTCGTGACTATCAGGGCTGCCAGATGTAACTGTTTATCTTGAATCTTAAGGCCTGTGTATATTCACAATTTTTGTAAGCTTAGTCACATGTCACATTATTTGAAAATATATACAATAAGTTATATTTGAAAAAGAACCGACTTCAGCTGACTTAAAATAAAAACCATTTAGAAACCGTGTGCAATCAATCACTATTTTCAGACATATCTTCTGTTTTATCTGTTTTAACGTACAATTCAATTGAAAATGTTTGCGTATTCTTATCTCTCTCTCTTTCTCTCTGTCTCTCTTTGTCCCTCTCTAATTTTTATATATTTTCTAAATATATTCTATATTTTCCAAATATATTTTAACATTCTATTTGTTTTATTATTTGGACCAATTTCTATAAATGTAACTCTAATTCAATCAATAGTACATCCACACTGTATATGCTTCTGTGTATTGGTCACCCCTACATAACTTATTGGTCTATAGTTTTCTGAATCACCCTGTACAACTATAATTCAACTCAACACAAAATTACAACGGTCCTGATATCTTTAAAACCACCCTGTATAAGTATACATCCTCTCCACACTATTGACTCTTAATAACCAAGGCTTATTTACCGTATGTCAAGGGGACCACGGACAGTATTGCAAGAAGACGAGGATCCCTTTAGAACAACAGGGAGTGTACGAGATTCCATGTGCAGACTGTCATAAAACCTATGTGGGGCAAAACTAATAGAAGAATTCAAGTTAGTCGTGATGAACACCAGAACGCTGTAAGAAAGCAGGAAAAAACAACATCCATTGCGGAACACGCCACCACGAAGTCACACCGAATAGACTTTGAGAACACCAGCGTGCTGGCAAATATAGAACACCCGAAATCAAGACTCGTAAGAGAGGCAATTGAAATAGCGAAGAGACCTCACAGTCTAAACGCACGCAATGAAATTCAGAACTTACCGAATTGTTGGAAAATCCTATTAAACATCGTAACGGCCCGTACCCGTCCAATAACAACTCAACCGGAAATAACAAATCAGCAGGATGGAGCCATGCCCACTGAGCGCCAAGGGCCAATCACACGCAGCCGTTCACGGTGTCAACCGATAGGCGCCGAGCCGCGACTATATAACAGCGCGCTCGCTGCAGAAAATCTTAGTATTCGAGTAACTAGAAGCGAAAACAGAAGGCTACGAGAATTATGCGAACCGACCTGAAGAGGGCAGATGTGACTCTGCCGAAACGTCGTCATTTTACCATCGATCCCGGCAGGGATCAGTTAGCAACTACGCGGATGAATTCCCGGAAACCACCTAAAACGGTTTGAGTGCAAAGATTTTGAAGAACAATACTTCAGGCAAAAACAAATCAAAAAGCTTTATAACATTTTCTAAAATAAACTATAGTTTGTTTTGTAAATACTTAATAGCTTATACATCTTTAATTGCTCTATCCATATCACATGCAGCGAGTTCAAGGGCTTTCAATTGATGATTTTCAACCAAGACTCAATTTCTGTCATTGGTTCCTCAGAAAACATCGACAATTTCCTAATTTTGTGAACAATATTTTAACAACAGATGAAGCAAGTTTTAATAGGAATGGTATAATAAATTTTCATAATACGCATTCGTGGTCTGAGGTAAATCCGCACGAAATACGCCAGTCAGTATTTCAACACCAATTCTCAGTTAATGTGTGGGCTAGAATAGTTGGTGAATCCTTGGTTGGGCCATTTATACTGCCTGTGCGTTTGACAGGTGAGAATTACTTTTATTTTTTGAACAACACGCTACCAGATTTGTTAGATGAAGTGAACCTACAAACACGTTCCAATATGTGGTACTTACATGACGGAGCACCTGCCCACGCAAGTCATCTAGTTGTCGACTTCTTAAATAGAACATTTCCCCGTCGTTGGATTGGTCGAGACGGACATATACATTGGCCAGCAAGATCTCCTGATCTCAATCCTTTAGCTTTCTACTTATGGGGACACATGAAAAGTAAGGTTTACACGACTCCAATTATTGACGAGAATGACCTTAGACAACGCATTTTTGACGCTGCTGACGAAATCCGAAATATTCCAGGAATTTTTTCTCGCTTACGTGAAAATTGGATTAAACGGTGTCGTGCTTGTGTCGGTAATAATGGTGGGAATTTTGAACATTTGCTGTGAATAATCCGTTGTTTCAACTCAGTTCTATCATTATAATAAATTCGGTAAGTAGGATTACATATTTACTTGTCTAATATAAATAATATTAATTAAATCAGTAACAATGACTCTTCGAATAATTTAACTGGTAAAAAACTACATATACAGATCTCTTGAGTTGAATATCATATGTATTTACCCAACTTTGTATAATTGCATAAAAGAAACCGCCAAATACAAATTCTAATACCTTGTATTAAAAACGTAAATATTTTCAACAAAATATTTCATACATTTTTATTTAATTCTAAGGTCAATATCATCAGTCAATACAAAAACACAGGTTTTTTGTCGGCGTAGTCATTCCTTTATTATTCGCGCTAAGAGTGAATCTGCTTCGAACGCGAGCGACGTTGCCGCCGGATTGAAAATAATTTACTAAATATGTTTTAGGGATTTTCTTGGTTATTAAGGCCTACTGACCATAGTGGCATAAGAGTTTTTTGTTTAATTTGGTGTATACTACCTCCACCTAAAATATATGCACTCAAACTATTTACACCCTGTATATATATATATATATATATATATATATATATATATATATATATATATATAATTCCTGATTTGTCAGTCTATCATAGCAATTTTCTCCGAAACTACTCAATGTAGAGTTTGATGACCCGACCAGCAGTAAATATCGCAAAATTTTCATTTAGGGGAAAATTTAGAGAAATGCATCACTTCCTTCCCCCTTATCCCCGAAACTATTGATCCTAAAATTTTGAAAAAAAATGGAAGGTAGGACGTTGCTCAAAGTTTACAGGAGAAATACGGAGAAGCCCCTAATTTTAATTTTAGGGGGCAAATTATAGAATTAAATAAAAAATTATAAATTAAAAAAGTTTCAAACCATCATGTAATGCATCAAATAATAGGGCTCATTCTGAGGAAAACAAATAAATATTTTTAATATTTTAAAAATAAGTAGTTTAATGATATTAACAAAAATATTCAAATAATTACCCATCCCCCCTTTTCTTCGAAACTATAAGACGTAAAAATTAAAAAAAAAATAGAGATATTGGACCTCGACTGAACTTTACAGGAAAAATAAGGAGAAACCCCTAATCTTAATTTTTTTGAGGGCACAGCTCTAATTATACTCTGCTACATATTTCAACCATCCTATATATGCTACTTGTGAACTACTTGTGAATATAAAAAAAAAATCAACCGCCCTATAGACTATAATTTAACTTTATTTTATGAATAAACAACTGCTTCTAACATTTTTTTCAACCCATTTCATAACTATAATAATAGCCAAGTAAATAATTCAAATATCCTAACTGCTTTCATAACACATTTCTTTATCTACCCTGTATAAATATAATTCTATTCTACCCTTATTTCAACCACATTGTATATGAAACTACTTGTGAGGTTAACAATATAACATTTTTTATCCACCCTGTATCCTGTATAAATATATTACAAACTCCACCCGTTTTTCAACCACCTGTTATATGCAACTATTTACGGTCCACTCAATATACCTTTTTTGAACCACCCCGTATAACTTCCTCCTTATTTCAACCACATTATATATATGCAGCTGCTTACGGGCCACCTATTATACTTTTTTTTAGATTAGATTTTTTAAATCCATGTAATTCTACTCCGCTCTAACTTTCATCTATCGTATATATGTAAAATTACATATATAAGATATATATCGGTTGATTTTTTAAAAATCGAAACATGTTACATTGGCATATTTCGAATTTTGATTAGAAGCTAAGCTGATACAAGTATCTAATATTTGTTGCATGTGATGGAAAAAACTGAATAATTATGTGTTAACGAACATAGTAGTAGTTTTTCCGCTATATCTACCGTTTTTATCAATGTAGGGAAATAAAATGTACACCAGATTTTAAGTCAAACTATAGGCTTCGCAACAAAAAAAGACTCAGCAACCTCAACTGAGTTCTTACGTGATGCCCGAACAAACAACAAACAAACAGACAAACTACAATTTTATAATAGCAAAGATACATAGATAACTAGCCGTTACCCGCGGTTTCACGCGCTTACGGAATGTACATTCTGCGCAAAAAGAAATAACTTATGAAGCATATGGGCTATCCTAAATAACAACTTTTACTAACTTTTGTGAACTACCCTACATAACAATAAATCCACCAATCCCGAATATATTTCACCCAAACTGCAAGTTCTTATAGGCCACCTTATACAGTTTTATTCAACCGTTTTTTGAACAACCGTGTATAACTGTAACTCTACTTCACCCTATAGTGCAACCATATTGTATATGCTGCAGTTTATTTATCTTCAAATATAACAATTTTTAAACACCTAACTATACCTTTACTCTACCCTATATTTCAGCCATGTAACTGCTTATGGTCTACGCTATATAACAATTATTTCTGAAAAATTTTGAGAGACCGTGTATTTTAACCACCCTTTATATGCAACTTTTTCTAACATTGTGTTAAATTCACTGTGTAACTATAATTTTGCTTCGCCCCATATTTTAGGTATTTCACATAGTATGATGCAACTGTTCATGGTCTATCCCATATAACGATTTTTTTTTAAACATTTTTAGATCCACGCTGTAAAACTACTCCATTCCGCCCTCGATCGCAATCACCTTGTATATACAACTATCCAACATAACATAAATCCACCAATCCCCAACAAAGTTCTCCTAAATTGCCACTGCTTATTGGCCATCCTATATAACAATGTTATTGAACTTTTTTTGAACGGCCTTGTACAATTATAACTCTACCACCTTGTATACTTAGAATTCTACTCCACCCTATAAAACTATCCTGTATATGAATTTTGTTGAGCACCCTATAAACTATAATTCCACTCCATCTTAAATTTCAACACTTTATAAACAACTGCTTCTAACATTTTTTCAACCCGTTTCATAACTATAATATAATAAAATAACTCGAGAATATAAATCAAATATCCTAATTACTTACATAACACATTTTTTTAAGATTTCTATAAATATAATTTCTTTTATCTTTATTTCAACCACATTTTATATGCAACTATTTATGAGCCACCTGGTATATGCAATTATTTATGGCCAACCCAGTTCAACTCTTTTGAACCACCCCCTATAACTAATTCTATTCCCAACATTGTACATATTCAGCTGCTTAAGAACCACCTAATATTTATTTTTTTCAAAAGACTTTTTAAACCTATGTAATTCTATTACCGCTATATGTTTCACGTATCCTATATACGGAACACCCTGTAGAATTAGGCTAGGTATATCAGTCCAATTTTTTTTTAATCGAAACAATTTGAGACTAATGTTATGTGATTACGATTGTAGTTACGAATCCTCTTAATTTTTTAATTTTTTCTTTAATTTGTGCTAATACCATTGAAAACGAGGTCTGATTTAGATCTTGAAACGTTTGGACTTTTGAAATATACAGACTTTCAAGTTTATGTGGTGTTATTCCCAAAGAACTCAGAGCAAATAAAAACCAGAGATGCCACAATTATCATTCAGAAAACAACTAGATATTTATGATGAAAATTTGACATTTACCATGATGTTTACAGTTTTTTTGCATATATCTTTTCGATTTTTAGCAAAAGTTTCCGTTATAGAAAAATATACGGAATCAATCTTTGTAGAATACAATTTATAATATTCAAATTTCTTGGGCGGTTTTAGAGAAAACATTGTAGATTCATTGAAATTCACTGAAATCTAGTCCCTTATATACTTTTTTTTTGATTTTCTGGAAAACTGTAAGTCTCAATTGCCCACGGCGTTTTTGAATAATCGCTCGTCATACATAAAAAAAGTTGCAGACGAATTGATAACCTCCTCCTTTTTGGAAGTGGGTCAAAAATAAAAAGAATCTAACTTAACAGTATACCTAATATTAAAATTAATAAATTATTATCAGCAAAAAATTGATCAAATAACATAACTCTGATTTTAGTTGACAAAGCAATAAAAGTTGCAAACTTCCGAAATCCCAATAAATGGCGATAATTAAGTAATATAAATTTTCCTGGGTTGTATTTTAATAACATTTAATATGTTGAATAATTTTAGGAACGGTTCAAAATTTGTTTGTTCCAATTAATTTAGTCCTTTACATTCGAGTCAATCCATCTTATGATTTTCTCCCCAAGCAATCTGTCGCCACTGTGACTGTTATTTGTTTGTCACTGGCAGTATGGACGTAAATAATGATTTTTATGAAAATTTATTTAAAGAGTGAATGAATATATTATAAATTAATTTTAGCATTTTGCACTGAATGTCGTCAGTAGCTACTAAACAAAACAAAAATGAAAAAGATCGGTTGAGGGGTAGAGGAGAAAATGGTACCAAACCGTTTTGTCTGTGCCTATTTATATATAGGCTAGTGGTCGCCCAGTGGTCGAAACACGTTCCTATTCCATGAAATTGTAAAAAGTATATTTTTATAAGAAAAAACGTTGAGGAGAAATCGGAGAAGTAGGTGTAATGACTAAAATTGTTCACTTATATTGACAAATCTATTGAAATAAAAAGAAAACAATTTAATCAAATATCGGTATTCGAAATAATCTTGACAAATGAGTGACCCTCCCAAATTTTTGGCCGGAAGCGCTCCTGGTAAAATGCTCGATATAATAATTGGAAGATTGTTCTTTGCAGCCTTAAAATTTCTGTCATTTGCGGTTTCAATCAAGTTCAGGAATATTAAAGTAAAGAGATGACCAACAACCCTATAAGAACTTCAATATTTAATATATTCTCTATTGTCCGCTGACTGACATTTTTTACACAAAACCTTCGGGATGATTGTGATAATGATATATTATTCAAATAATTAAATTCACATTAAAAACAGAATATTCAATATGAAACAATAACAACGCTTTATTTTATGCTGAACTATCCAAGATAGTCTTTGCATCATGGTCTGAAAGAGCGTTAGCCTGTCACTGTCAACCGATCTAACCATAGAGCTTATACTTCCTGGCGGTAGCCAGCAATGCATAAATATTGTGCCAAGGCTAGAAAGAGAGGGCAAGTGGCTCTCTTTTTATTCTTAGTACGACATTTGTGTATTGCATGCTACCTCCAAAATTATATGCTCTAAGAATTTAACACCATCTAACGCTCGCTCCCTCCATATATGTATAATTACTCAATGTTTTGCCGGCAAGGTCCCCTATGCAAGATTTCGAAGGAATGTTGAATAAAAAATAAATTTTATTCTCAAATAGATGTCTAGATATATTTTAAATAATAGATATTTTAAAATGTCAATAAGATGTTTATTTTACTTAAAAGTCAGTCACCTCGTAATAAAAGCCAGAGTTTTGCAGAAATTGGCCCATGTAACAGAAAACAAATTATCTATGAGATACAATACATGGACAGAAAACAGTAAAAAGATTCGGCCTTTAAACATATTTTAATATGTAGTTATAATTTTTACATAAAATTAAATTCCCTATAAAATTATTAACATGTATTATATACTAAATTAATATTAAGTATTATATTTTTAAACATTAGTTAATACATATTTTGAGATATGACACTGAAAAATTTCTATAGCCTTAAATTGAGTGATAAAACCAATTATAATCTTTATTCTAACATTTTAGTTAACGATTTGAACAAAATTCTAGTAACCATCTCAAAAGTTGGTGTTAATATTACAAAATAACTACAAAACATAAGAACATATTAATAAACGAGACATCTTAATATTCAATATAGTTTTCGTTAATTTTAATGAAACACACATAGTAAGGAATGACTATTTCTATTTTGTATGAAAAATATAAAGAAATACATTGAACATGCTGTTAATTAATGGTTAACAATACCTATTTTTTGTTAGAAACTATTCTCAGTGAATGAAACACAAATCTGGAACTTTACTCAATGAATTAAAAACTTACATTTATCACAGTGCTATAATAACCTAACGGCGAACAATATTATGAAATGTTAAAGGATAAATCAAAGTTCCTACAACAAACATGGCCATGATATCAGGGCTGCTAGATCTAACTGTTTATCTTGAATTCCACGTTTAAATTCACGATTTTTGTAATCTTCCTCAAATTATATTAATATATATTCATATAAATAATTTTCTGATTTTAGTTGACAAACCATATTTACAATGCAATGAAAGTGCAAACTTGCGAAAGCCTAATAAATGGCGATGATTAATGTAAATTTTTCTGGGTTCTATTTCAATAACATCATGATGTGCAATAACTTTACGGACGGTTCCCAATTTGTTAGTTTTTCGATTAATTTAGTTTTTCATATTCGAGTCAATACATCTTATGATTTTCCTCAAAACAATCTGGCAGCACCGTCAGTATTATTTGTTTGACATTGACAGTGTGGATGTAAATAATGATTTTTTTATTATATTTTATTTAATGAATGAACCAATATTATAAATTAATGTTAGCATTCTTCACTGAACGTCGTCCGTAGCTACAAAAAAAAACAAAAATAAAGAAAACCGGTTAAGGGACAGAGGAGAAAATTGTACCGAACCGTTTTGTATTTGCCTATTTATGTATAGATACTATTATAAAATTGTAAGTTTGTCTGTTTGTTTGTTTGTTTGTTTGTTTGTTTGTTCGGGCATCACGTAAGAACTACTGAACTGATTTTGCTGAATCTTTTTTTTATTATTATTACGCTTTTATTAATTCGATGTGTATGTATGTATCTATCTATGTAACGGAAACTTTCAACGTAATTTTCACCAACTTAAAGAAGTCCAATTAAGTTGAAAATTGACACACGTGTCAAGGGCCGATGGATGACAATACAATTCTTTAAGTGGAATTTTCCCGTTTGTTGTCTTTTTGTCACTGTTCTTGACTAAATACAAATTTGTCTAGGTGGCGGTAGTAGAACTGAAATGAAATGGAAAGGTTAGCAAGCATGAAGTAAACTTTTAATTATAAATACATCGTTATGAGAATAAAAACTTAGAAAATAATTATAGTTTAAAAAAACTAAAAAATACGCTTTAGTAGCAAACCGAACTAAAAAGCAGAAAATAATTTTTAATTATGAACAGTTTATATTACATCAGTAGAAAGTCAAAAGCGTGGGGTGTATATTTCACTATACTCGTTTTTGCATAACTCCCCTCTTATAAATAGTTGTAAATAGAATAATTGTAAAATTTAATATGTCTAGCACCCCACGCTTTTTACTTTCTACTGCTGTAATATAAACTGTTCACAATTAAAAATTATTTTCTACTGTTTAGTTCGGTTTGCTACAAAAGCGTATTTTTAGTTTTTATAAACTATAATTTTGTTGCTAAGCCAACTACTCTATTGGGTCTACTGCAAGCACCAAATATTAAGTACTTGAATCAATTTAGCTTTTATTCAAAATTGTGAATATGCCAGTGTAACATGTTTCGATTAAAATAAATGAACTGATATATCAATCATAATTTTACAGGGTGTTCTATTTATAGGAAACTTAGTGCGGGGTAGAATGACATGGATTTAAAAAAGTTACATTAGGTGTACCATACGCAGCTGCATATATACAAAACAGCTGAAATAGGGGGAGTGGAATTAGTTATACGAGGTGGTTCCAAGAAGTTATATTGAGTGGGCCATAAATAGTTGCATACACCAGGTGGTTCATAAACGGGCGGAGTAGAATTATATTTATATAAGGCGGATAAAAAAATGATACATTGTTTGGCTCATAAGTAGTTGCATATACAATATTGTTGAAATAAGGGTACAATATCTATACAGAGTGGATACATTTTTTTAGAGAAAAATGTGTGATGTAAGCAGTTAGGATCTTTGAATTATATTCTTGAGTTATTAAAGATATGAAATGGGTTGAAAAAATGTTAGAAGAAGTTGTTTCTACAGAGTGGTTGAGTGGAATTATAGTTCATAGAGTGGTTAAAAAATTATTTTATTATATATACAAGTAGTTGCATTCATAAGATGGTTGAAATATCTAGCGGAGTATAATTACAGCTATACAGAGGGTTTCAAAAAGTATTATAAAGAAATGTTATGATCTACAAGCTCCATTTACCGGATGGTTGAAATGTAGGGTGAAGTAGAATTTTAAGGATACAGGGTGGTACAAAAATGTTATATTGGGTGGCAAATAAGTAGTTACATATACAAGGTTGTTAAAATATAGGGTGGAGTAGAATTATAATTATACAGGGTGGGTAATAAATGTTAGAAAAAAATTTTTATATAGCAGTTGGAAATATGAAGTACCTGAAATATGGGACGCAGTAAAGTTATAGTTCCACAGTGTCATCCGAACAAGATTAAAAAAACTTGCACATGAATGGTGCTTTAAATGAAGTGTGGAGAGAAATTATACTTTATATCATGTGGTTAAAAAATATGAGGAAAATGGTGAAATAGCGTGGCTCATAAACAGTTGCACATATAGGATAGTTGAAATATAGGGTCGAGAAGTGTTATAGTTAAGTATTTAAAAAATGCTATATTGGTTGACCAATAAGCAGCATCGTATACAGGGTAGTTGTATTACATAAAGGTGATAATGTTGAACAAAATTGTTATATAGGGTGCCCCATAAGTTGCAGTTTTGGTGAAATATATTGGGCATTAAAGGATTTATAGTTATACAGGGAGGTACAAAAAATGTTATACTGGATGACCGATAAGTAGTTACATATACAAGGTTGTTGAAATAGAGGGTGGAGTAGAATTATAGTTAAACATGTTGGATAAAAATTTTGTAAGATAGAACATGAGCATATATGCAACATCTAACACATGGATCGAAGTAAAATTATAGTTATACAGTGTGATTAAAACAATGTTAGAAAGAGTTGCATATACGGGTGGTTGAAATATAAGGTGGAGACAAATTGTGCTTTCCAGGGTGGTTAAAAAATGGTTATTTAGTAGTCCATAAGCAGTTTCGTGGATAAGATAGTGTGTGGACCAGATTTATAGTTAAGTGTTTAAAAAATGCTATATTTGATGTCCCCTAAGCAGATGAACATACAGGGTGGTTGAAGTATTTTGTAGAATAAAATTATGGTTATACAGGATGATTCAAAAATAAGTTATAATGTTTGACTGATTAGCAGCAGTATATACAGTTTATTGAATTGATTAAAATTGTTATATAGGGTGACCAAAAACCAGTTGCAGTTTTTGGGTTAAATAAAGGTTTGGTGTTTGGGTTCCAAACTGTGTTTTTACATTTGTGACGCACCAAGGGCTCCACAAGCATTTCCATTAGGGTGCATCGAAAAGTTCCAAAAAAATTGTTATATAAGGCATGAACAGTTGCATCCTACTATATGGAATACTTGAAACACAATATAGTCTTAGAGTGTGTTTAACACAATGTTAGAAAAAGTTGCATTTAAAGAGTGATTAAAATATAGTGTGGAGAGAAATTACTTTACAAGGTTGCTAAAAAAATATCAGAAATAATTGTTATATAGCGTGGACCATAAGCAGTTGCATAGCTGAAATATAGGGTAGAGTTATAAGCAGGTTCCTCGAAGTTTCCTTGGACTTCCATCGTCTTGAAGTGGTTCTCAGAACGTTTCAAGAGCAACCACTTCAAGACGATGGAAGTCTACCAATTACAGACTAACATTATAAGCAGGTGTTAAAAAAGTTATATTGGTTGACAAATAAACAGCAGGATATACAGAATGGTTGCACTATAGGGTGAAGTAGAGTTACAGTTATACAAGATGATTCAAAAAATTGTCGAATGAAATTGTTATATAGGGTGGCCCATAAACACTTGCATTTGGGTGAAATATATTCGGGATTGGTTGATTTATAGTTAAGTAGGGTGTTTCAAAAAATTTGGAGAAATTATTATATAGGATAAATCATATGTTTCATAAGTTATTTCTTTTTGCAAAGACTTGTACATTCCGTACGCGGGTGAAACCGCGGATAACGGCTAGTAGTTAATAAATTGCTGTGCAACAAACCGAGATCCGTCCCTTTCACTCCATTAACAGCCATTTCTTTTTTTAATATTTAGCGAAAGCTTCTTTACCGACACCTCACACTTAACACACATATACGAAAATAGATGAGTATGAGAATCAAATGTATATCTTGAAATTCTTGAAATTGCATTTGTTTCGACGTGTTTCGGTCAACCCCACACACCACCTTGATACCCATACAACTCAGTTCTCTGTGTAAGAAACAGGGACTAGGTAATATATTAAGAGTCTTTTCTTTTATTCAAAATCAACAAATTATAGTATATAAACAAATATAATATCCAATTAATATAAACATTGCAATTCGCTTTGCGATATCTCAGATTAGAGACTTGACATACGTCAGAAGTGTGCTGACTAGCATCATATTATAAAGTAAACATTTTGCATTAATACTATATAATAATAGAAATTAATATAGGAAATTATTTACCGCGGGGTGGTAAAAAAGTGCAACGACGGTACTCCCATCTCAAATCGCAACGCTAAAGCTATTACGAAAAGTTCGCCTACTTTTACGAAACAACTTCAGAGGGCGCCAAGTGTCTCATTTCTGGACCTTAATGTCGTTAACTGCTTATATAGGATTATTCACCACGAATTTTGATACATTAACATTTTTTTTATTTGGGGCTGCCCCTACATAATAATTTTTAAATCTACATATAATGTATCGTTGAATCGTTTAATCATGCTATTGCATTTTGGATAATGTAAACATTGAACTACATACTACGTAGTAGACAGATAACTGCGTTGTGGGTTGCATTAATGTAATGTGTAAATATTCTTTGGAGCACGGTATTTTAAATCTTAATATGGTTTAGCGTTGGGCAGTAGCTAATTGTAACATAAAAGAATAGAGCAGTTATCGCTCTTTAGTAGTACAGAAGGACTAAAAGTAGAATGAAAAAATATTTAAAAATGATATTCTAAGGACACTATATGTATTTATAAAGAGTATTTTACCAGATTATACCTATTCGTGGTGATTACCTTACCATAATTTTAAATCACATAAAGAGAAAAGAATCCAAAGTTATGTAAAATAAACATTTAGCTTTTTTTTGATTAAACATTTGTTGGATTACACACTGAGTAATGTATAATTGCATTGTTTTGAAAGAAAAATTATGTATTGTATTAAAATTAACTTAAAATGCCATATGTTCCGTTGCTGATATACTTAATTTAAGAATTGAATTACATTAAGATTTATACGAGTATATGAGTCGTAGCAAAGTAGAGACAGAGAAACAGAGACGACGACGAGTATATTTCGTACGACGCTTACGCTTCCATCGTTCAGTTTCAAATGAGTGCCGCTCTTTTTTCTCGATTTATCTAATTTCTGTCATTTAGTACTATCTTTATTTCTTGCTTTAGCTGCATTCGTAATTCCTCTTGCAAATTTATTTTTTTCCAGAAAATATTTACTAATAGCTGCATCTATATCATCTACAAGTTCTATATTTTCAATGTCATGTTTAAGGATTCAGCACAAAATGGTTCTCACTTCTTGCTGATCCGGATACATTTTTTTGAAGAGAGAAACATTGATTAGGGCTGCAAAAGTATATTTTTCGATTAATATATTTCCAGTATATAAGAAACCTATAGATTACAAAAATATATTTTTTTGAAAAGGCTACTGTCTTTAAATACTTGTTAGAAATGATATATTATGCATCGATAACATAGTTATTTTAAAGACGTAAAAAACTATATAAACAAATCTTTAAATTTTTAATGTACCCTGCAAATCCAAATAAAGATATGTATATGTATATATATATATATATATATATATATATATATATATATATATATATATATATATATATATATATATATATATATATATATATATATCACCTCGAAAATTGTAGTAATGTAGTAAGTAATATTGGACAACCTCCGTTAAGATTTAATTCCAAAGATGGAGCTAGAGCCGATTCATTTGTAGCTTTATTAGAACTGATCCTATGGTACCCTGATTAGTATTTCCCATATTAGTAATATGGGAAAGGTAATATGATATTACCTAGTTCAATACCCATTAATTTATTTTTATCTGTAGAAGGCTTACAAGTTTTTGTTTTATTAACTTTAGAACTAATCCTAATTCATCAGTGTTATACCTGGGATTAATCACATGTTGTAGAGCTCGTTTTCTTGCAGTCTGATAACGTGCATCTTGTATCAGAGTAGGTTTTCGACCAGTATTCATACTTATTTCAGATATTTTTTAGACTTAGTCTTCCTCTAGGCCTGGATCTTTTGATCATTGCGATTTAACTTATTCTTTCAAGTTTCAGTACTGCATATTTTTTAAAGATTTTTCAGTTTTAGCACATTCAAATGAGTTTTTGTTATAATGTCAGATATATCACCTTAAATAATGAAAAGTCTATTTGTTACTTTTTCCATAGTAGATATTCTTATTCTTCAAAAAATATATAATTAAGAAACCTCAAGTAATCTTTATTTAATTCGAAAATTGTAAAATAGACCTGAAAAGAAAAATAATACTTTAACAAAAACGTTGTTTATTTTACACACACTTAAAGCTTTAAATGTATTAACCTTAAATGTATCAACTTCATAGCCAAGGTTGAAATTAACTATATTCGTCATAAAAGATATTGTATTGATGTAAAAAATTATTTTATCCAATTATTATACTTTTTATAGCTAATTTATATACAATAATTTAGTGAGGAAATTTTTTTCTTACGTTAAAATAATATTTAAATATTTAGGACAATTGCGCTTAAGATGCCATACTTTTTCTTTGTAGGTAAATATTTAAAATAAATGAAGTTTTTTGAAATCACAATCTTACTTATATTCATAAACATTTCTTTGACAAGTAAAATTCTTGCAGTTTTAGAATAAATAAAATTAACAAAATGTAGTGTCATGTGTAAAATGGCATATCTATATTATAAGATGACAGATAAACTTAAATTGTGATCTTATACAATATTAATTATTCGAGCATAATTCGCAGATAAACTGCTTCTTTCTTGCAGGTAAGAATGCACATAGTGTATAACACTATTGAAACTACAGGTGACACTTTTTCAAATGTTCTTTTGGTCTAGATTTGCGAAATAGTTCATTGCAGTAAATGCAAGCTAGATCATCTTCCTCTTCACCATCATTGGCGAAAGAATCCTCGATGTCCTTGATGTTCTCGACATTATCCAGAATAATAGTTTTTGCTTTTGACGTCGTGTGGATCTGCATCTGCATTTTTTAGGTGCAGTCTCGGGCTCCACGTGATGACATTCCCCGAGATTGTCGTCATCCGTAACACGCTTCATATGGTTTGTTTATTTCTGGATTTGCAATTTTCCTTTTCTTTTTTCTGCTGACGCTTTTTATCATTCATAAATGGGCTGGCCGTGAGGATCTGCGAACCACCGACCTTTCATTTTAATTTTGTTGTTCCTATAAAGGCAGAGTTTGACGATGGTGAAATTCCTTTCAGTATGTCCCTTTCCATTTACACAAGATATTACTGTCCGGAACAAAAGTGATATTTATCTGTTGATAGGGGTCAGTACATTGCTTGGATCCATTGGCCGGGCAGATATGAAATATTGTGTTTATGATCTTGTAACATTCGTTATGTTCCTGACTGACGCGTAAGCTCTTCCAAATATTTGCCCAACTAATAGGCCTATGGTTTTGTTAGCATGGCTCTTCATCACGGTTATAACATGTCCGAAATGGACTAAAAATTGATAAGTAGTGGGCTGCATTCGGTGAGTGCAAAGCGGATTAGGACCATCTTGTTTGTTACAGAAGCATAAACATCGGAAACAAAATGGCGGAAGCCCGTCAAAAACAGGGCAGAGACCATAGTCCCAGAGGGGTAGCACAGTTCTAAAGTGTCTGGTCTAGCCCCGTCAAAGTATTCAGCCTTTTGATTTTCTCGTGGTATAATTAGTGCAGGTGGAAAAGAGTTACCGATGGCATTAGCACTGGTAAAAACTGTAAAATATTCACTAGTAACAGCACTCATTTGCTCTTTTCCTTTGGATGCATAAACTTTCCGGGACTTTTGGACATTGTTAAACCGAGGCTCGTATCTGTTATAAAATGCTCCTGAAAATCGCTATGAGATACAGTCTTTTCCGAAAGAGAAAAAAAAATTTACTACGTGCCGTTTATTAAATGTCTTGGATCTGGAACTCTCAGTGAAATATTTGTGTTTCCTTCTCTAAACCCTTTCACCTAATCACAATCAGCTATTTGTTGATCCTTGTTAAATCTGTGATTCGGTCTTAATCTCTCTGCAAATTTAAGAGCAAATGTTCTTAATTCGGTAGTATTAAATCCAGATACTCGGATTTCAAACTCGATCACATGATCTACGAGTGATTTTAATTTTTTCATATCTACGTTAAAAGTGGGTTAAAATTACTAATGCTTTTTTGAATACTCTATATAATGATAATGAGGTGTTGCTAATAGTCAACCCATTCTAATCTCCTTTACAGTTTCAATAGCCTTTGTCATGTTTTCTTGTAACTAACTCAACTGTGTTGAGGTACGTTAGCAATTGCCAGTCATCCAACAACAATATTAGGCCTAGTATTCCAGTAACTAGAAGCGAAAGCAGAAGGCTACGACAGTTATGCGAACCGACCTGAAGAGGGCAGATGTGACTCTCCCGAAATGTCGTCATTTGACCATCGATCCCGGCAAGGATAAGTTGTCAACTACGCGGTTGAATTCCCGGAAACCACCGAACACACACACACACACATATACATGTTTTTTTTTATCCGAAGAGGGGGGGAAATACATTCCGTACTTAGCTAGCACGTGCTGGCCGTCGTGCGGGACTCCCGATACAATGACTTCAAAGCAAGAGTAAATCGTTGCATTGAAACCAGTATACCGTATACCCGCTAAAACCCTAACCTCTTTCTCCTACAACCATGGTCCCCTGCGGCACTCTTACTCAATACTACTTCGCAAGGGTGCAGTTGTTTACTGCTCTTACATTGGAAGCCTCTAAAGCCTACTCCTCGAACGTATTGCGGAGTTCTTTGAGGATAGTCTCCGCGTAATCTGATACCAACTTCCAGGCTTGGGGGCCCTTCAGCATGGCTTCTACTAATTGTTCTGGAACGATATTAGTCTCCAGAATCCTCTCCACTTCAGCTGATCAGTTGATCCTGAAACCGGGGGCAGGAGAAGAACACGTGTTCCGCTTCCTCTACCACGTCCGTACAGTGTGGGCAGTTTGGGAAGTTTACCCTCCTGAACCTGTGCAGGTATGCTCGAAAGCATCCATGTCCAGTCAGGAGTTGAGTGATGTAAAATCCCACCTCCCCATGCTGGCGGTTGACCCAACGACTGATGTTAGGTATCAATCGATATGTCCACCGGCCTTTAGTAGAGCTGTCCCACCTCTCCTGCCATTGCCCTAGACTCATGGCCCTTTCATCGCTGTTTCCTGTCGGCTGGTCTTTTTCTAACTTTCTGCGATAAAGCCATCCCCTTTCTGCAGCCAGGATGTCGATTGGCAGGGTAGAGGCAATCACACTCACCGCCTCGTAAGACACAGTGCGGTAGGATGATGCCACTCGAATCGCTGAGAGCCGCTGGACTGATTTCATTTTCCGGCGGTACGATGGTAGCTCGAGCGATTTCTCCCATACCGGTGCCCCGTACAACAAAACAGAAGTAGTTACTGTTGCCAGTAGCTGTCTTCTTATCTGTCTAGGGCCTCCGACATTCGGTATTATTCTAGATAATGCCCCCTGTACCCCAGCTGCTTTCTTGCTGGCCGCGATTATGTGCTCTTTGAAGTTGAGCCGTGAGTCCAGGAGCACCCCCAAATAGCTGATGAAGGGCTGCGACTGTATGTAGGTGTCGCCTATTTTGAGGGTGATGGTTTCCTTGCCTTTCGACTGCTAACAAGAAGTGTTTCGGTCTTTTGTTCTGCTAAACTCAAGTCCGCTGCGAGCATCCAATGCTGAATTGTGGCTATAGCGAATGAGAAGGTTGTTTGTATCTCCTCTATGTGCTTGCGCACTATGATCAATGCCACATCATCGGCGAATGCCACTAGCCTGACGCCCTCAGGCAGACCGAGCAGGAGCAGGTCGTTGTACATTACGTTCCATAAGAGGGGGCCAAGAACAGAGCCCTGAGGTACACCTCCTGTGATCTTATAGTCTACTTGCCCATTTTCAGTTTGGTACAACAAGATGCGGTCCTTGAAATACGCTGAAACCATTCTGCGCAAGTACTGCGGAACTTCCATCCTGGCAAGAGCCTCCAAAATGCGGTCCCAGCGGGCCGAGTTAAAGGCGTTCTTGATATCCAGGGTGGCTATTAGACAGTACTTTTTTCCACCTCTTCTCCATCTCTTTCCCGAGATAGCCTCTCTGGCGATGCTGGTAACGAGCTTCACAGCATCGATGGTTGATCTCCCCTTTCTGAACCCGAATTGGTTGGTGGAAAGTTTCGTTTCAACGTAGGGCTCCAGCCTATCTGCTATTATCCTTTCAAGGAGTTTTCCCGCAGAGTCCAACATACAGAGGGGACGATATGATGACGGTTCGTCGGGAGGTTTCTTTCCCCCTTTAGGGAGGAGCACAAGCCTCTGCTTTTTCCACTTAGTCGGGAAAACCCCCTGCTTTAGGCAGGTCTCATACATGTGTAGAAACATGTCAGGCCTATTGGCTATGGCGCATTTTAGCGCGATGTTAGGTATGCCATCTGGACCGGGAGCCTTACCGTTTTGGAGCCGGTTGCACGCGCCCATCAGTTCACTCATAGTCACTGATGGTATATCTTCGTCCCTCACCTGCCACGAAGGATAAGCGGGTAGCTCAGGCTTCGCAGGAAACAAGTGAGTGACAATGCGGTGCAATGATTCGGGGCAGTTCGTTGATGTCATGGGAAGGGCCTTAATTTTATGCATCACGATTTTATACGGTTTTCCCCATGGATCTTGATTAACTTCGTCACACAACTCCTTCCAGTAGGATCTCTTGCTTGAGAGAATGGCTCTTCGTAGTTGTTGTCTTTTGATCTCATAGTCGAGCCTTAGTTCTTCTGTTGTGACCCTGTCGCGTCTCCGTGCTCGTTGATGCAGCCTTCGTGCTTTGAGACACTCTCGTCGGTGTTGTGAGATCGTGTCGTTCCACCAGTAAACTGGTGGGCGGCTGTTGTTCTGCCGTCTCCTTGGCATGGAAGCATCGCAGGACTTGACAACGCTTGTCATTACCTCTTTGGCAGTGGCTTCTGCGCTTGTTGCTATTGACAATGGTTCCTGCTCCATAACCAAGGCGAATGAATCAGCATCGAAAGCATTTTTGTTCCAACCGACTGGCTGTGACCTCGCACGACTGACACACAATCTTCGTTTGGGAGTGTTGTTGATTTCCCATATAATAGCTTGGTGGTCGCTATTACTAAACTCCTCATCGACCCGCCACTCTCAGCCCCCTTTAATTAGGTTGCTGCTAACGAATGTCACATCGATAATGGAGCTGGCTGTGCCTTTGCGATATGTGCTTACGGCTCCTGTGTTGAGGAGTACCAGGTTGAGCGAAGACATGGTCTCAAGGAGAGCTCGTCCTCTCGCGCTCGTTTCCCGACATCCCCAGTCAATTGCCCAGGCGTTGAAATCTCCTGCGATTTTTTTTTTTTTTATCCGAAGAGGGGGGAAATACATTGCGTACTTAGCTAGCACGTGCTGGCCGTCGTGCGGGACTCCCGGTGCAATGACTTCAAAGCAAGAGTAAATCGTTGCATTGAAACCATTATACCGTATACCCGCTAAAACCCTAACCTCTTTCTCCTACAACCATGGTCCCCTGCGGCACTCTTAGTCAATACTACTTCGCAAGGGTGGTTCATTGCAGATGTTTACTGCCCTTCCATTGAAAGCTTCTAAAGCCTACTCCTCGAACGTATCGCGGAGTTCTTTGAGGATAGTCTCCGCGTAATCTGATACCAAGTTCCAGGCTTGGGGGCCCTTCAGCATGGCTTCTACTAATTGTTCTGGAACGATATTAGTCTCCAGAATCCTCTCCACTTCAGCACGTTGATCCTGAAACCGGGGGCAGGAGAAGAACACGTGTTCCGCGTCCTCTATCACGTCCGTACAGTGTGGGCAGTTTGGGGAGTTTGCCCTCCTGAACCTGTGCAGGTATGCTCGAAAGCATCCATGTCCAGTCAGGAGTTGAGTGATGTAGAACCCAACCTCCCCATGCTGGCGGTTGACCCAACGACTGATGTTAGGTATCAATCGATATGTCCACCGGCCTTTAGTAGAGCTGTCCCACCTCTCCTGCCATTGCCCTAGACTCATGGCTCTTTCATCGCTGTTTCCTGTCGGTTTGTCTTTCTCTAACTTTCTGCGATAAAGCCGTCCCCTTTCTGCAGCCAGGATGTCGATTGGTAGGGTAGAGGCAATCACACTCACCGCCTCGTAAGACACAGTGCGGTAGGATGATGCCACTCGAATCGCTGAGAGCCGCTGGACTGATTTCATTTTCCGGCAGTACGATGGTAGCTCGAGCGATTTCTCCCATACCGGTGCCCCGTACAACAAAACAGAAGTAGTTACTGTTGCCAGTAGCTGTCTTCTTATCTGTCTAGGGCCTCCGACATTCGGCATTATTCTAGATAATGCCCCCTGTACCCCAGCTGCTTTCTTGCTGGCCGCGATTATGTGCTCTTTGAAGTTGAGCCGTGTGTCCAGGAGCACCCCCAAATAGCTGATGAAGGGCTGCGACTGTATGTAGGTGTCGCCTATTTTGAGGGTGATGGTTTCCCTTGCCTTTCGACTGCTAACAAGAAGTGTTTCGGTCTTTTGTTCTGCTAAACTCAAGTCCGCTGCGAGCATCCAATGCTGAATTGTGGCTATAGCGAATGAGAAGGTTGTTTGTATCTCCTCTATGTGCTTGCGCACTATGATCAATGCCACATCATCGGCGAATGCCACTAGCCTGACGCCCTCAGGCAGACCGAGCAGGAGCAGGTCGTTGTACATTACGTTCCATAAGAGGGGGCCAAGAACAGAGCCCTGAGGTACACCTCCTGTGATCTTATAGTCTACTTGCCCATTTTCAGTTTGGTACAACAAGATGCGGTCCTTGAAATACGCTGAAACCATTCTGCGCAAGTACTGCGGAACTTCCATCCTGGCAAGAGCCTCCAAAATGCGGTCCCAGCGGGCCGAGTTAAAGGCGTTCTTGATATCCAGGGTGGCTATTAGACAGTACTTTTTTCCACCTCTTCTCCATCTCTTTCCCGAGATAGCCTCTCTGGCGATGTTGGTAACGAGTTTCACGGCATCGATGGTTGATCTCCCCTTTCTGAACCCGAATTGGTTGGTGGAAAGTTTCGGCTCAACGTAGGGCTCCAGCCTATCTGCTATTATCCTTTCAAGGAGTTTTCCCGCAGAGTCCAACATACAGAGGGGACGATATGATGACGGTTCGTCGGGAGGTTTCTTTCCCGCTTTAGGGAGGAGCACAAGCGTCTGCTTTTTCCACTTAGTCGGGAAAACCCCCTGCTTTAGGCAGGTCTCATACATGTGTAGAAACATGTCAGGCCTATTGGCTATGGCGCATTTTAGCGCGATGTTAGGTATGCCATCTGGACCGGGAGCCTTACCGTTTTGGAGCCGGTTGCACGCGCCCATCAGCTCATTCATAGTCACTGATGGTATATCTTCGTCCCTCACCTGCCACGAAGGATAAGCGGGTAGCTCAGGCTTCGCAGGAAACAGGTGAGTGACAATGCGGTGCAATGATTCGGGGCAGTTCGTTGATGTCATGGGAGGGGCCTTAATTTTATGCATCACGATTTTATACGGTTTTCCCCATGGATCTTGATTAACTTCGTCACACAACTCCTTCCAGTAGGATCTCTTGCTTGAGAGAATGGCTCTTCGTAGTTGTTGTCTTTTGATCTCATAGTCGAGCCTTAGTTCTTCTGTTGTGACCCTGTCGCGTCTCCGTGCTCGTTGATGCAGCCTTCGTGCTTTGAGACACTCTCGTCGGTGTTGTGAGATCGTGTCGTTCCACCAGTAAACTGGTGGGCGGCTGTTGTTCTGCCGTCTCCTTGGCATGGAAGCATCGCAGGACTTGACAACGCTTGTCATTACCTCTTTGGCAGTGGCTTCTGCGCTTGTTGCTATTGACAATGGTTCCTGCTCCATAACCAAGGCGAATGAATCAGCATCGAAAGCATTTTTGTTCCAACCGACTGGCTGTGACCTCGCACGACTGACACACAATCTTCGTTTAGTGGTGTTGATTTCCCATATAATAGCTTGGTGGTCGCTATTAGTAAACTCCTCATCGACCCGCCACTCACAGCCCCCTTTAATTAGGTTGCTGCTAACGAATGTCACATCGATAATGGAGCTGGCTGTGCCTTTGCGATATGTGCTTACGTCTCCTGTGTTGAGGAGTACCAGGTTGAGCGAAGACATGGTCTCAAGGAGAGCTCGTCCTCTCGCGCTCGTTTCCCGGCATCCCCAGTCAATTGCCCAGGCGTTGAAATCTCCTGCGATGGCGACCGATTCACGCTTCCGTACATCCTCCGCCAAGGTGTCCAAGAATAACTCGAACTCCTCGAGCTGTGCACTAGGAGGTGCATAGCAGCTATAGAAGTGAACCCCTCCCACTTTGGCTCTCACAAGCCATGGTTCGGGGGTATTTGGGAGTTGTTGGAACGGAAGTTTACCGCAAGCCCAAATCGCTGCTCTGTCCGTTGTGTCATTTACCCAGGACAGGGTGTCGAAGTTTTTGTACTGCTCGCAGATTATGGCTACGTCGCAATCCAATTCCCGCACCCGCTGTACCAGTAGGTCTTGGGCTGCTTCGCAATGGTTGAGGTTGAGTTGCAGTACTTTCATTTACGGGCTTGTGCTGCTCTCATTCGCTGTTGGTAGATCGGACATTTCCAACTACCCGCAACGTGCCGGCAGTCTGACCTACTATCTTTCTCTTTGCAGAGTAAGCACTTGGCAGGTTGTTGACAAGCCGAGGCATTGTGACCAGCGCCTCCGCATCTGTGACAACAACTGCTTCGGTCAGTCTTGCCTCTGCACGCCTGGGCGTTGTGCCCAAAGTGCCAGCATTTGAAGCACCGTCGAAGGCTGATCCTCTCGCGAACACGTACTGTGCCCCACGCAAGTTTCAGCTTTCCAAGTGCGATGGCTTTCTTGGCCTGGACCTCTGGGAGACAAACAACTGCCGTTTGTGTTGATCTATATGCCCGTCGAAGTGATTTCACTGCCTCCTCAGTGATCTCTGCCAGGCCGTCGATATTATCTTTGAGCAGGTTTACTACCTCTTCCTTGGTACTGATCTCGTCCAGGTCTTTAATTTCAATCTCGATTTGCGGTATTCGAGATTGTACAGTGGCCCCGCTTGGGAGCTTATTCTTGATGGCGTTACAATAGCGCTCCATCTCCTGAGCGTCTGCCTTCGCGAATAAAAACAGGAGATCTCCCTTAGCTGTTCGTCGGATCTTATTGACTTTTTTGCCTATATCCTGCAAGGTGGGATCATTTTTGATATCTCGCAAGATATCTGCATGGGAGCTCTTCTCGCCTTTCTTTATAAGCAGCGTACAATGTGGCGCTGGTTTTTGCTTATTGGTCCTCGGGGCTTTTTCCTCTTTGCCACTTGCCAGTCAGTAGACTGGTTTGAAGATTGGTTCTTGGTCTGCGGTTTAAACTTGGATTTTAATCCATTGTTTCTCTCCGCTTCTGAATTGACCACCCTACTTGTTGTTGCCTGGGTGGTTTGCCCGATGTTCTGGCAACCTTCTTTACCGGGCTTTAGCTTGCTAGCTAGCACCGGTTTAAGAGTTTGTGTCTTACTTGATGAGGCTACTGAAGGCGAGGCCTTCGGTGGCGAGGTCCTTGCTACCGAGTCTCCCGGCAGTGAGGCTACTTTTATTGAAGCCGCCTGCTTTGGGGCCGCCGGTGTTTGCAGCCGGTTTTGGTTAGCTGCTTTTGAGGCAGCCGCTTTTGGGACCTCCTTTTGCTTTTCACCTTGTGTCTGAGTGTTTGACACCTTTACTGGCATGTCTGTGTTGTAGCAGGTTTCGCTACAGGAGATGGCGCGTCGTTGACGTCAGATATTTGTCATATTCTGACTTAATGGCGTGTGCCAGTTTCTTGATCTCATGATGTACATTGTGCCTAGGCCCAATGAACGTCAAGAGCTCATCGATCTTTGCTCCTAATTTGTTTGGAGCGCCACTCTCATCTGTTGCCCTTTGGGGGACCTCAACTCCACTATTCGCCTTTTGGAGGACTTGGCTGAATAGTGTATTGCTGCCAGCTCTAGTTTTAATGGTCGATGTTGTACCATTAACGGTGTTCTTCTTCTTCTTGTCACTATGTGACGGAACCAGTGATAATTCGCTCCCCCCAGAATCCGTGGAGCGTGCACCGGCCACCGAGGCTTTCACTCGATCGGAACCGGGGGTGGGATTATCCTCTGCAGAGGTACCCACCTGGGGTATTAAGTTCACCTTATCACCCATATCCATAAATGGTTTATTTTCGGGGTTCCTTCCCCTATCTGATTTTGGTCCGCCCTGAGGAAATCCTCAGTACTCCCCATTGCTGGAGAGCGTTCCCCTATCCGCCACCTGGGGAGGCGCGGTAGTGGACCAACAACCACCCGGGAAATCTCCGATGACCGATTCATGTGTGTGTTTTTTTTTTTTTTTTTTTTTTTTTTTTTTTTTTTTTTTTTTTTTTTTTTTTTTTTTTTATCCGAAGAGGGGGGAAATACATTGCGTACTTAACTAGCACGTGCTAGCCGTCGTGCGGGACTCCCGATGCAATGACTTCAAAGCAAGAGTAAATCGTTGCATTGAAACCAGTATACCGTATACCCGCTAAAACCCTAACCTCTTTCTCCTACAACCATGGTCCCCTGCGGCACTCTTTGTCAATACTACTTCGCAAGGGTGGTTCATTGCAGATGTTTACTGCTCTTACATTGAAAGCCTCTAAAGCCTACTCCTCGAACGTATTGCGGAGTTCTTTGAGGATAGTCTCCGCGTAATCTGATACCAAGTTCCAGGCTTGGGGGCCCTTCAGCATGGCTTCTACTAATTGTTCTGGAACGATATTAGTCTCCAGAATCCTCTCCACTTCAGCACGTTGATCCTGAAACCGGGGGCAGGAGAAGAACACGTGTTCCGCGTCCTCTATCACGTCCGTACAGTGTGGGCAGTTTGGGGAGTTTGCCCTCCTGAACCTGTGCAGGTATGCTCGAAAGCATCCATGTCCAGTCAGGAGTTGAGTGATGTAGAACCCAACCTCCCCATGCTGGCGGTTGACCCAACGACTGATGTTAGGTATCAATCGATATGTCCACCGGCCTTTAGTAGAGCTGTCCCACCTCTCCTGCCATTGCCCTAGACTCATGGCTCTTTCATCGCTGTTTCCTGTCGGTTGGTCTTTCTCTAACTTTCTGCGATAAAGCCGTCCCCTTTCTGCAGCCAGGATGTCGATTGGTAGGGTAGAGGCAATCACACTCACCGCCTCGTAAGACACAGTGCGGTAGGATGATGCCACTCGAATCGCTGAGAGCCGCTGGACTGATTTCATTTTCCGGCGGTACGATGGTAGCTCGAGCGATTTCTCCCATACCGGTGCCCCGTACAACAAAACAGAAGTAGTTACTGTTGCCAGTAGCTGTCTTCTTATCTGTCTAGGGCCTCCGACATTCGGCATTATTCTAGATAATGCCCCCTGTACCCCAGCTGCTTTCTTGCTGGCCGCGATTATGTGCTCTTTGAAGTTGAGCCGTGTGTCCAGGAGCACCCCCAAATAGCTGATGAAGGGCTGCGACTGTATGTAGGTGTCGCCTATTTTGAGGGTGATGGTTTCCCTTGCCTTTCGACTGCTAACAAGAAGTGTTTCGGTCTTTTGTTCTGCTAAACTCAAGTCCGCTGCGAGCATCCAATGCTGAATTGTGGCTATAGCGAATGAGAAGGTTGTTTGTATCTCCTCTATGTGCTTGCGCACTATGATCAATGCCACATCATCGGCGAATGCCACTAGCCTGACGCCCTCAGGCAGACCGAGCAGGAGCAGGTCGTTGTACATTACGTTCCATAAGAGGGGGCCAAGAACAGAGCCCTGAGGTACACCTCCTGTGATCTTATAGTCTACTTGCCCATTTTCAGTTTGGTACAACAAGATGCGGTCCTTGAAATACGCTGAAACCATTCTGCGCAAGTACTGCGGAACTTCCATCCTGGCAAGAGCCTCCAAAATGCGGTCCCAGCGGGCCGAGTTAAAGGCGTTCTTGATATCCAGGGTGGCTATTAGACAGTACTTTTTTCCACCTCTTCTCCATCTCTTTCCCGAGATAGCCTCTCTGGCGATGTTGGTAACGAGTGTCACGGCATCGATGGTTGATCTCCCCTTTCTGAACCCGAATTGGTTGGTGGAAAGTTTCGGCTCAACGTAGGGCTCCAGCCTATCTGCTATTATCCTTTCAAGGAGTTTTCCCGCAGAGTCCAACATACAGAGGGGACGATATGATGACGGTTCGTCGGGAGGTTTCTTTCCCCTTTAGGGAGGAGCACAAGCCTCTGCTTTTTCCACTTAGTCGGGAAAACCCCCTGCTTTAGGCAGGTCTCATACATGTGTAGAAACATGTCAGGCCTATTGGCTATGGCGCATTTTAGCGCGATGTTAGGTATGCCATCTGGACCGGGAGCCTTACCGTTTTGGAGCCGGTTGCACGCGCCCATCAGCTCATTCATAGTCACTGATGGTATATCTTCGTCCCTCACCTGCCACGAAGGATAAGCGGGTAGCTCAGGCTTCGCAGGAAACAAGTGAGTGACAATGCGGTGCAATGATTCGGGGCAGTTCGTTGATGTCATGGGAGGGGCCTTAATTTTATGCATCACGATTTTATACGGTTTTCCCCATGGATCTTGATTAACTTCGTCACACAACTCCTTCCAGTAGGATCTCTTGCTTGAGAGAATGGCTCTTCGTAGTTGTTGTCTTTTGATCTCATAGTCGAGCCTTAGTTCTTCTGTTGTGACCCT
Organism: Octodonta nipae; assembly: GCA_034190945.1. Taxonomy (NCBI): domain Eukaryota; kingdom Metazoa; phylum Arthropoda; class Insecta; order Coleoptera; family Chrysomelidae; genus Octodonta; species Octodonta nipae. The sequence goes on from CM067219.1 coordinate 59,545,025, forward strand.
GTCGCGTCTCCGTGCTCGTTGATGCAGCCTTCGTGCTTTGAGACACTCTCGTCGGTGTTGTGAGATCGTGTCGTTCCACCAGTAAACTGGTGGGCGGCTGTTGTTCTGCCGTCTCCTTGGCATGGAAGCATCGCAGGACTTGACAACGCTTGTCATTACCTCTTTGGCAGTGGCTTCTGCGCTTGTTGCTATTGACAATGGTTCCTGCTCCATAACCAAGGCGAATGAATCAGCATCGAAAGCATTTTTGTTCCAACCGACTGGCTGTGACCTCGCACGACTGACACACAATCTTCGTTTGGGAGTGGTGTTGATTTCCCATATAATAGCTTGGTGGTCGCTATTAGTAAACTCCTCATCGACCCGCCACTCACAGCCCCCTTTAATTAGGTTGCTGCTAACGAATGTCACATCGATAATGGAGCTGGCTGTGCCTTTGCGATATGTGCTTACGTCTCCTGTGTTGAGGAGTACCAGGTTGAGCGAAGACATGGTCTCAAGGAGAGCTCGTCCTCTCGCGCTCGTTTCCCGGCATCCCCAGTCAATTGCCCAGGCGTTGAAATCTCCTGCGATGGCGACCGATTCACGCTTCCGTACATCCTCCGCCAAGGTGTCCAAGAATAACTCGAACTCCTCGAGCTGTGCACTAGGAGGTGCATAGCAGCTATAGAAGTGAACCCCTCCCACTTTGGCTCTCACAAGCCATGGTTCGGGGGTATTTGGGAGTTGTTGGAACGGAAGTTTACCGCAAGCCCATATCGCTGCTCTGTCCGTTGTGTCATTTACCCAGGACAGGGTGTCGAAGTTTTTGTACTGCTCGCAGATTATGGCTACGTCGCAATCCAATTCCCGCACCCGCTGTACCAGTAGGTCTTGGGCTGCTTCGCAATGGTTGAGGTTGAGTTGCAGTACTTTCATTTACGGGCTTGTGCTGCTCTCATCGCCTGTTGGTAGATCGGACATTTCCAACTACCCGCAACGTGCCGGCAGTCTGACCTACTATCTTTCTCTTTGCAGAGTAAGCACTTGGCAGGTTGTTGACAAGCCGAGGCATTGTGACCAGCGCCTCCGCATCTGTGACAACAACTGCTTCGGTCAGTCTTGCCTCTGCACGCCTGGGCGTTGTGCCCAAAGTGCCAGCATTTGAAGCACCGTCGAAGGCTGATCCTCTCGCGAACACGTACTGTGCCCCACGCAAGTTTCAGCTTTCCAAGTGCGATGGCTTTCTTGGCCTGGACCTCTGGGAGACAAACAACTGCCGTTTGTGTTGATCTATATGCCCGTCGAAGTGATTTCACTGCCTCCTCAGTGATCTCTGCCAGGCCGTCGATATTATCTTTGAGCAGGTTTACTACGTCTTCCTTGGTACTGATCTCGTCCAGGTCTTTAATTTCAATCTCGATTTGCGGTATTCGAGATTGTACAGTGGCCCCGCTTGGGAGCTTATTCTTGATGGCGTTACAATAGCGCTCCATCTCCTGAGCGTCTGCCTTGGCGAATAAAAAAGTAGATCTCCCTTAGCTGTTCGTCGGATCTTATTGACTTTTTTGCCTATATCCTGCAAGGTGGGATCATTCTTGATACCTCGCAAGATATCTGCATGGGAGCTCTTCTCGCCTTTCTTTATAAGCAGCGTACAATGTGGCGCTGGTTTTTGCTTATTGGTCCTCGGGGCCTTTTTCCTCTTTACCACTTGCCAGTCAGTCGACTGGTTTGCAGGTTGGTTTTGGTCTGCGGTTTAGACTTGGATTTTAATCCATTGTTTCTCTCCGCTTCTGAATTGACCACCCTACTTGTTGTTCCCTGGGTAGTTTGCCCGATGTTCTGGCGACCTTCCTTACCGGGCTTTAGCTTGCTAGCTAGCACCGGTTTAAGAGTTTTAAGTGTGTGCCTTACTTGATGAGGCTACTGAAGGCGAGGCCTTCGGTGGCGAGGTCCTTGCTACAGAGGCTACTTTTATTGAAGCCGCCTGCTTTGGGGCCGCCGGTGTTGATGCAGCCGGTTTTGAGTTAGCTGCTTTTGAGGCAGCCGCTTTTGGGACCTCCTTTTGCTTTCCACCTTGTGTCTGAGTGTTTGACACCTTTACTGGCGATGTCTGTGTTGTAGCAGGTTTCGCTACAGGAGATGGCCTGCGTCGTTGACGTCTGATATTTGTCATATTCTGACTTAATGGCGTGTGCCAGTTTCTTGATCTCATGATGTACATTGTGCCTAGGCCCAATGAACTTCAAGAGCTCATCGATCTTTGCTCCTAATTTGTTTGGAGCGCCACTCTCATCTGTTGCCCTTTGTTGGACGTCAACTCCACTATTCGCCTTTTGGAGGACTGGCTGAATAGTGTCTTGCTGCCAGCTCTAGTTGTAATGGTCGATGTTGTACCATTACTAGTGTTCTTCTTCTTGTCACTATGTGACGGAACCAGTGATAATTCGCTCCCCCAGAATCCGTGGAGCGTGCACCGGCCACCGAGGCTTTCACTCGATCGGAACCGGGGTGGGATTATCCTCTGCAGAGGTACCCACCTGGGGTATTAAGTTCACCTTATCACCCATATCCATAAATGGTTTATTTTCGGGGTTCCTTCCCCTATCTGATTTTGGTCCGCCCTGAGGAAATCCTCAGTACTCCCCATTGCTGAAGAGCGTACCCCTATCCGCCACCTGGGGAGGCGCCCGGTAGTGGACCAACAACCACCCCGGGACGTGTGTGTGTGTGTGTGTGTGTGTTTGTGTGTGTGTGTGTTACTGGTTTTTCGGAAATCTCGTGTAATACGCACTAAATGGACCACCTTCAACTTAGCCCTGGGGTGTCGACGGATCCGGTAGACGACGTCATTAAGCCTCCTGACCACCTCGTAGGGACCATCCCAGGAGGGTGTAAGCTTTGGAGATTTACCCTTGCTCCGTTGGGGGTTGTACAGCCAGACTTTGTCCCTCTCTTGGAACCCGATTGAATTGGCCTTGAGGTCGTATCGCGTCTTCATCCGGTCACTGGTGGCCAACATCTGCGTTCTGGCTAATTCGTGTATTGCCAGCATGTTATGTTGGAGATGGTCGGCATAATCGTTGATGTCTTGGGAGGATCCTGGCTGGAGTCAGGCCTGTACTACTCGTATTATGTACGACTGAGCGATATGCCAACAGGAATAGGGGAATATGCTCATCCCAATCACGCTGGTTATTGCTGACGAGCTTGGATAGGTGTTGTTCCAAGGTCCTGTTGAATCTTTCCACCATTCCGTCTGACTGTGGGTGCAATGGTGTTGCTCTTGTTTTCCTGATTCCCAACATCGTGCAGACCTTCTGGAATACATTCGATTCGAAGTTACGCCCCTGGTCTGAATTTAGTTCCATCGGGACGCCAAACCTGCTGAATAGTTGTTCTACTAGCACCGTTGCTACCGGGGTTGCCTCTTGGTTGGGTATCGCATATGCCTCAGGTCATTTGCTGAAGTAATTCATTGCGACCGAAATGTACTTGTTCCCCCTCTCAGACTCGGGAAACCGACCGGCGACATCGATGGCAATTCTCTCAAATGGGACGCCTACATTGTACTGCTGCATTCTGGCCTTGGTCCGGGTCTTCGGGCCCTTACTGGCTGCACAGGTGTCACATTTGCGGCACCAAGCTTTGACGTCTTCGAAGTAATAAGTAAGTAGTACCGCTGGCGAACTTTGTCTATTCATGCCCAGATGGAGTCTGGTAATTCCATCATGTACTTCGGTCAGGATGGCTGGTACCTTTTTCTTAGGAACTACCAGTTGGGACTTGGTTTCCTGGCCGTCAGTGCTTTCCCAAACTCGCTTGAGCATTCCATTCTCTATTCTTAGAGAGTCCCATTGGGCCCATAACGATTTCAGCACGCCCGAGTATCTAGCTACCTAGTCCCATCGTGGCCTGGGTGTCCCTCTCGTTTTGAGTGACAAGATTGGTTCGATGTCTGGATCAGCCATTTGGTCCTGAATGCACTGTTCCGTTGTCCAGTCTTCATTGGCCTGCACTCAGATCTGTCTGATGGAGATACCCTCTCGCTGTTCCGTCTTCAGACAATGTCCGCATTCTGCCCTACAGGGTCTTCTGGATAGGGCATCGGCAATTTTTCCATCCACCTGGCCGGTTGTCCTTCTTGTGTTTTCATGTCCAGCAGCCATTTGAGAGCGGCATGATCTGGTTGGATTAAGAAATGACGACCATAGGGGTATTGGTGAAAATAGTCTACAGCCCTTATTATTGCAAGAAGTTCTTTTCTGGTGAGGCAATCATTTCTTTCCGGTTTCGAGAATCCACGGCTGTAGTACTGGATCAGCCTCTTTTCATTATCTTGCACCTGGGATAGGACGGCCCCCAAACCTGTGTTGCTGGCGTCGGTGTCTAAAATGAACTTGCCGGACTGCATAGGAAAGGCTAGGATTTGGCTAGAACATAGTGCTGCCTTCAGTCGTCTGAATTATGTTTCGCAATACTGATTCCAACGGAAAGTCTCTTTCTCAGTGGTCTGCCGATGTAGAGGCGCGGCAATGCTGACAAATCCCTCAACAAATCGCCTGAAGTAGGAACAGAGGCCCAAGAAGCTTCGGAGTTCATGCTTGTCTCTTGGGACTGGCCAATCATGGATCGCTTCTATCTTGTCCTCTTTGGTGCGGATTCCTAACTCGGAAACGACGTGGCCCAAAAACTCTACTTCTTTTTGGAACAAGGAACACTTCTTCGGGTTGAGTCTCAGGTTGGCGTTATTAATTCTGGAGAATATTTCGCCCAGGTTCTTCAAATGGTCCTCGAATGTCTGACACATGACCAGAGTGTCGTCGAGGTATACTAAGCACGTCCTCCATGTTAACCCGATCAGGACTACTCCATTAGCCTCTCGAATGTTCCGGGAGCATTACATAATCCAAAGGGCATGACCATGAACTGAAACAGCACTTTACTAGTGGAGAACGCTGTCTTCTCTCTGTCGTTTTCGTGTAGACCAACATGCCAATCTCCACTCTTTAGGTCTAGTGTGGAGAAGCAACGGGAGCCTGCTAGTGTGCTCAGAGTGTCATCTATTCGGGGTAGTGGATAGCTGTCTTTCTTAGTGACGTCATTCAGCTTTCTGTAATCGACGCAAAATCGGATGGTTCCATCCTTCTTTTTAACTAGGACGACGAAAGTGTACCATGGTCTGATGGATGACTCACTAACTCCATTTTGTAACTTGGACTCGATGTTTTTCTCGACTGCCTGTTGTTGTCCTAATGGTAGTCGCCTAGGTGATATTCTGATGGGTTGAGCCTTCCCGGTAACTATTCGGTGCTGGATGATGTTGGTGCGACCGGTGGTTCCATCTTGACTGTTAAAAATTTGCCAGTGCTTTGTGATAAATTGCTTGTCTTTCTTCTGTTCCTGTGGTGTCAGGTGTGTCAAATGGTCAGTAAACTGTTGTAGGAACTCTTTACTGGGCCCTGTCTCCTTCACCGATGTCTGGTACCCTTCTTCGCAATTGATGATGGTCTCAACTGGTTCGAAACAAGCTATCTCTTGACAATTGGCAAGTCTGATGTCGTTGTTGGACAAATTCAGGACTCTAATTGGTATATCTCGTCCGGTTTTAACTATAGTCCAACTAAGTAGTCATGAGCTGAGGGTACGGGCTCCACCTTTGCAACGCAGCTCCCAGGATTGCTTGCTAGCTGCCCATGAATAATCTGTTCCGTTCGACCGGGAATTCTGGCTGGATATTTTACTACAATTTTTATGGAGGTCGATGAGCTGTTAACTGGCCGTGTCAGTACAAATTCCTCATTTAGGAACCGAAGAACATCATATCTCGGGTCGAACATAAGTCCATGCTGGCTAATTAGGTCCATACCCAGTATAAAATCGTCCTCAATATTCGCTACAAGAACCCTATGCCGCATCATGTTGTCCCCTATCTGTAGCACGACATTTGCCTCACCCTGTATTGACAAGGACTCGCCGGTGACTGTTCTGAGCAGGATGCTGTTGTTAGCTGGTCAGATTTCCGAAGCCCTTAAGACCCTGGACTTGGCAATCGACACAGCGGCGCCGGTGTCGATGGTGATGGTAATTGCTCGGCCATTGATGGTGCCCCTGATGACTAGGCTGCTGCTATCTCGGCAGAATCCCCGGATGGATATTGTTTTGGGGGCTGGTGGAAGGTCAGTCAGCATTGCCCCCTTATGCTGACTGGCTGATTTTCCCTGGACATGTGGCTGTTCTGTTGGTTACCCTTGGTCGGTGATCGTTCAGGTAGCCTCACTCGACAATCACGTTGAAAGTGCCCTGTCCGTTCATATCGGTAACATGCTCTTCTGGTATCAGTTCTCTGTGACTGTTCTAATAGTTTATTCATACCAGCCAGCAGTGTTTGAAATAGTAGCTCTTGCCGGTTGAAGGAAACTGCTCAGACCCTCGGCTTGGACATGTTCATGACTACCTCTACTTCCAAGGCCCGAAGTAAAGCTTCATTACTGTTCTTGACAAAATTTCCTTGTACTTCCACATCTCTGATGCCGTTTATGAAACTATGTGTGGCCAACTGGTCTTTCGTTTCCTCTGGCAGGTCTGGGTAGGAAAAGTGTACTAACCGTCTAATCTCTGCTTCGAATTCTTGGAGACTTTTGAAGGAAATTACAAGGGACGTAGATTTTTCTTGGATTATCCCATCCATTAGCTGTAGCCACGGCTTCAAATTGCCGTTTATACATGGGCCAAGATGACCTGTCATCAAATGTGGTTTGCTAACGGAACCTTTGGTACTCATGTTGTTCTGGTATTTTCCTCGCTGTAAGTCCTGTTGCATTTTTTTTATTTCTGTTTCTATCTTATTTTGGATGGCACTGATTTTATCTTGTACTTCACTTACTTCACTTTGTACCGTGTTTTTAATGGAACTGATTTCAAATTTCACCTGGCTCTGGATGGAATCGATGTCATCTACTTTGATTTCAAGAGTCTCCACATTACTTTTTAGGATCTTTATGTCGTCGTTTATTTCTTTTATGTCTCATTCAACTATTTGCATTCTTTCATTAACTGTTTCATTACGATACTCTTTGCTTAATTGTTCAAATTGCAGTTGTTCTTTTTCTTCTAATATTTTAGATTCGTTTTTTTCTGGATATTTCAACTTGTTCTTGTGTCTCTACAAATTTCGAGAATAATCCTTCAATTAAATTCTGTTGTTCACTTTTCATCGTGGAAACAAGGTTCTGTTGTTTTTCTTCCATGGCAGTGACAAGATTTTATTGTTCGCTTTTCATCGTAGAAACAAGACTTTCTAATTCTATTTTACGTTTTTTTTGAAAAGATTTCACTAACCTTTGTTGTTTCTGTTTTTTGTCTCGTTTTTCCAGGATCTCGGTAATTTTCTCATCTAGTCCATCCGTAATCTGTTTGAATATTTTTTTTTTCTAGTTACTCGAATACTCCTAGAAGCGAAAGCAGAAGGCTACGAGAATTATGCGAACCGACCTGAATAGGGCAGATGTGACTCTGCCGAAATGTCGTCATTTTACCATCGATCCCGGCGGGGATCAGTTATCAACTACGCGGATGAATTCCCGGAAACCATCTAATACATTTAGTGCCCGCGAAAACTTATAAACAAATATATATATATATATATATATATATATATATATATATATATATATGGTTTTTGTCTTGAGATCGTCGCATGTCTCTATTCAATAGCTGGTTGCCAACATCTTCGTCCGGGCTAATTTATGTGTGGCTACCATGCTTTGTTAATGGACACAATCGTTAACTTCATTGGGGGGTCAAATTACACGGTAGCCTCAGCTCCCTTCCAAAGAGTACTCAGGTTGGAGTTAGCCCCGTGTTGTACTGGATTGCTGAGCGGTAGGCCAACCGGAATAGAACAATATGCTCTTCCCGATCACGCTAGTTGTTGGTGACGACCTTGGATAGATCTTGTTCCAAGCTCCTGTTCTTTCTTTTCACCATTCCGTCCGATTGTGGATGCAAGAGGATGGCTCTCGTCTTCTTGATGTTTAACATTGTACATACCTTCTGGAATAATGTTAGTCTGAATCTGTTAGACAATGTCCCTCGTTCCTCGAAGTTTTCTTGGACTTCCATCGTCTTGAAAAGTTGATCTCACAACGTTTCAAAAACTTTGTATCTGCTATCGTCATCAGGTGAGTGATGGGAAATTCAGTTCATGGTCATTGTGTCTCATCCGGTCCAATCAGCGTCGTCGTATCTGGCGGTTGGCTGTCGGTGATGCGTAGCGACAGTGGCCGAAGAAGGGGTTTCCAAATGTTTTTAATTTGGACGCTGGGCTCGCTAATTATATTCTCGTTCAAGATTATATATGCTGTCTCTATAGCAGCACTATCAAAATTCTTTCTACCAATAATCCAACCTTTGGAGGGCAAAACACCATCGCACGTCAAGGATTCAAAGCATTTTGTTGAAATCGTCGGTGCCATGTAGCTTGGACCAGAACATCGCCTAGTAAGTTTCGACGTTGAAAATCTCTTCACGAACGTACCATTAGACGCATCTCTCGACATACTGAGAAAGAAACTTAGTGAAGACAAAACCCTGATGGAGAGGACGGAGCTGCCAATAGATTCAATCATGGACTTACTGCAATGTTGCCTCAAGAACTGCTACTTTCAAGAGAAGGACAGGTTCTTCATGCAAGAATATGTATTGCCTATGGGCTTCCCGTTATCGCCAACCGTCGCCAACATCTACATGGAGTGGTTCGAAGAACATGGACTGAAGAGATACGAGAAGCAGGCCAAGCTATGGTTGAGGTATGTCGATGACACCGTCATTATTTGGCAACACGGAGAGACACAACTACAGGCATTCCTGGAGCACCTAAACCGATGCCAACCATCCATTAAATTCACCATGGAGATGGAAGAAGGTGGGTGCCTACCATTCCTAGATGTAAAGTGTCAAAGGACTAGGACCGGGATCCAAACAACAGTCTACAGGAAGGCTACCCATACAGGACAGTATCTACAATATAATTCTAACCACCCATCAACAACGAAAACTGGCATCATCAAAACTCTAATCCATAGAGCCAAAAATATCTGTAGTACGCCAGAAGTCCATAAAGAAGAACAAGTGAAACTTAGAGAAGACCTTTTGGCGAATGGATACCCGGAAACCATCATTAACAAGGCGTTTGAAGAACTGGACAAACCACCTAGGCAGGAAGAGGAAACCACGATAGCAACTCTATTATTACCGTATACTAAAAGCTTGTCGGAGAAACTTAGAATAATTGCACACAAATATGGAATCAGAATGATCATCAAAAGCAGCAACACTCTAAGGAGCATGATTAGAAGAACGAGGCCGGACGCTCCAGCAATACCAAATAACTGTATATACAGGATACCTTGTGAATGTAGCAATCTTTACATTGGAGGGACAAAGCGACCGCTGGACACCAGGGTTAAGGAACACCGCACAGCTACTCAAAGGGCGGAGCTAACGAAGTCTGGGCTAGCTAACGACGAGTGGACCGAACACCACAACATCAACTGGGACCAGGCCAGGGTAATTCACAAAAGAAGCATTGGTATAAAAGAAAATTTATAGAGACAGCATGTATAATCTCGAACGAGAATATAATTAGCGAGCTCAGCCTCCAAATTAAAAACATTTGGAAACCCCTTCTTCGGCCACTGCCGCTACGCGTCACCGACAGCCGGATGAGACCCAATGACCATAACCGGCGACTCATGACCGATTAAAGGTATAAATACCAGGGATAAACTGAATTTCCCATCATTCACCTGATGACAATAGCAGATACAAAGCTATTGAAACGTTGTGAGATCAACCTTTTCAAGATGATGGAAGTCCAAGGAAACTTCGAGGAACTTCTGGAATAAGTTATAATCAAAGTTCCGCCCTTGAAACGAATGTATGTTCACCAAACCGCAGTTTAGCTGTTCCACCAGCATCGTTAGCACTTGATTGGATATGGTGCATGCCTCAGGCTATTTGCTAATTTGCTACAGTACCTAATTTATTGCGACCAGAACTTACTCACTACCCTCCGCCAGAGGGTTAAACTTCGTACACGAAAATTAGAAGTGATTATAGTAACAATATTTGATACTTCGACCGAAAAAGATTAATAACTAGGAAAATCTTAAATTGGTAGTTATTACATTATTTTATTTTTATTTGTATTGTGAAGAGAATGTTAGTCTGTCGATCCGAGGCCGGCGGTTGGCGCTAAGGCAAATTCGTTGAATTTCCTCGAATCTTCCAGAAAATATTGTTACGAAATTTACCAAAGCCGACCCTGTTTCATTTCCGTACGACAACAATCGCTTTGAGATAAAAAATGGTTCTCGAAATGACTCGACAGCTGTAGGAGTGATGACTGATTTTACTAGAGAATTCGACGCTGATTTTAAAAGGAGGACCCATCCTGGCAGCAGGGAGTTGGTGGAGCGAAGAGCTTATATGTAAAATTGTTGGTGTGATATTTGAATTAGTTGTTGTATATTCGATGTAAATAAAAGTTCTAGAAAATTGAAAGTGAATATTAGTTTTATAATTTTAAATTGAACCCACGGACTATATAGCAATTTGGTGATCAGAAGTAAAGGATTAAGTGCAGTTAAAATCGTAATTTGATTTATGGAAACCCGAAGAATGGAAAAAATGGACGAAAATACCAAAAAAATAGTCAAGCAGGTTACGGAGGGACTAGACGAAAAAATAGTCCAGATTCTAGATAAACGTGACAAGAAGGAAAAACAACATCAAGAAGAAATTCAAAAAAGGTTAGTAAAATCTTTTGATGAAAAACGTAAAATAGAATTAGAAAATCTTGTCACTACGATGAAAAGCGAACAACAAAATCTTGTTTCCACAATGGAATAAAAACAACAAAATCTTGTTTCCACGATGGAAGAAAAACAACAAAATCTAGTTTCCACGATGAAAAGTGAACAACATAATTTAATTGAAGGATTGTTGTCCATATTTGAAGAAAAACAAGGCAAAACGGAAGAAAAAAGACAATTGCAATTTGAACAATTAATGCAAATAGTATCGCAAGTTAATGAAACAGTTAATGAAAGAATGCAAATAGTTGAATCAGACATAAAAGAAATAAACGACGACATAAAGATCCCAAAAAGTAATGTGGAGACTCTTGAAATCAAAGTAGATGACATCGATTTCATCCAGAGCCAGATGAAATTTGAAATCAGTTCCATTAAAAACACGGTACAAAGTGAAGTAAGTGAAGTACAAGATAAAATCACTGCCATCAAAAACAAGCTAGAAACAAAAATCAAAAAAATGCAATAGGACTTACAGCGAGGAAAATACCAGTACATCGTGAGTACCAAAAGTTCCGTTAGCAAACCACCCACATTTGATGGCAGCTAATCTTGGCCCATGTATAAACGGCAATTTGAAGCCGTGGCTACAGCTAATGGATGGGATAACCAAGAAAAATCCACGTCTCTGGTAATTTCGTTAAGAGGTCCGGCTCTAAAACTCCTCCAAAGCATTCCAGTCGATGAACAAGGCAATTTTGACAAAATCATCGCCATCCTGGATAAGCCATACGACAATCAATCCTTGAGTTAGGTATTTCCAACTGAGTGGAAAGACGCAAAAATCCGGTGAAAGCCTCCAAGAATTCGAAGCAGAGATTAGACGGTTAGTACACTTGTCCTACCCAGACCTGCCAGAGGAAACGAAAGACCAGTTGGCCACACAGAGTCTCATAAACGGCATTAGAGATGTGGAAGTACAAAGAAATTTAAGACTAAGTGGCGTCAAGAAGAGTAATGAAGCTCTACTTCGGGCCTTGGAAGTAGCGGCCGTCATGAATATGTCCAAGCCGAGGGTCAGAGCAGTTTCCTTCAACCAGGAAGAGTCAGAGTCACCATTTCAAGCGCTGCTGGCTGGCCTGAACAAAATATTAGAACGGTTAGAAAGAACTGGCACCAGAGGGGCATGTTACCGCTGCGGAAGGACAGTACACTTCCAACGTGATTGCTACCTGAACGATCACCGACCAGGGGTAACCAACAGAACAACCACATGTCCAGGGACCACAGTAGAGACCATCGTCAATTGCGAAGAAGAGTACCAGGAGACAGGCCCAGTAAAGAGTTCCTACAACAGTTTGCTGACCATTTGACACACATGACATCACAGGAACAGAAGAAAGCCAAGCAATTTATCACAAAGCACTGGCAAATTTTTAACAGTCAAGATGGGACCACCGGTCGCAACAACATCATCCAGCATCGAATAGATACCGGAAAGGCTCAACCCATCAGAATACCACCTAAACGACTACCATTGGGGCAACAATAGGCAGTCGAGGAAAACATCGAGTCCATGTTACAAAATAGAGTTATTGAGCCATCCATCAGCCCATGGTCCGCTCCCGTCGTGCTAGTTAAAAAGAAGGATGGAACCACTCGATTTTGCAGGGATTACAGAAAGCTGATTGACGTCACGAAGAAAGACCCACAACCCCGAATCGATGACACTTTGATGACACTAGCATGCTCCCGTTGGTTTTCCACACTAGACCTAAAAAGTGGATATTGGCAGGTTGGTCTACACGCAACCGACAGAGAAAAGGCAGCGTTCTCCACCAGTAACGAGCTGTTTCAGTTCACGGTCATGCCCTTTGGGTTATGTAATGCACCCGCTACATTTGAGAGGCTAATGGAGTATGTACTGAGCGGGTTAACATGGAGGACGTGCTTAGTATACCTCGACGACTTTCTAGTCATGGGTCAGGCATTCGACGACCATCTGAAGAACCTGGGCGAAGTATTCTCCAGAATTAATAATGCCAACCTGAGACTCAACCCGAAGAAGTGCTCCTTGTTCCAAAAAGAAGTAGAGTTTTTGGGCCACGTCGTGTCCGAGTCAGGAAGACAAGATATAAGCCATCCGTGATTGGCCAGTCCCCAGAGACAAGCATGAACTCCGAAGCTTCTTGGGCCTCTGTTCCTACTACAGGCGATTTGTTGAGGGATTTGCCATCATTGCTGCGTCTCTACATCAGCAGACCACTGAGAAAGAGACCTTTCATTGGAATCAAGATTGCGAAACAGCATTCAGGCGACTGAAGGCAGCGCTATGTTCCAGCCCAATCCTAGCCTTTCCTACACAGTCCGGCAAATTCATCTTAGACACCGACGCCAGCAACACAGATTTGGGGGCCGTCCTATCCCAGGTGCAAGATGGCGAAGAGAAAGAAATTATTGCGTCACCAGAAAAGAACTCTGGCAATAATAAGGGCTGTAGACCATTTCCACAAATATCTTTATGGTCGTCATTTCTTAATCCGGACAGATCATGCCGCACTCAAATGGCTTCTGGACATGAAGACACCGGAAGGACAACTGGCCTGGTGGATGGAGAAACTACAGCAATACGAGTTCAAGGTGGAACACCGTGCCGGCTGTTTGCACAATAATGCCGATGCCTTATCCAGAAGACCCTGTAGAGCAGAATGCGAACATTGCCTGAAGACGGAACAGCGAGAGGGTATCTCCATCAGACAGATCCGAGTGCAGCCCAATGAAGACTGGACAACGGAACAGTGCATCCAGGACCAAATGGCTAATCCAGACATCGAACCAATCTTGTCACTCAAAACGAGAGGGGCACCCAGGCCACGATGGGACGAGGTAGCTAGATACTCCGGCGTGCTGAAATCGTTATGGGCTCAATGGGACTCTACGAGTAGAAAATGCTCAAACGAGTTTGGGAAAGCGCTGATGGACGAGAAACCATGTCCCAACTGGTAGTTCCGAAGAAAAAGGTACCAGCCATCCTGACCGAAGTACATGATGGAATTACCGGAGGCCACCTGGGCATGAATAAAACCCTTGACAAAGTTCGCCAGCGGTACTACTGGGTGAATTACTTCGAAGACGTCAGGGTTTGGTGCCGCAAATGTGCCATCTGCGCAGCCAGTAAGGGCCCGAAGACCCGGACCAAGGGCAGAATGCAGATGTACAAAGTGGGTGTCCCATTTGAAAGAATTGCCATCGATGTCGCCGGTCCGTTTCCCGAGTCTTAGAGGGGGAACAAATACATTCTGGTCGCAATGGATTACTTCAGCAAATGGCCTGAGGCATATGCGATACCCAATCAAGAGGCAACCACGTTAGCGACGGTGCTATTAGAGAGCTATTCAGCAGGTTTGGCGTCCCGATGGAACTACAGACCAGGGGCGTAACTTCGAATCGAATGTATTCCCAAAGGTCTGCACGATGTTGGGGATCAGGAAAACTAGAACAACACCAATGCACCCACATCGGACGGAATGGTGGAGAGATTCAACAGGACCTTGGAACAACACCTATCCAAGTTCGTCAGCAATAACTAGCGTGATTGGGATGAGCATATTCCCCTATTCCTGTTGGCATATCGCTCTGCCGTACATAATAGTACAGGCCTGACCGCAGCCAGGGTCCTATTCGGAAAGGAGCTGCGATTACCGTGCGATTTGGCATTTGGCTCCCCCGAAGAACCTCCCCAAGACATCGACGATTATGCCGACCAGCTCCGACACAACATGCAGGCAATACACGAATTAGCCCGAACGCAGATGTTGGCCACCAGTGACCGGATGAAGACGCGATACGAGAGAGGGATAAAGTCTGGCTGTACAACCCCCAACGGAGCAAGGGTAAATCCCCAAAGCTTACACCCGTCTGGGATGGTCCATACGAGGTGGTCAAGAGGCTTAATGACGTCGGCTACCGGATCCGTCGAAACCCCAAGGCTAAATTGAAGGTGGGTCATTTAGATCGACTCGCTCCCTACCATGGAGAGGATGTTTCTGATCGGGACGATCAGAATTAAATGGGGGGCAGTGTTACGAAATTTACCAAAGCCGACCCATCCTGGCAGCAGGGAGTTGGTGGAGCGAAGAGCTTATATGTAAAATTGTTGTTGTAATATTTGAATTAGCTGTTGTATATTCGATGTCAATAAAAGTTCTAGAAAAGTGAAAGTGAATATTAGTTTGATAATTTTAAATTTAGCCCACGGACTATATAACAATATGAAGGAAATATCCCGACGACTCCTGGACCTTCTGGAGAATTCGGAGAAGGAATATATAAATACGGGCAGTTGGCGATAGGACTCATTCAGTATTCGAGTTAGACTGTGTTTTTAAATAAATCCAAGAACCCGATTTGGAAAAAAAACATAAAAGTATAGTAAGATATAAGCACGTAATATAGTTCTGAGTACTTACATTAATACTACTCAATAACTAATTACGGATTCGTGATGACGAGGACCCAAAGGCCCGACTACGTAAAGAATCCCGTACAAATCTTATGCCTTATTATTCCCGGTCAAGTTGGATGCAATTTCGGTATGTTGTACCTCATGACGTCCTGATCAAAAGTTACCATACCCACAACGTCTAAAAATGAACAGTTTTTGAGATATCAGGCTAATAATGAACAAAAATAGACAATTTTCTCACGATCCAAGAATCATATTAACTTGAAAAGTTTTAACTACTCCCTAAAAATGCTGAATTAAGTCATAGGTTATGGCATGGAACCGTTGATCTTGATCTTACAAGTAACCTTCAAGGTCAAGCTGATTTTCAAGATAAATTTGCCTAAATTTTAGGGTTCCGTATATACAATATACGGATACACTTATAATATCACTCCGGATTGCTCCCTATTTCACATCACAGCAATTTTCTCCAAAACTACTGGACGGAAAAGGTTGAAATTTGGTATCAGAGTATAGTTTGGTGCTCCGATCAGAAATAAATATCGTAGGGGTACTTCTTGGGGGAAAACTTAAAAAATCGACCGTCTTATTAGAACGTTATAAGACAAGCCCAATATTAATTTCGGGGGGCAATAAACTGGAAAACAATAAATTTGTTTTTCAAAACGCATCACGTAACATGTCCAATAAAAGGTCTCATTATGAGAAACACAAATATATTTTTTAACGGACTTTATTTATGCTCAGTGATTATTCAAAAACTGCTTGGGCAAATTTGATGATTTAAACGGCACTGTATTAAGGAACATTACAGAAAGGTCCCATATAATTTTCTATAATTTGAGATTCACGATTTTCCAGAAAATCAGAAAAAAAACAGTATTTAAGGGACTACATTTTAGTGAATTTCAATTAATCTACACTGTTTTCTCTAAAACGACTCAACCAATTTGAATATTTTAAATTGTATTCTACAAAGAGATGTTCCAGCTTGATTCTGGATAATTATCTATAACGTAAAAAATACCGTTCTTCCGAAAATCGTAAAAATATTTGCAAAAACATGGTAAACATCAATGTAAATTTCAAAATTTCATCATAAATATCTTGCTTAAATGTCAAGATATACCATTAAACTATATAGTACCGGGGATTTTAACGGTTTTCATTAGTGTATGATTTAGGTGTGTGTGTGCATCGAAAATCAAGCAGCAAGCAATGTGCGTAGTTGAAATATTGGGCGAAGTAAAATTACAGCTAGACAGGTGGGTTCAAAAGTCTTACAAATAAATGTGATATTGGGTGGTATATAAGCATTTCCGTATACAGGATGGTTGAAATATAAGGTGAAATAGAACTAAAGTTATACAGGGTGGTTCAAAAAATTGTGTATTCGGTGGCACATAAGTAGTTGCGTATACAAGGCGGTTGAAATAAGTGAGTAAAGTAAAACTATTTACTTGAAAAGTATGAACTACTATGAGTTATACAGAGTGGATTAAAAAAATTAAAAATGGTTAAATGAGCATATGCGGTAAGGATATTCGAGTTATAGGGCGGAGGGTTCAAAGAATGTTAGAAGCAGTTGCATATACATGATGAGTGAAATATAAGGTGGAGTGGAATTATAGTTATACAGGGTGGTTAAAAAAATCTTATATAGTGTGGAACTTAAGTATATACTTATACTTGGCATATTGGGCGAAGTAAAATTATAGGTATACAGGGTGATTTAAACAATAGAAAAATAGAAACCGTCAATAGGGTGGAGAGGATTAATACTTATACAGGGCGGGCAACCTCGTGTAGAGTTGAATTATAGTTGTACAGGGATATGATAGACAAATAAATTATAATGTGCGACCAATACACAGAAACATATACAGTATGGTTGCAATATAAGGTGAATTACAGTTACACTTATAGAAAGTGGGCCAAATGATAAAACAAATAAAAAAGTTAAAAAATATGAATTAGAGATAGGGAGAGATAAGAATAGGCTTAAACACTCAATAGAATTGTACCTTAAATCAGATAAAAAAATATGTCAGAAAATAGTTATTGATTGTACACGGTTTCTAAACAGTTTTTATTTTAAGCTAGTTGAAGTAGGTTCTTTTTTAAATATAAATTATAAAATAATCATACCCAATAATTTTGATGATTCCATATACTCTCTATTGCACAATAGACGTCCGAATCGAGTGCATAAGATAAACCAGTGCTTGGTTCTATAAAGAAGTGATTCGATATTCCGCTGTCTCCTGCCATTACCAGAATCCATGCGTGAACACGTTGTCCTTCGAGTTCATCAGGTGGTCTCTTTTCTTCTTCCTGAAATTTATATATATATATATATATATATATATATATATATATATATATATATATGTATATATGTATTAGGTGGTTTCCGGGAATTCATCCGCGTAGATGATACCTGATCCCTGACGGGATCGATGGTAAAATAACAACGTTTCGGCAGAATCACATCTGCCCTCTGCTGCGTTTGATTGGCCCTTGGCGCCGCTCAGTGGCCACGCCTCCCGCTTGCTGGTTATTTCCAATTGAGTTGATATAGGACGGGGCCGGGCCGGCATGGTATCACACACGTCGAGTTCAGTTCTCCCTTACCTGAAAAGGTAAGAGATAGGGAACTACCCGACATAGTGCTCAGCGACATCGAGTTCAGCGACATCGAAGCGGCGACGACCTGTCTGCCGGCGAACCCTTGGGTTTTTCCGGCAATTAGTCCCTTCGGGCTTTTTAAAGGAATTCGAGATTTATTTATTTATGTATTAATATACATTTATTTCAGGCGACTAATATTTGTAATTTTTACAGAAAGTGAAACATGGAAAACCTTGGACCCCCGACATCCGACTTTCGGAGCTGGCCATAAAGCAGAATAATCAGCTCCTAGAGATGATTAATCTGGTAGGTGAACATGCGATGCACTTGAACAACATTGCAAGAGAGAAAGAACGAGGAGATCCGTGCTGAAATAGCAGAGCTGCGAAGACGGCAGGACGTACCAACGTCAAAGAGCCCAGCACAAGTAATGCAAAATGAGAAACCAGAACCATCGCAGATCAGCCATATCCAAACTACAGGACCCCAACAGCCAGATGAGACAGACGACATCACCATGACCGAGGTAAATTGGAAGAAGAAGAGACGGAACTCCAGGAAGAATGAAGTGCCGGAAGGCGAAAAGGCGCCAGCAAAGACAGCCAGGAGGGAGGAGGTCACTGCTCCAGCAGAAGCAATCACCAAGAAGATACCACCCATAATCCTCGAGGATGCAGGAGAATGGAATGCGACTAGCCGGCCGATGCAAGACAAAGGCATTAAGTACACCAAGGCCAAGACGGTAGAGGATGGAATCCTGATTCAGCTGGAATCTGAATCAGACTACAGGAACACAAACAAGCTCTTCCAAGCAAGAAGGCTGAAGTACAACACCTACAGCCTCCCGACCAAAGAAATAAGGATCGTCATCAGAGAACTGCCAAAGAGGGTGGACCCGAAATATATCAAACCGGACCTCATAGCGCAAGGGTTTGAGGTCACTGAGGTGTATGCAATGCATGCACAACAAGGACCAAGAAGGACACTCGACCTGTTTCTGGCAAAATTACCGGAGACAGAGACGAGGATTTCGCGTCGAGAATAACTGCCATCTCACCCTAAGATGTGTAAAGTGTGTAGGACCACGCAGAGCAGCTAAGTGCGACAGGGGCAATCGTGACGCGGGCAGACCCGCCACATGCGCTAACTGCAACGGATCACATCGGGCCAGTTACAGAGGGTGTCCAAAAACACCCAAACCGAAGCCAGCAGTAGCGGGAAAAACTGCAGCTACCAATTCAGGGAAGACGTACGCCCAGATGGCTTCAGGCTCTCAAACGACAGACCAAGGAAGACAGCAACAACCCACGACTCAACAAGCGCCCAAGTCAACATCGACCAACGGGGGCAAGAGCAGGGCAGATAGGTTATCTGCATTCACAGATCGGCTGCAGGAACTACAGGTCGAACTGCACAGAATAGAACTCTTCTTCGACCGTAAATGATTAATACACCACTAAAGAAACCTACATTTTTAAGGATAGACAATGAAAAATTAATTCAGCAAGAGAGAGGAAACACGAGCTGGGAGAGGTCGCCCACAGATACAAGCTAGATATCATGGCCCTCCAAGAAACCAAATTGACCGCCAGGAAGAACTTCAAGCTCCCAGGATACACCACATACAGGAACGACAGGACAGCAAGAGGAGGAGGTACGGCTATCCTCATCAAATCACTACTGGACCACGACCAGCTGCTTACTCCGCCAGACCTGCAATGGACAAAAGCAACATGGATACAGGTAAGAACCGAGAGATACGGACTAATCAGATTATTTTCAGGATATAAACCTCCATTCTTGGAGCTAAGTTTGATGAACACCTCGACGCCCTCATGCCTGAGAGGAAAGAAATACTGGTGGTTAGGTACCTAAATAGCAAATCGCTAGAATGGAACAGCAGCAGCAGAACAACAACACAAATAAAAGAAGACTGTTAAGGTATGTTGACACTTGCAAAAATGTCCACATCCTAGGGCCTGTAACACCAACACACCACCCATACGTGGACCACAGACCAGACGTACTGGACATAGCAGTACTAAGGAACACCTCCTTCCTAGTAGACTTACACACCGCACATGAAGGATCGCCCAATCACAACCCTGTGATCATACAGATTGGACTATGTGAAGATGAACAACAAGAAGAAATTCCGCTCAAAAAGGTCAACTGGGACAACTTCAGGAAAACCCTAGAGAAAGTGATGAGGCCATTGCCAAGAATAGAGTACACTGGAGGCATAGAAGATGCTATTCAGCAGTTTGAAGAAGACATCAACACAGCCCTGGAGCGCAGTAGCCGCAGCATACCTAGGACCACGACCAACCGATACGGGGAAATACCAGAAGAAGTAAGGGAACTCATTCGAGAGAGATGAACAAGGGCGGAAGAAGAGCTCAAATGACACTACGCATGGAAGACAAGATACGCCCCAACCAGCTGTGCAAGGAGCTGAGAGCCGCACTGAACGAGCTTTACAGCTATAGGTGGGACACTTACCTAGAACAACTGGATGCCAACAAGAATGGATTTTGGAATCTTCAAAAGATTCTGATAGTCTTCACCAAAGAAGAAAAAGCAGAGGCCTTCGTGGACAGCCTAAAGAGAGAGACTGCAGGATAAATCAGCATCCAGAAGACGACGAGGATGAAGAAGATGAAATCGAAAGACGAGCCTGGAGAATTTGCAGGAAAGCAGCTCCAGGGATCAGACACACCTGCCCAGAAGAAATAAGGAACATCATAAGAAGAGTAAAGAAAAGAAAAGCAGCCGGTCACGACAAGATCTCTAATCGCATCCTTAAGAGATTCACCAACAAAGGTGTAGCCGGCCTAACCAATATCGTCAATGCCATGCTAAGACTGCGATATTTCCCCAGTAAATGGAAACGTGCCGACGTCATCATGCTGCCGAAGGCAGGCAAAGATGGGATGTTTCCCCAGAACTATCGTCCGATAAACCTCCTACCAGCAATGAGCAATATCACAGAGAGGATAATTTTGGATAGACTCCCGGAACACACCAGGGATCTAGGTATACTTCCTAACCTGACCAAGAAGATTGTCTCAGTCTTCGCCTTTTTAGATGCCGCTAGGGCCTTCGAAAGGGTCTGGCACGAAGGACTAATAGCGAAGATGGCTGAACTAGGATACCCCGTCAACATTATACAGATAGTGAAGTCATATCCCAGGGACAGATTCATCCGAGTGAAAGTAGGCAACGAGAAGTAAGGATACCGGCCCACTGAAGCAGTGGCAAGGCAGCGTCCTAGAACTATATGCCATCTACACTGCAGGCATCCCCAGGCAGGAAGGAACAATTCTAGCGCAATACGCAGATGACACCGCAATCGGGAGCCGATCGAAGTCCTTCGATATAGCAGTAAAAAGAAGCACTGGACGACATAGCAGGATGAGGCCAATAGTAAGCTCAATTGGATCCCCAACATAACAGCTAGCCAAATACCTAGCCCAACAACTTCAACCGTTTGCCGAGGGGGGCGACTCATATGTGAAAAATTGGACACATTTCATCGAAATACTTAGAAAACGGTCTTACAACCAGAGTATCTTATTGTAAGTTTTGACGTAGTGTCCCTTTTCACGAACATCCCTATCGACGAAGCCTTGTATATCATAATAGAAAAATACAAACCACCTCAACACCTTGTAGACTTAACAAGACACTGTCTGATGAACACCTATTTTGTTTACGAGAACCAATGATACAAACAAGTGGAAGGTGCTCCAATGGGATCGCCACTCTCACCAGTTATAGTAAACCTTTTTATGGAGAACTTTGAGGAGTTGGCACTAAGAACAGCAACACTTAAAACCAGTTTATGCTTGCGATATGTGGATGATACATTTGTGATTTGGCCTCGTTGGAGGGAACACCTCAACACATTTTTAGACCACCTTAATGGCATCCATCACAAAATAAAATTTACCATGGAGGTTGAAGCCAACAATCAACTGCCATTCCTTGATGTTCTCATAAATAGGCAGGAAGATAGAACCCTTGGCCATACACTATATAGGAAAGCAACTCACACCAACAGATACCTTCATGCTAATTCTCATCACCACCCAGCCCAACTACAAGCCGTCGTCAAGACTTTAGTAACCAGATCACAAAGACTAGCTGACCAGGACAACGTCAAACAGGAAATGGACAGTTTAAAAACAGCTCTGAAACAAAACGGATTTACAGACCGAAATATTCAAAA
The DNA here is from genome assembly GCA_034190945.1 of Octodonta nipae. Lineage (NCBI taxonomy): Eukaryota > Metazoa > Arthropoda > Insecta > Coleoptera > Chrysomelidae > Octodonta > Octodonta nipae. The sequence goes on from CM067219.1 coordinate 59,567,154, forward strand.
AGTCAAAACCGAGACAAACAGATAAGGAGCATCAAACTCCAATAACCAAGGGTTATTTACCGTATGTCAAGGATACCACAGACAGTATTGCAAGAATTCTACGGAGACACAATATAGATACTATTTTCAATACAGACAGAAAAATAAACACGGTGTTGAGGACTCCGAAAACGAAGATCCCTTTAGAACAACAGGAAGTGTACGAGATTCCATGTGTAGACTGTCATAAAACCTATGTGGGCAAACTAACAGAAGAATTCAAGCTAGACCTGATGAACACCAGAACGCTATAAGAAAGCAGGAAAAAACAACATTCATTGCGGAACATGCCACCACGAGTCACACCGAATGGACTTTGACAACAGCAGAGTACTGGCAAATATACAGGATGAGTTTTTTTTTTGATGATCAGTATGGGGATCTCGGAAACTAGCGGAGATAGTGCAATGGTTAAATTGGGAAAAATTTGCAGTTTTACTGGCCCAATTTAATGACACTTGCGGATTTTTGTAAAAAGTCATGGCTTACTAGATATTTTGAAAAAACAAAATTCTGTCGATTCAGTCAAATCCCTCTAGCTCCTTTGTTTTTGATTTTATAAAAAAGTGTAAATATCAAAATTGAAGGGAATTGTATCCCAAATATGATTGTCATGTCCTCGTTTGCGTGACAGCTCTCGTTTTCGAGATATGACACAAATTTATCTTTTTTGAATGGAAACCATAGTTGGCTATGACCTCAAAAAATCGGACATTTTTAGAGCTTTTCAACGATATAACACTCGATATAGTTATTCATAAAAATAATGGAGTTATGGATGATTTTCTCTCTTATTTTCACTTTTGACGTAGTTAGCCATCAAATAGAATGATCTATTAATAACTATTTCAAAAAACATTGAACGATTTTTTATTGTTATTTAGACAAAAAATGAATCTTTTAAAGATTGACATTACCGCTTTCCTCACAGACCGCCTATCAATTTCTTCAATTGCTTGTAATACCGCCTCCCTTAGGTCACCAACTGTCTCATACTTACTTTTGTATACTTTGTTTTTTAGCGCACCCCATAAATAGATAAATAGTCTATAACTGCCAAATCGGGAGACCGGGGTGGTCATTCGCGTGGGCCATTTCTTCCTATCCAAGAGTTTGGATAGATATTATCTAAGTGTTATCTTACTAATAACGAGTTATGAGCAGGTGCTCCATCATGTTGGATCCACTCAATTTCTAAACGAGTTCTCAAATTCAAAATATGCATGTCTTGAAAAGTGTATTGCAAGAAATGCAAGTAGCGTTCTCCAGTAAGAGATTCGTCATAGATAAAACACCCCAGAATAGTAGACCCTATGATACCACACCAAACATTAAAACCAAATTTTATCTGGGACCGTCTTTGTTCTACATGGTCTTTAGACAAGATATGCTCATTGTGTCGATTGAACATACCGCAGTTAGTAAATCTAGTTTCATCTGACCATAAGACCTTTAATGGAAACTGTGAATTGTCAAGGCACATGTCTCTAAACCATGTACAAATCAAAATACGTCGATGTTCGTCACCAGCATACAAAGTTCGAGAAACCGAAAGTTTGTACTTGTGGAACTTGTGCGCTTTCAGTATCTTAACTACAGTTCGTTGAGATGTGTCAGCTTCTGCCGCAATCTCACGAGTTGATGTAGATGGATTTTGATTTACAATTGCCAAAACATTTATTTATTTGCTTCTTTAATTTGATTACGTTCCTTTGGTGGTTTAGTAAAAGATCCATATCTTCGTAAACTATCGTAAAGCCTATTAAATGTACATAGAGCAGGCTGACGACGATTAAAATATCTGTGAAAGTATTCCTCAGCTGCACGAACTGAATTTTTATGGCATATGATATAACATTCCACCATATTCCGTTTTTCTTCGTTAGAATATTCCATTTTATCACGAAAACTTGTCAATATTGACTGTCAGTTCAGCATTACTAATGGAATTACTCTCAAATGAGGAAACGTCAAAGTGAAAACAATTTTTTTCATGGCTACCTACGTTAAAAGTGAAAATAAGAGAGAAAAGCATCCATAACTCCGTTATTTTTATGAATAATATCGAGTATTACATCGTTGAAAAACTCTAAAAATCTCCGATTTTTTGAGGTCATAGCCAACTAGGGTTTCCATTAAAAAAAGATAAGTTTGTGTCATATCTCGAAAACGAGAGCTGTCACGCAAACAAGGATATGACAATCATATTCGGGATACAATTCCCTTCAATTTTGATATTTACACTTTTTTATAAAATCAAAAACAAAGGAGCTAGAGATCCCCATAGTGATCATAAAAAAACTCACCCTGTAGAACATCCGAAATCAAGACTCGTAAGAGAGGTAAATTGAAATAGCGAAGAGGCCTCACAGTCTAAACGCACACAATGAAATCCAGAACTTATCGAATTGTTGGAAAATTATATTAAACACCGTACCGGCCCGGACCCGTCCTATAACAACTCAATCGGACATAACCAATCAGCAATCGGGAGGCGTGGCCTCTCAGCGCCAAGGGACAATCACACGCAGCCGTTCACGGTGCCAACAGAAATATAACAACGCGCGCGCTCCTGAAAATCTACGAGAAATATGCGAACCGACATGAAGAGGGCCGATGTGACTGCCGAAATGTCGTCATTATACCACCGATCCCGGTAGGGATCAGTTATCAACTACGCGGATGAATTCCCGGAAACCACCTAACACATTTATTGCCTGCGAAAGCTTAAAAACAAATATATATATATATATATATATATATATATATATATATATATATGTGAAGAAATCATTTGGTGATAAATATATACTAAGGTAAGATCAATTTGTGAAGTCGAGATCCATTTTCCGATCTCGGCTTTTCTACCGTGTATAACGAATACATGTGTTAATATGGGTACCATAGACCTCAAATTTAAATTTTAAGTCGGATCTCATTTTTACCCTTTTTTTGAATTCTTATACAGCAGTAGGCATATTTTTCATGGTTTGGGAAATGCCTTACTGATGAGTCATTTTATGGGTTTTGTGGTAGTTTATAGTATACAAGTTGTTCCGTTCCCGCAATTTATTTAGTGTATTGTTTAAATTTGATTGAATTACTTCATTGAGTTTTAAACTTCTGCACCTTTTCCAAAACCTTCCGTCGCGCTAATGCTAATTTTAAGTGTTTTTTGCGTGTAAAATAAAGACAGTATTCGTGATTTGTGTATTGACTTCCGAGCTATTCGGACGCTTTTTTTATTCCGTCTTAAGACGGCCGCTTTTGTTGTTATTGTGTTACGATTTCGCGAGTTATTAGTTCCGGTCCTAACCTTTGTTTCTTTTGTGTTTACAAAAGCGCATCATTTGTTGTTAAACCCGCATTTTTTGTTTGCTCAATCAATGAACATTACGTTGCTATTTTTTGTGTAACGTGGTGTCCAGACGAAGCTCTAAAACCAGTTCCTGCTGTTGCGGGGCTAGCCTCTGAAGAAAAAAGAACCAAGAAAACACCACCTGCAGAGCTTCGACGTAAAAGGTCAGTGATTAACTTTTATTTGGTGATTCATTGACGCGACGGCACGTGTTTTATTGATTGTTCTGCTAAAGGGCCTTCGTCAATTACATACTTGCATTGAACCAGCATTGAACTAAAACCGCAACACTTAATTCATACACTTATTTGGATATTATATGTAATGTGCCATCGAAGACATTTCATAATTTGGTCCAACTTCGAGCTGGATGCAATTTGAGTTAATTCCGTGCAAAGTATATCTCAAACCATTGATTTTTCGTTGCAATTATTGTTGAAAACCGCATTGAATTTTCGCATTCATTATTTGTTATAAGAGAAAGCAAGTTCGGGATATTCATTCATTCCTTTGGAAATAAATTTCGCATATTTCTTGCCGCGTTAAAAAACTTACAAGAGCTCTTGTTTGGTTATTTTGCTAAATCGTTTTGAATTTATTTGACATTGGGTCGGATAATTCGTACTTTCTACTTCAACAGTAAAAAATTGTAGATTTTTGGAATATATTTTGTTTCGTTCTTTCGTGTTAGATTTCTTCAGCGGCGTTACAGTGATTTTAATTTATTGATAAGATGTCAAAAACATCACAATTCGATTGTTGGTTTGATTTCAGATGCAAATGATGATTTTGACTTTGAGGATGACATTCGCAATAAATTTGAAAAATTGTTTTATTCAATAAGGTCTATTTTTGCTAAACTGAAATCTGTTCAGAATTCTACGCCACAAAATATAGCTCGGGAACAGGAAAGTGTTGCTTTGCCGCGAATTGATTTGCCTTCATCTAGTGGAGACATGTTGGAATTTGGTACTTTTATTGATTTGTTTGATTCATTAATTCACAATAACGAAAAACTCAGTACTATGCAGAAGTTCAAATATTTGCAATTAGCTTCAAAAGGGCCTGCTTTTGAGGTTATTAGGAATTTTAAACTAACATATAACAATTACGTGAGTGCTTATGAAACACTTTTGAAAAAATTTAGGCGAACTCGTTTAATCGCGGACTCTCATTGGTCAGCTTTAGAACAATTCCCCGAACTAACTTCAGATAGCCCTTCAGAGGTTCGGAAGTTATTGGATGACTTCAGTGATAATTTGGAAGCACTGAAGAATTTGGGTTTACCAGTAAATCAGTGGGATTTTTGTATCGTACAGATGATGTCGAAACGAGTTTCAAAGAATTTAGCCGCTAAGTTTGAAATGTAATAAATTTAGTAGAACGAATGCCAAAACTCCATGTAGCCATAGTCGATAATGATGCAGCAATCATTTTTAGGGTGCCGTATATACAGTATAAGGATACCCTTATAATATCACTCCGGATTTCTAGCCCTTTCACATCACAGCCATTTTCTCCTAAACTACTGGCTGGAAAAGGTTGAAATTTGGTATCAGTATATAGTTTGGTGCCTCGATCAAGAGTACATATCGTAAATGAAGAAAATTTGATTTTAGAGGTACTTCTGGGGGGAAAAACTAAAAAAATCTACGGTTTCACCCCCCTTTATCTCCGAAACAATAAGAAGTAAAATTTTGAAAAAATTAGAAATCTGGGGCCTCACCTGAATTTTACCGGAAAATTACGGAGAAACCTTTACTAGTATTTTTGGGGGCAAATTACGGAATTAAATGAAAAATATGAAATTATAAAAAAATTGACCCATTCTCCCCTTATCTCCGAAACTGTGAGCCGTAAAAATTTGAGAAGAATTAGAGGTAAAGGGCTTCGCCTGAATTTTACCGGAAAAATAAGGAAAGCATTAATATTAATTGTGGGGGGGGGCACATTACAGAATTAAATAAAAAATATAAAATTAAAATTGTCAATCATGTAATATCTCAAATCAAAGGGTACATTATGGTTAATACAAACATATTTTTTTCGTATTTTTAAAACAAATTATTTAAAAGATATTATCAAAAATATTTAAAAAATTACCCATTCCCCCCTTATCTCCAAAATTATAAAACGTAAAAATTTGAAAAAAATAGGGATTTCGGACCTTATCTGATCTTTACTGGAAAAATAAGGAGAAACTCCTAATATTAATTTTGTGGGGCAAATTGCAGCATTAAATGGAAAATATTAAATTTAAATTATTTCTAACTTATCGTGTAATATAACTAATCAAAGGGCTCATCATGACGAGTACAAATGAATTTTTTTAGATTTTTAAAATAAATATTTTAAAATATATTAACAAAAAATTAAATTATTTTTTTAACACATTATGCAGTTCATCAAATGAAAGAGCTCATTATAAGGAGTATAAACATATATTTTTCATATTTCGAAAATTAATTTTTTGCAAGATATTAACAGAAATATATAAAGAATTATCATTCCCCATTTTATTTCCTAAACCATAACTACCTAAAATTTTGTAATTAATTAGGGGTACTGGGACTCACTTGAACTTTATAAGAAAATTTAGTAGAAAACTCCAATATTAATTTTGGGGCAAATTATAGAATTAAATGGAAAATTCTTTTAGACATTCAAACGCCTCATTCAATATATCAAATAATAGGGCTCATTATGAGAAATACAAATATGTTTTTTTCATATTTTTAATAATATTTGTTTAAAAGATATTAACAAAAATATTAAACATCGACTTATTTCCCCTTTATGTCTCAAACTGCACAATCTAAAATTTGAAAAATATATTTTATTTGTATTTTTAAATAATTTGTCTAAAAGATAATTGTTTATTTACAACTTGACACATTTTCCCGTTTATCTTCCAATGTACTGAGTCTAAAATTCACACAATATATTATATAGGTCTTCACTGAAAGTTTATTAGTAAAATTGACTCTAATGTTAGCTTTGAAGTCCAAATTAGAAAATGAAATACATATTTTTCTAAAAATCAGGCGAATCATGTAGCAAATAAAATAAAGTTTATATGTGAGAAACTAAAATTTAAAATGCATCGTTTAAAACATTTTTGGGTAAATATAAGAAAATGCACTCATTCCCTGCTTGTCTTATTAAACTGGAATATTAGGCAAATATTTACTTTGATTCACCTACATTGTATCAAATCTTAAAGGTGGTACAGAACCCTTAGTATGCGAGTTATTAATATCCAAAATCCGTTTGCAAATGGTTTAATAAAATATTCAAACCTAGGTATATGTAAACAAATTTGGCTTGTCCATTATTAGTATTTATCAATTGAAAATTTCCTAACAGGTATCTGAATTGAAAAATATAAAATTTCATCGTTAACTTATTGAATATTAACATCAACATTTTTTTCTATTACCTATTGCAATGTATATCAGCACTTCATATTTATATAGTAATAAAATATATATCATAACTTTAAGAACTAATTAATGACATGACAATTTTTTTACAAAAATGTGATTTAATATTTTATTGAATTATTTACAAACGTAAAATCTTTTATACCACCCTGCGCCTTTTGAAGATTATTTATTATAAGAATAAAGTTCCACCTCTTAGTAATTTCTTGAATGCACTCGTCCAGAGGGATCAGTCCAGAATGGAAAAACATTTTCCATTATTATATGTATTTATACTTCAAATTTTGGAAAAGTGAGTTGAGGGACTCTGGGACTTTCCAACCCTGGTTTATTTGTACAATATTTATTTTTAGAGCATACCTGTTCAATTAAGGAAAATATTTTAGCTATAAAATAAAAAAAGTAAACGATTAATTTTTTTGTAATGTCTAGGAGTACATTAACGAATTTGAGCGAATAGTAGATCATTTTGTAGGTTTTTCATTTCTCTAGAACATTGCCCATAGTAGCAAACACAGTTTTTCGGGTAGATTTTGTGTAAAAGGTAAAAACTAAATTTATACTGATTTTTTGAGGTTGAATTTTATGTCAATTCGGGGTAAATAGCGTTTGAAAATTCAATATTTCCATCTATAAATAACAAAATTTATATTTGACATGGCAGACAACTTTGGATCAAAATTATGACATAAATAGCGAACGGATATATTTGAAATTTACACAGCACGACAAGGACATACAGATAAGTCTATAGAACACATTGTTGGTTGTAAACAATGAAAAAAAATTAGAAATTTAGAAGCAGGTTATATTTTTAAAGTGCGGGTGGCAATTTAATCAGGGAACAAGAAGAAAGAAAATTACAGATTTTACGGAAATGGAGTGGTATTTAGCAAAATTAAGCATTTGCGAAGTGAAATTTGAACAAGCGGATCAACATATAGAAGAATGAAGATTGGAAAATACGTAATTAAAAAGTTTGAAGAATTTGGTTCTATGTCATACTTGAAAGGGCATGGCATACGAGGTGATCAGATTTTAGCAGCGTTAAAGTAAACTTTGTTTCGGGTTATTAAGTGACGTTTAAGTTGTCAAAAAGTTTGACAAACAAAATTTTTCAAAATTCAAAAGTTTTAATTGGTAGTGCAAAGTTAATGAAAAGAAACCATCAACCAGAAGATTTGAAGAAAGCAGGTGTACACAAAAGCTATTAAGGTGCATACTGTGCAGAAGTCAATTTAAAAGAGAACAGTCAAGTCAACGAGCAGAGAGTAGGCGTATTGGTACGAGATTGTAGTAAATATATAAAGAAAGGAGGCAGAGTAGGGTGCAGATAGATAACGGAGCAGAAAGATAACAGGGATTGGAACAAGAGTCGGGAGCCAAGCAGAGGTACGAGGAAGTAGTTTTGAGGTATTAATCAGATACATCAGAAGGTGCAGTAAAAGCCAGTGTACGCCAAATAAACGAGTCAGACGTTTTAGGGTAAAATTAAAACGATTAAGGCAGTATAATTTTGCTGTTAAATTAAACATGTTTATACGGCGCTTATAGTAGTTAAAATTATAGAAGTTACAAATTTGTTGATTCATTTGTAAATATACCTACATTTTAGTATCGGGTTTTTAAATTCAAAATTTAGTAAATTTCATTTGAACTATAATTGTGCTTTAAAATTTACTTTGTTATTAAAGAGAATCATTCGTTTAATCAGATCTTTTCAGATTAATTATTTGATTTTCATATTAGTTAAGTTTGTTCGATATTTTGATATTAATTTATTTTTGATTTTCGTTTTTTAATTCATATGGTTGTTTCATAAATATAATATTTAGTATACAAAAATAGATTGAAAATTTGGTGTTTTATTGTTTGACAACAGTCACATTGGAAATAATAATTTTCATTACAGGTAAAGAGTCTCAAAGAGCCGGAGCAAGAAGAAGTTGTGGTGGAATTTTTATAAACAAAAAATATTAAAGTTTTAAAAATAAATTATTTATCTGATCAATTCAAATTACATTTACAAAATAAAAATTCTATTACAATATATATAAATATAGAACATCATCATCAGAAAACATCTTCCTCCTGACGTCAAAAAGATTCTGGTGAAAACCCAAGATTCATAAGCCAGATATTCCTTTTAGGCTTATTGTAAATTCGGTACAATCTCCGACTCAGGAATTAGCCAGACACTTACCTAAAACCCTTCAACCTCTAGCCGAGCAAGCACCACGTACGTAAAGAACTCTTCCTCCTTCTTAGATATGTTAGGCGCTATAGAATTTCAGAAAGTGAGCTTCAATAATGTATCTCTTTTCACCAATGTCCGTATTTCAGAAACATTAAATACTCTAAAACAAAACACAATATCTCTTTGGACATCATGAAACTTGTACAATACTGTTATTCTAATACGTATTTTTCATTTCAAGAGACTGTGTTCAAACAGACTCTAAACTCTTCTAATTTAAAACATTTCTGTTGGCTTAGATATGTTGATGATACTTTTGTTATTTGGCCTTATAGCAGATCCATTAGACTTCGTTCTGCAACACCTCAGTGGTATACATCCTAACATTCAATTTACAATGAAAATCGAGGCCGATTCTTTTCTGTCGTTTCTTGGTTCCCTCATAACCAACAAGGATAGATTCTCACATACCATTTCTAGGAAACCAATCATAATGATCGATACTTAAATGCCAAATCACACCACCACCCTGCCCAATTGAATTCTGTTATGAAACCTTTTTGTCTTAGACCTATCCGATTAACGGATCTTGACAACAAACAAAATGAACAACAATCAACAAATTATTAGACAAAACGGTTATCATCCTGTCCACAGCGTGGGCATAATTCGTCAATCTTTACAACCCCCGAATACACCAACTCCGTAATGCCAAAAACATAGCCGAAACGTCATCAATAAAACATGTAAAATGAACATGAATTTCATTTTGAACTACCCAATATCCAGAATATTCAGGAAAATAGAATAGTTCATAATATATGCTTACCAATATCCTTAATTTTTCTTCTTCGGCCAGTTTTTCTTTTCCAGCATTCACCTTATCGATTTCTCGTTGAGCCATCATCATTAAAAATTTGCTGCGAAGATCCCTTGGAGGTTTCAACTTGTACTTATCTTCTTTTGTTTCAGCAGCTTCCACTTCTTTTTCTTCAATTGATAGTGAAAGAGGAGGATTGATCTGTGAAGATTAAATTAGCGACATTTTTTTAATAGCATAAAAGTGTTTTTTTATTATATATATGAAATTTGTGATCAATATTACGTTTGTTGTAAAGTAAGGTTGAGTTACCCATTGCTCATTATACAGGGTGTTTTGCAGAAGGTTCGCCAAACATGGAATGCAAATAAGTGGGCTCATGTGCTATATTACGTAGCCGATATCACATCTCATCGAGAACTTCGAATGCCTACAAAAACTTCTTTACTTCAACCCCTTTCCAACGATATATCACACTTATTGTAAAGTAATCAGTAACTTACAAGGTTAGGACTACACAAAATGACACATACACCAAATTGCAATAATTGGTCCTAAGGTTTGTTCAAACCGGCTTCTACCGCTACTGATGCAATCGCGACACCTTTTTCTGACTTCTACAGTGGTAGTCTTTAGTCGCATCTCATCCTATATTATTTCAAAGGCAACATTTAGTCTTGCTCTTAATTGCTCCTTGGTTTTCATTTGTCTCCCATAAATGAGTTGCTTTGCTCGTCCCCATACAAACAAAATCAAAGGGAATCAAGTCTGGCGACTTTGGAGGCTATATTATAGGCCCAGTTCTCTCAATCCACGCGTTTAGGAATGAATTGTCCAGGAGGTCTGTGACAGTTCGCCTATAATGTTCTGGAGAGCCATTTTTGAATATTTGTTATCTGTCTTCCAATAGGACATCTAATAAGATCGATAAATCATTCATTAAAAATTCAAGTCATTTACTGTCTTCCAAAAGGACATCTATAAGATCGATAAATCATTCATTAAAAATTCAAGTCATTTACGAGATAGAAATAGAAATCAAGGAGCAGTTAAGGGAAAGAATCAATGTTGCTTCCCAAAAAATGTGGGATGATCGATCTTATGAGATGAAATCTCATTGGAGGCAGACCAATAATATTAAAAAAAGATGACTTTCCAGCACATTATTGGCGAACTATCAGAGAGCTCCTGGACAATTCATTCCCAAACGCGTGGATTGAGAGAACTAGCCCAATACTCTAGCCTCCAAGGTCGACAGACCTGACTCCCTTTGATTTTTTTGTGGGGATGGACCAAGCAACTCGTTTATGAGAGAGAAATAAAAACCAAGGAGCAGTTAAGAGCAAGAATAAATGTTGCTTTTGAAATAATATGGGATGAGATGGGACTAGAGACTACCACTGTATGAGTCAGAAAAAGGTGTCGCGATTGTATCCGTAGCGGTAGAAGCCAGTTTGAACAAAATTTATAACAAATTATTGCAATTTGGTGTATGTTTTATTTTTTGTAGTTCATTAACCTTGTAAGTTCCAATCTCAAATTTTTTTATGATACTGATTACTTTCCAATAAGTCTGATATATCGTTGGAAAGGGGTTGAAGTCTAGAAGTTGTAAGCATTCGAAGTTAACGATGTGCTTCTTATTTTTTTTTGTAATGTGATAAAGTTTTTAACTTAATCACTTTTTTATGGAACCTCGCCATTTGTGGACTCATCATTTTTTCAACCAATTAATTGTGTCAAATATCGATTGCAGAAGAGCAAACAAACATCATAGATTCGATTTAAGTTTAATTGGTGAAGATACTGTGAAAAATAAAGTAAGCTATCTAGATGTTATATGGCCTACATAATATAGCACATGAGCCTACCTATCTGCCCTCCATGTTTGGCGAACCTTCTACAAAACGCCCTATATATAGAAAAAATAAAATACTAGTTTACAATTAAAACGTATTGCATTATAAATATAGTTTTAGTTAATAAAAAAAATATATCCGCATGTGTTATATAATGGCTATGTAATAACAAAATTCATAATTGGTATGAACTATATCATAAAAGCTAGTGCAATTAAACATTAAGTAAAAGTTAAAAAAGAAGAAGTAAATAATTATATTCAAAACGAGGCCACTATATTAAACAAATCCTTAGACAGCATTTTCTTTTTATATTTTTAGGGATATATAATTAACAATTTAAATGTCTTAATTTTCCACCTGACTTCATCGTCAATGTTATATATATAAATTTAATTAATATATATTTGAAAGTGAAATTTATATTCATTGTCTTATTTCCCTAAAAACATAAAATAAACTAGAAATCGTCACAAATACACAACACTTACACAACATGTAAATTTTGAGCGGTAGAAACAACTGCAAAGATAAATTGAGTTTTCCATTCTTACATGCGCTTTTCCAATAAAATATTCTTGTACCAGGTCCTCACGTTAATTTATTTTTGAATGCCGAAAATATCTAGTTATTTAATACTGCATGACATTTATATACTTCAACTGTGTGCTGAAATAAATTCATTACTCAGCAAATCCATACATAGTTGCAAGCCCTTGCCAGCGGGGGGGGGAGGGTGACTGTGGGTTCAACCCCCTCCGAAATTTTGGAATTTTTGTTTTCAAGATTCAATTTCAACCAATTAATCGTGTTTTTCATAAGAATAAATTTTATATTTATACAATTTTATATATCCTGAAAATACATGAACAAAAATATGCATTTTGTAGTCCTAATCAACACATCACCCCTACGGCCTTGCATATTTGCTAGTTACAGGGCTGAATATTGATGCTTTGAACCAACATCAAATTCGGTAATCTTACTGCTAATTTATTGTACGAAAACATTTTTGTCGTGAGATACATTTTCCATGGAATATACAGTGGCGAAAATTTTGGTAACATTAAAAAAAACAATAATATGGTGTATGCTGTTTATATAATTTATATTGAATGTTCAAGAGATATATTATTTTCCAATGCCGTGCATGTTTATTGGTTACAATTACTTTAAACTTAAACTTTAAACCAAGATTATTTATTGCATTCTGTATGGCATTGCTTCCAAAATGTTAAACATCTAGAATAATTTAAAAGAAATGTCAATATCATGTAGGTCAACTAAAAAATTAAAAATGAAAAAAAAAACACCAGCACACAACAAAAAGTGTGTGTACCCTACGTACGACACATGTTTCCTGATGTATTTTTTTGTTTCATGATCACGAAGCCTGTGTCAAAACTCGGCCTACACGTCACAATTTTTTGACCTCAAAAAAATATAGACCAAGCTAAAATTTTGACTGTTTTCCGCTAAGTTACAAAAATTGTGACGTTTAGGTCAAATTCTGACATGGGATTCGTAATCAAGAGTACAAATACTTATGTTGCATGTTGAGTACAGACAACTTTTTCGTTTTTGTGTGCTAGTGTAAAATTGTATCACTTTTTTAGTAAATTCTTAATAATAATCTATGCCAAATATAAAATCCATAAACATTCACAGTTTTATTATTCAAAATTATTATAATAAGTATTACAGGCTGCACTGTGCAATACTGGAAGAATATAGCTTTTTATGAGGACACTGATGATGATGATATTTGCATATAGCACCAAGAGTATTAATACAAAGTCCATTTTAAAAATGTTATTTTATTTAAATTCACATTTCCATTCGGGTTCTATAATATCGAATCTGCACAATATTCATCTATTTTTATATAGCATATACTAGACGTTTCTAAGATGTATCAAAACGAAGAATGCCATACAATTTTTTTAACTAAAAGGGCATCTTCGAAAGGAAAATCCCATTTACCTTTGAAGTCACCTTCACCGCTCGTTTATTGTTATTGTATCAGATAGCAAATCTTCTGATTATAATTTGAGCTGGGTCAGTTGAGCCCTATTGAAAAGAAAGGCAGGCATATTAATTCAAGAAAAGTAATCTTACTCTAGACATTATTTTCTCTGTTATATCCTCAATCGCATATCCAGAAACCACGTATGCATCATATCCCGCACCAATAAGTAGAGAAACTAATGCAGTTGCTATTTCAAAGGAGTGACCACTCTGCCTCAAAAATGTTGTATGTGGAGAGCATAATCTTCTTGGCTGTAATTTTAATTTCATTTAATACACAGTTCACTAACGTACATTTAAAAATATTTTAAATTCAGTATTAGACTCTTTCGATTTTATATCAGACTGGTTCCAGAATCCGACCTAATTGATAATACCACAAATCTATCGTTAAAATTTTGTAAAAAAATATGTTTCAGTTCTTATATCATAAAACATAAATTTAAACAGTACATTTTTATACGGAGCATTTCGGCAGAAACCAGCCAATACGACTTACACATTTCCACTAGAGAAGATTATCAACTAGCTGCCATAAAAGTAACAGAAGAACATTTGATAGAACTTCTTAGATGAGTTGAACATGAGAGCAACAAACTCGTTCTAAAAGTTCGTCTAACTACCCAGGCTCGACGAAACCCAACAACTGAAATTGTGAGGTAGAAATTCCAAGGCGCATTGACAGGAAAAAGCACTATAAGCTGTCTGAGCAGAATATGGAAAGATCGATCGATTTCCCACAAATTAAAATAAATATTTTAAAAGCATTGGTCGCTTTTAAAATGTGGCATCAGAGGCGAATGCTGCGAATGTCTTGGACAGGTCATTGTACAACCACACACTCCTGCGCGAGCCCGGGAACTGCGACTACCCTTCGATAATTTTCGAGGAGCAGCCCCAACCTAGGTTCCACCACCCCTGGACAATAGTCCAGGTCCTAAGGCTACTCAGTTACCATCCTGTACTGCGCTGTCCTCTCTTGCGGTTTCTGTGGCTTGATTAGTTCTTAGCTTTAGCCTTCTAGGGCTTTAAAACAATTTTCATCTGGGTGTACGATTATTTACTGGTTGCTTGTGTTAAAGCACTTCGCTTTGCGGGATTATCCTCTGTTGTTTGTATTTTGTGTACGTGTCGTCCTCTTGGGTAAGGACCCAGGTTTACAGTGTGTCTCTAATTCCTGAAAAGAAAATTCTGGAAAAGTTTGGCTCTTACGGCCCTGGCTTTTTGTCGTGTTACGTGTGTGTGCTTCGTGAAGTTTAGGTCTTTGTCGGTGGTGACCCCTAGATACTTGACGTCCCATGGAATGTAGTTTCCGTAGACCTCTAGGTGTTGCGTTGGTGCTGTTCGCTTTCTGCCTCTGATGAGGATGGATTTGCTCTTCTCTCCGTTGATCGCTATCTTCCATTTCACGCCCCATTCTGCAATTTCGTCCAGTGCTTCTTGTACTCTTCCAGCTATGTCGAAGGATTTCGATCGGCTCCCGATTGTGGTGTCGTGTGCGTATTGCGCCAGCGTTGTTCCTTCCTGCTGAGGATGTCTGCAGTGTAGATGTCATATAGTTTACACTGCCTTGCGGGACACCTGCTTCGGTGTACCGGTATCCTGACTTCTCGTTGCCCACTTTGACTCGGATGAATCTTTCCCTGAGATATGACCCCACTATATTATGTATGATGGAAATGTTGTGGAACCTTTGGTGTGTCACAAATGTAAAAATAAAGTTTTGCATTCTAACACCAAACCTTTATTTTAAATTTTGATTTTATATAAAAATAAACACACTTAGGTAATTTTCACTTATATTTATTTGCTACTGACAATTATTTCACCAGGTTAATGGTTTTTTCAGAATACGAAGTAGATCTAAATGCTAAATGGCACTTGCCTTTCAACCTTATACAAACTTATAACATCGTGCATTAATCATCGCATTTTTAAAACATTGTGAGCTGAACAACATAATTGCGCAAAAAATTCGATGAGGCGCAGAGAACAACTGATAACTGATTCCGTTGTCTGCAATCAAGCCCACGCCAAACGACGAAATCTCTACATGGCATATGTGGACTACAAATAGGTATTTGATTCAGTTCCACATGATTGGCTCATTAAGGCACTGAAACTCTATAAAGTGAATAATTGTATTATTAACTTTTTAGAATATGCCATGTCCACCTGGTAAACCAAAATCTCATTGAAAGAAGGCGACTGTTCGGTACAAACTGGCCCCATACCAATCAGAAGAGGTATATTCCAGGGAGACTCTCTTAGCCCACAGTGGTTCTGCCTTGCCATGAACCCTCTCTCAAATAAGCTGAACTCGACTAGCTTTGGGTTCAGTCTCAAACACAATAACGTACAAGCATTTGTTATATATGGACGACTTAACAACAGCTGCATGATATGCTTGAAATAATAGAAGGGTGACATCCATATAAAATTTGGCCTAGACAAATGCCGAATTATTAATATAGTTAAAGGTAAAATACAACAGGGGCACTACGAAATGGGAGATGCCACCTCAATTGAATCTATGGCGGAAGGTAATACTTATAAATACCTGGGAACAAAGCAGGCTCATCCATGAAAAAGGAGCTAACAACAGAGTTCTATAGAAGGGTAAGACGACTGTTGAAAACCAAACCTAATAGTAAAAATCTGTTTCAGGCTACTAATACCTACGCTGGTTCAGTGCTTAGTTACTTTTTCGGTATAGTTAATTGTTGCAAGACTGACATTGAACAATTACAACGGAAAGTTCGAGTTCTACTAACAATAGCTCAAAATCACCATCCAAAGAGCTGTGTCGAACGTGCAACTTTGCCACGGTATGAAGGAGGAAGATGATTGGTCGATATAAACAAACTACTAGATCAACAAAATTTCTAATTTGCGTACTCATTTCAAGTAGTCAAGTTGATGACTCAACACCACTGCGACTGAGAGAACAACAAGTGCAATTGGACCACAAGTCAACTGATCAGAAACTGTTCAAATGGCGAGAGAGACCCCTTCATGGAGGACATATAAATGAAGTCAACAAAGATTATGTCGACAGTTCAGCGTCGAACCACTGGTTGATTTCTGAAACGGAAGGCTTTATATTGGCAATCCAAGATCAAGTAATTCCAACTCAGAACTACCTAAAATACATCGTTAAAGACCCTTCTATTAACGCCGATACGGTTGCCAAACATCTGAATCTATCCAGCATATTACTGGAGGTTGTCAAACACTAAAACTTGAACTATCACAGTCGGTGAAATTACCATACTATAAATACAAACCAGAATCTGTTTTAGAAAATAACAACTACAAGCTGCACTGGGACCGCACGATACTGACTGATCACAATAGACCAGATATAGTTTTGGTAGATAAAGTCTGTCGGAAAACAACTTTAATTGACATAGCAATTCCTAACAACAATAATATAAATATGAAACAGACTGAGAAAATAACCAAATGTAGGGATTTAGAATTTCAAGTAAAGAGTCAGTGGGACATGAACAACACACGAACTGTACCTATTATTATGTCAACCACAGGAGTAGTCCCATAACATCTATTAAACAGTTTAAAATATCTCGGTCTGTACGAACATCATTACCAACCAAATGCAAAAAGCCGTCCTGCTAGGAACAGCCCGGACGGTCAGAAAATTCATGGGAAACTGCTCCCACGACTCCAACCACGGGCCTGAAAACCTGGCAAGGGTTCACACAGAGCTCAACCCTTTTGATATCTTGGATATCCGGGGTTTAGTGAATTTTCCCCTAAAGGCACTGTGCTTGCCTTAGAGGGAGTGTGCTGCCATACATTGTATGGTCAAGTCGGAGGATAATAATAATCTTTTCTGAATGATATTTGTGGCATATTTTTCAATGTTTAAGTACATCTTGGAAAATCACACCACCAGTTAAGAAAATTGCTGTATATTCCAAACGTTTCGGGGTCAGACCCCGTCGTCAATGGTTAAGAAACTATGAATAAAATTCAATACATTTTCGCACACACCAAATTTTAGACATCCATTCTCGAGTACATCATCTCCGTGAACGACCTTTCCTTTTATAAGAATATTTGAGTTCACATTACTATTAACTACTCCCTATTGATACCAATATGTAAACAGATTTACAACTACCATCCGAATGGCGCTAGTCTACTAGTACTAGTAAATTGGCATAATGTCAACGCGCCTTAAGAGAAATATATCTGAAATATACAGAGTAGCACAGAAATTTCTAAAGATCATATAATCATAAAGATCCCTTCAAATTGGAAGAATTTAAAAGGGAGATCTTCAGAATTTTATGTGGCGCTCCTAGGTGCGACTTTGTTATAAGAAAAATTCTATATTACAAATAAAATTCTCTTAGTTACATCAGAAATCAAAAAATACATTGTCAAATATTTTAATTTTACAACTTAAAATTGTGCCTTTTTATTCAGTTTCTTAACTATTGACAATGGGGTCTGACCTAGACCCCGAAACGTTTGAAATATACAGCAATTTTCTTAACTGTGGTGTTATTTCCCAAGAAGTAATTAAACAATCTTTAAATGCTCCCACCCACTTTCTTACCATTTCATTATTCATAATGTTTTGTCCGTAAATTGCACAGATCTCACGATGAATATCAAATGAAAGACCTCATTATAACGAATACAAATATATTTTTTTTCATATTTTTAAAATAAATTATTTAAAAGATATTATAACAAATATAAAAAAAATATCCATTCCGCCCCCTTATCTTCGAAACCATAACACCTAAAATTTGAAAAAAAAATAGAAATATAGGGCCTCTCCTGGACTTTAACGTAAAAATAAGTAGAACCCCCCTAATATTAATTTTTGGGGGGCAAATTATAGAATTTAATAAAAAAGGAAAAAAATGTTATTTTTAATTTTTTAAATACTTATTCAAATAATATACAAAATTCGACCCATTAAGAAAAACGAAACATAAATTCTAAGAGTAATATATACACTTAAATGGAAAATAAAATTTTGTTTTTTAAATATCAAACAAAAGAAATCGTCATGAAAATGCAAATATTTTTTACTGTATTTTAAAAATATGTTTAAATGATTTAATAATTTATTACTTCAAATTTGACCATTTTATTCGAAAAATAAAGCGAAAATCTTAATTTTGTGAGCAAAATCATAAATTTAATATTTTTTTCTTAAATAAATCAAGCAAATCATTAAATAAAATGGCTCTGTGTGAGAAATAAAAGTGTATATTTTTATAAATTTAGAACACCTAGTTTAAAAGAAATTAAGGTAATTATAATATTCACCTACATTGTATCAAATCCAACTGGCACTCGACCAAATTATTATTTTAAATGAACACAAGATAAAAACTAGATAGTCATTAATCTGCTTGCAGCAAATTCTTCAGTTTTTCAATCATGTAGCTCGTAGAGATGATGATAAGTTAGAGAGACTGATCATTTCTGGAAAGGTTCCAGGGAAATAGCACCAACTACGTGGACTGATCCAAATCAACAAAATGCGTGCCGTTCAATCTGCCGAGATATAAAAACTTATTTTTCTTATGCTCTACTGAAAATTTCCATCATAATTTATCACCTATGGTCACTTGTAGCCGCATTCACGAATTGAATGCAAAACCGTATCTCGAACCATCTTACTGCACAAAAAAATCGATAGTGCAGTGCTTCATTTCCTCTATTAATAGTACTTTTCGTCGTGTTTGCTCTGTCTTATTGTAGCCAGCAAGCACTTTCGTCAGCATGCAGCATCACTATCAACTGCATAACTGCGTCTTGACATTGATTCATTTGTGACAGACTGAGAAAAGTAAGAGACCACCTAAAATCCCCCCACAAGGGATTACACCAAACCACAATTTTTGCTGTTCATGAAAAAATGTTGGTGAATTGTAAAAATTGATGTTCTGTCAAAAATCCAAGGGCTCAAACACATCTTAGACTAGTTTTCGAGATATATGGTCTTAAACATCGAAAATGGCTCTTTTTAGGGTTCCGTATATACAATTTACAGATACCCTTATAATATCACTCCGAATTTCTACCTCTGTCACATCACAGCAATTTTCTCCTAAACTACTGGACGGAAGAGGTTGAAATTTGGTATCAATGTATAGTTTGGTGACCCCATCAGGAGTACATATCGTAAAAGAAGAAATTTTGATTTTAGGGTTACTTTGGGGGGGGGGGAGAACTAAAAAAATCGACCATCCCCCTCCGCTGATTTCCGAAACTACTGCGCCTAAAATTTTGAAAAAAATAGGAAATATAGAACGTTGCCCGAACTTTACAGGAAAAGTAAGAAGAAACCATTCATATTAATTTTGGGGGACAAATTATAAAATTAAATAAAAATTTAAAAATAAAGAATTTCAAACGCATAATGTAATACATCAAATGAAAGGTCCCATTCTGACGAACACAAATATATATTTTTTCATATTTAAAAAATAATAGTTAAAAGATATTAACGAAAATATACCAAAAATTACCCCCTCTTTATCTCCGAAACTATAAAACGTAAAGTTTTGAAAACAATTACACGTATAGGGTTTGACCTCAAGTTTACTGGAAAAATAAGGAGAAACCTCTACTTTTAATTTTGGGGCAAATTACAGAATTAAATGGAAAATATAAAATTAAAATTGTTTCTAACCCATCATGTTCTATATCAAATGAAAGGGCTCATTATGACGAAAACAAATATATTTTTTTCATATTTTTTAAATAAATCAATGAAAAGATATTAACAAAAATATAAAAAATTTACCCATTCCCTACCTTATCTCCAAAAACTTGAGCTGGAAAATTTAAAAAAAAAATGGAGGTATAGCCCCTCACCTGGAAAAATAAGGAGAAACCCCTAATATTAATTTTGGGGGTCAAATAATAGAATTAAATGAAAAATATAAAATAAAATTGTTTCTAACCCATCATGTTATACATCAAATAAAAGGGCTCATTATGACGAAAACAAATATTTTTTTTCATAATTTCAAAATAAATAAATTAAAAAATATTAATAAAAATATAAAAATTTTTACCCAATCCCCCCCTTATCTCCAAAACCATAAGTTGGAGGTATAGCCTCCCACCTGAACTTTACGGAAAAATAAGGAGAACCCTAATATTCATTTTGGGGGTCAAATTATAGAATTAAATGGAAAATAAAAAATTATAATTGTTTCTAACGGATCAATTACCCATTCTCCCCGTTATTCCCCAAACTATAAGACCTTAATCTTTTTGTTTACAGGAAAAATATGAAGAAATCCCTAATATTAATATTGGGGGCCAAATTATAGAATTAAACAGAAAATAAAAAAAATTTTCAACGCATCATCCAATACATCAAATGAAAGGGCTCATTATGAGGAATATAAATATATATTTTTCATATTTTCAAAATTAATTGTTTACAAGATATTAACATAAAGATATAAAAAAAATTCATTTCTTGCTTTATTTCCGAAATCATACTACCTAAAATTTTAAAAATAATTAGGGGTACTGGGGCTCACTTGAAATTCAAAAGAAAATTATTACAAAAGCCCCATAGTAATTTTAGGAACAAATTATACAATTAAATGGAAAATAAAAGTTTAATTTTCAAACGCATCATGTAATATATCAGATAAAAGGCTTGTTATGTGAGTTACAAATATATCATATTTTTAAATCATTTGTTTAAAAGATATTAACAAAAAAATTACATCGACTTAATTCCCACTTTAGAAACTACACTATTTAAATTTTGAAAAATATATTTTATTTGTATTTTTAAATAATTTAATAATTTATAATTTAAAACTTGACCTATTTTGCCCTTTCCAATCTACAGAGCCTCAAAACTCAGATTATAAAAGGCATCTCTGAAAGTTTATTAGTAAAATAAAACTCTAATGTTATTTTTTGGGGGCCAAATTAGAAAATTAAATACATCTGTATTCTGATAAAAATCAAGCGAATCCTGAAGCAGATAAAATAAAAAGTCTATGTTTGGAAAATCAAAGTGTATATTTTTTATAAATTTAAAACGCTTCCATTAAAGATATTAGGGTAAATATAAAAAAATGCACTCATTCCCTGCTTGTCTGAAACTGGAATATTAGAATCTTGAAGGTGGACAGGATTTGCATATTATTTAACATCAATATTACACAAAACAATTCCTATTAATTATCGTTGATTACAGGGTGCTTCCAATATACTCTTATAACATTCATTTTACGCTGCCAAACATTTAAGAAATTTTCGAGAAATTAATCACCCTAAATAAAAAGTAAAATTGCGAATAGAATAAAAACCAGCATTAAGAACGGGGTAGCTAAACAATTCGAATGAAGGCAAAGAAGGTTGGGCTAGACAATTCGGCTTATTTGACATATAGTCTTGAACATATTTTAATTTGGTAAATTTCACATGTAGTACATTTTTAGATTTTTTGGTAAAAACATTATGATTTATGAGCGAAAATCAGATGGCTACAAATGTTTCTAAAAATACATTATTTTCCGATTTAACATGACGAGCTAGTGTTCGTTTGAGGTTTTTGACGTGTCATTGCTTTTTTACGTTTTTGGTGTTTTTGACATTTTTGGCATTACTGACATTTTTGGCGTTACTGAAATTTTTGATACTTTTGATGTTTATGACGTTTTTGACATTTCTGACATTTCTCACGGCATTCTGCTTACCAAACTAAAAGATTTTGGTGTATTTCTCTCAGTTATTATATTGTTAGAATCATATTTTGCGAACAGAAGGCAATACGTTGAGTGCCGTAGTTTCAAGTCATCAGTATTTGTATCCTCAAGGCTCCGCTTTGGGTTCACTATTATTTGTCTTGTTTATAAATGACATTGTTGCTGTTGATGTTCAATATCTTCTATATGCTGATGATATTAAAACATATACTGTAATAGAAAATGTAAATGACTTTTAGGCTACAGAAAAAATCTTGACAATGTGAATGCCTGGTGTAAAAAATACGATTTGCCATTGCATCAAAGTGTCACGCCATGACTTTTAGCAGACGGCAAACTCCTATTTTGTATGATTACAATATAGAGAGAGTTACTTTGTCAAGACCGACCAATCTTGGTGTTACTTTTGATAGTAAATTAAATTTTAATGTGCATCTTGAAAATACTGTACAACCAGCAACTCTGAGGGCTTCTCAGACCCAAGCGCTCTTTTTTTACTTTACAACGCCTTTGTGAAATCTTGGCCTGAAGATGCTGGTTTGGTTTGGCACCCAGGGTCTAATAAGTACAGTACCATTTTCGGCAATACACCACATGCACCAAATATTAGATACTTGCATCAGCTTGGCTTTTATTCAAAATTCGGAATATGCCAATGTTTCGCTTAAAAAAATCAAATGATATATCAAGTGTAATTAATTTTACAGGGTGTTCCATATATAGGATAGGTAAAACTTAGAACGGAGTAGAATTACATGTATTTAAGAAATCTTGAAAAAAGGTATATTAGGTGGTCTGTAAGTAGCTGCATATGTACAATGTGGTTGAAATAAGGGGGAAGTCATACAGGGTGGTTCTAAAAAGATAAATTAAGTGGACCATAAACAGTTGTATATCTCAGGGAGTTGAAAAACGGGTGAAGTTGAATTATATTTATGCAGGGTGGATAACAAAATGTTATATTGTTAGTGTCATAAGAAGTTGCATATACAATGTGGGTGAAATATGGATAAAAAGGAATTATATTTATACAGGGTGGATAAAAAAGAATGTTATATAAGCAGTTAGAATATTTGAATTTTCTTGAGCTATTAGTAAAGTCATGAAATGGGTTGGAAAAAAAAGTTATATAAAGTAGTTCACAAGTTTTCAAATAACATATTATAGTATGGTTGAAATATCTAGCAGAGTAGGATTACAGCTATAGAGGAAGGTTTAAAAAATAATAAAAAGGAATGTTATGATCCACAAGCAGTTTCATCTACCGGATAGATGAAATATAGGGTGAACTAGAATTCTAAGTATACAGAGTAGTGAAAAAATGTTATATTGGGTGGCCCATAAGTAGTTGCGTATACAAGATTGCTGAAATATGGCGCGGAGTAGAATAATAATTATACACTGTGGGTAAAAAAAATAGTAGAATTTTGTTATATAGGGTAAAGCATGAGCTGTTATAGTTACATAGTGTGATTCAAACAAGGTTAAAAAAAATTGAAAATGAAGGATGGTTTAGATGAAAAGAAATTATATTTTAACTGAGCTTTAAAAAATATGAAGAAAAAATGTCAAATAGCGTAACTCATAATCAGTTGCACAAATAGGATATTTGAAATATAGAGAGGAGCAGAGATAAGTAGTTTAATCTTTAAAAATTGTTCCATAGGCTGCTCCATAAGCAGTTGCAGTTTTCATGAAATTTCTTGGAAATTAATAGATTTATATTTGTACAGGGTGGTATAAAAATGTCAAACTGGTTGGCCGAAAAGTAGGTACACATACAAGGTGGTGGATATAGATGGTAGAGTTGAAATATAATTAAATAGTGTTGATAAAAAATTGTTCTACATTATTTTTAAGATAGAACATGAGCTGTTGCATATATGGAATATCTGAAACATGGGGCAAAGTATCATTACAGTTATACAGTATAATTAAAGCATGTTAGCAAAAGTTGCATATACGGGGTAGCTGACATATAAGGTGGAAACAAATTATATTTTCCAAGATGGTTACAAAATATCTCAAAAATGGTTATTTAGCGTAGTTATACAGGATGGTTAAAAAAACTGATAGACCAGTAAGTTTTAATGGGTGACTAATTGGCAGCAATATATACAAGATTGTTTAAATATAGATCGAAGTTATAGTTATAGAAGACAGTTCTTAAAAATAATAAAAAAAATTGTTATGTAGGGTGGCCATCAATAGTTGCGGATTGATTAAAATGGGTTCGGGATTGGTGAATTTCGTTATACAGAGTGATACAAAAATGTTATATTGTGTGGCCCTTAAGTAGTTGTATATATATGGTGATATAATTATAGTTTTACAGGGTGGATAAAAAAATTTGTTATATAAGGTCGACCAGGAACAGTTGCATCCTGCTATATGAAATACCTTAAATATGGAACGAAGCAAAATTATATTTATATATTGTGTTTAACACAATCCTAAAAAAAGTTGCATTTGAAGGCCAGTTATGTTTATGTCTTTTGAAATAAGTAATTTTATGATAAATTATTAATATAATCCGAATGAGTGGCGCCAACTATTAACAAGTAGCTTAATGTTTGAAATTTGACAGCAGTCGACAATAAAAAATCAATTGTGTACAATCGTGTAGCAAGGCATAAATGTTACCAAAATAATCGACTTTTACTTACAAATATGTATGCT
This sequence comes from Octodonta nipae, assembly GCA_034190945.1. NCBI lineage: Eukaryota > Metazoa > Arthropoda > Insecta > Coleoptera > Chrysomelidae > Octodonta > Octodonta nipae. The sequence goes on from CM067219.1 coordinate 59,592,312, forward strand.
CTAAAACACTACTTTTTCTATTCATTTATGAAGTGACTAAATTTTATTTGATATAAGGTAATCTTTTAAATTAGATTTAACATCTCATCTAAAAATTTGCAGTCAGTTAAAAATTGTTTACTATTCTTATAACGAGATATGATATGCTACAAATATAATTTTACTTTTTTATCTAATAATATATTACATATATTTTTGGTTTATTATTTACATTACGTTTTATTTATATGTAATTCTCCCAAACGGCACTACGGTTTTGTCGAAATTCCACTTCGCGGTTTTGCCGTTTACAAATCGGAATAAATCGTATTAACAAGAAAGAATGAGATTGGGACAATTACGTTTAGTTCAACACAGGATGATTTTGTAACCTACTTGAGGATGAAAAAAATCTTTCTATACCAATTGATGTGTAGGATCTTATAAGAATTTTATCACTATTTGATATTTTTGTAGTATTAAATTTTTACAGTTGAACCTTTTATAGGATTTTAAAGTAAAAAGTGCTGGTAAGGCGATTTTTGGATGGGTAAAAAGTTATATGTTCTCATGTTGCATGTGCATATCAAAGAGTGTTTAAAATATAGAGTACAGTGCAATTATAACTATACAGGGTAGTTACGTATACAAGGAAGCCCATTAGCGGCAGAATTAACACGGTTCTTGGACTAGAGGGCGCAGTAGAATTACAGTTATGCAGGGAGTGCACAGATATTTCTCATATTAAATTAAGATTACAAATTTGAACACAAATAAAGTCCTATTAATTATATCTGAAAAAAAAAACTTGAATTTCAAAACTTATTGATACAATGGGCCGAATTTCGACTACTGGGCGACAGCTAGTTATCACAAGTAATTGTTATATAGCATATAGAGTGGAGTAGAGCTATGGTTAGGTAATTGAAAAATGTTATATTGGGTGACAAATAAACAATAACATATACAGGATGGTTGCAGAGTTACAATTATACCCACCTAAGTTAGAAACATACTCAAAATTTTCTTAAAACATATACATATCTACAAAACAAGTTATTCTATTGAACAGTAAACGAGGTTGGTCAAGCTAACAAATGAGAGTAAAATACCTGATGTTAGGCAATATCGAAAAAGTTAATTAGATTTGAAAATTGCATCCAATTAAGCCTTTGCATCACTAAAAATTGTTAAATAAATAAATTTTTAAAAGAACAAAAACCGACTTCAAAAGAAAATTAAATAAAAAGCATGAAATAATTTATGCTACAACAATCCTATACTTTTTCTGAAGTCGGTGTCAATTTGAATAGCGAAGTTGCGAAGTACAACTCATCGATATACTTCCCAAAATATTTTCACTTTCCATTGGCACCGACTTCATAAAAAGTATTTAATTGTTATAGCATACATTATTGATGCTTTTTAGTTAATTTTCTTTTGAAGTCGGTTTTTGTTTTTTTTTTAATGTATTTATTTGATATCTAAAAATTACTCACACCCATCGTCCCCATTGAATAACAGAATGTTCGTAAAATGTCACATTATATCTCTATTAATTTAAGGAATTAATAGTATAATTCTCATATCTGTATTATTTTCGGTTCCCGAGAAATAGTGATTTTTTCCTAAAAAATACCCCGTTTGCACCATATCGGATAACTAAATGTTCACAAATTGATAGAACCGGCTTCTGTTTATTTTAGAAGAGTACGTATATCAAGATTCAGACCAGTATTACTTTCTATTTTGGATGTATTGAATTGTTTCTAAAACAATAGTAATCCGTTTAATATTTCTATTTTGACAAAGGCTGTCTCATGTATTACTTCACTTTAAAAAATCAACCTCTTAATGATTATGACTATACTACTCTAGGTTCCGGAAAATAGTAAATTTTTCAAAAAAACATTTCACCACCTGTGGCCCATGAGTTAATTAAATTTTTGCAAAACCATAATACTCATTATTATTATTATTTGTTTGGGGACAGGAGTATATACACCAAATTTCACGTTTGTGTCACATGCATGAAATATACGACCTGCCTATCAAATGCACATAAAAGTTTCATAAAAATTGGTCGAGCCGTTTCGGAGGAGTTCGACCACAAACACCGACACCCGGGATATAATATAATATATTTAAGAATTTATTAAATAATGTTTAAAATTTTGCTTCCTCATCTTTTGATGTCTCTTTTTTTCCTTTTCTCAGGACTTGGGCTCGGGGTTTAATGTACCTATCTATTTAATTCAACTCTTGATTCACTTATAACACATATATGTGTTATTTCATTAATCACATTTATTGAGACCTAATTTCCTGAGACCATTAATATGTTATTATTTAATTATTGCCACTGTATTGAATTTGTAACTATAATTTATTTTGACATTAGTTATCAAAATTACTTTTTATAATTTATATTTACCCTAGAATGTTTTTTCTGGATATGGGTCCATAATCATCTAGGTATATGAAATATACTTTACGACCTATTCTCATACGGTCGAGCCGTTTCGGAGGAGTTCCAACACTAACACTGAGACACGAGATTTTTATATTGTTATAAAATTTATCTACGCCATCCCTGACTAAAGCAACGTAAGGCATTATTCACTACGATAAAACATCAATCGCTGGGATAATAAAAAAAATAACTGGAATCTTCGAAAGGGGCAAAAAATACTTATCATCCGGAACGACGAGAAAATTCAACGTACGGTATATATAACATTATAGATTTAATGATTTAGTTGGTATAGCTTATATAGTGGTGTTGATTTTCCGATGTAAATTGTATTCAGAATCAGTTGTTGTAAATAGTTGATTTACGTGTAAATAAAAGTTCTGGAAGGTGAAGTGAATATCAGTTTTTAAAATTAATTAAATTTGAACCCACGGAGTTTATTACAATATATATATATATATATATATATATATATATATATATATATATATATATATATATATTACGCAAATCTACGACCTGTCATACTATATTCCATTAGGTTGCAAAAATTGTACAAATAAAAAAAGTCGTTTATATAGGGTTACTCTATTAATGGTAAAAAAATTATGTATGTCCACTGTTCGGAACACTCTGTCTTTTTTTGGGTTTAAAAGAGACAGCCTTTATATTTATATATGTTTATTCTCAATTGCTTGGAAAAAACTCTGTGCCTTAAGCGCCGCGGAGAGACTTGCTGTTCGCCTCTCGTCCATTACGGACCTCGCTAGAAACTCTCATGGAAAAACGTTTCCATATGTGCTCGCTAGTGCAGCCCCAAAGTGCGTGTGCAGCTACTACTCATTTACAATAAACCTCCTCGTGAATGCGCATTGCCCAACATTATAAATTTTAGTTGTGCCTAAAAACCCAGGGTTGAAGCCGGCTACCCGCGCCGAATGCAGACAAATACATGGATGGCAGATTTCTCAAGGCTTTTACTAGATCTAACTCGTAGACAAGGTAAGAGTTTTCTTATGAAGGGCAATTGAGTTTTTTATCAAAATAGAACCATCTCAAAACTACAGTCCACTTAATCCAATTCACTACACCCACTGTAGCAATATTTACGACTTACACTGGTTAATACACGAGCACGTTTAAGAATTAATTTCTTCAACATCTATATATAAATAGGCAAAGACAAAACGGTTAGATACCATTTTCTCCTGTGACTCTCAACCGATTTTCTTTATTTTTGTTTTGTTTAGTTGCAATTGACGATCTTTAGTGCAGAATGCCTACATTTTTGTTTGCGTGGCAACTGATCTTTTAATTTATATTGTATATTATAATTTATATGGTTTCTAATAATTCTAATCATTCAATGTAATCAAGATTATAAAGCCCATGATATGAAAACAATTAGTGAGATTTAAGAGAAATTGTTAGATCTGACACCATGGTAATAGGTAATTCTAATGTTCTCGGCCATCTTCGTTTAAACGAGTTTGATTATTTTGATTTCAGTTTGACATATAACATTGTAAGCCGTTAGGTTAATGTACCTTTTCAATTCAATGTGAAAAAGTGAAAATTATCAATGTATTATTTGAAAATTTTCAAGTTCAACACACTTACTTAAATTGAGAACATCAAAAGCATTATTTAACAGCAGGTGCATTGTAGTTCTTTATATTTTTGCTATAATACGGGAATAGTCATCGTTAACTTTGTGTATTAAATTGAACTTATTGACATTATACTCGTACATAGTGTAGTTTAAGGTGTACTAATATGTAAGTACTTTTGTATAGTAGATATTTATACTGCATGTTGATAGTTACTTATGAGTTGGTTTCTTGCATTTTCTTCTTAGAAATTGAAATCGTAATTGTGAAATATCTGAATAACGGTAAAGCATTTTGGAAAAACTAAAGTTTAGAAATATTATATTTAATATTAATTTATTATTTGATATACCATCCTTGCAAAATCCTGACTCTTAATACAGGGTACCTAAATGAGTTTTGCCTAAAATTAACATATTGACATTTTAAATATGTGCATTTTATTAAAAATCTATATATAAATACACAAATACTAAAGAGTTCGGTACCATTTCCTTCTGTTTTTGAACTAATTTATTGAGTTTCTTAATTGCTTATTGATGGCCTTTCGTGTTATTAATAAAATAAATTGAATCAAACGGTCAACATTTTTTGTCAATAACATTTATTGCCCCATCTATTGCACAATACCAGAACTAGCGGCATAAAACTTTCCATCCCTAGAGAAAAAAATTATTTCATTTATTTTCTAATAATTCAAATTAAGGATTTTTATAAATTCTTGATTTTTATTAACGTTTTGAACTCTCGAAGTGTATTTGTATTGTTAATTTATTCAATAATAGTATGACGGCATGCAAATTTGTATATTCTTTTTTAATCAAGAACAGAATGTTATCTGATTTTGCTTATTGAATATGCCGTAGCGTCGTACATGTACATTAACTGAAAGCCTAAGTCAACAAAACTGAAATTATTATCCTTTGCCAAATAATTTTTTACTTACTTTTGATGGTACTGAAATATTTTGTATCAGTACACAAAAAAGTGTATAATAGTAGAAAATAAATGAAAAAATGCAAATTCATATAGGTATATTTTTAATAATGATTTTGGTCGAATTTCGACCACTGGGCGACCGCTACTTGTATTAACTGTGCATTTACATCTTCTTATGTATTCAACGTTGTAATAAAATAGTTTTCTAAATAACCATGTTACGTATATTGGAAACACCGTGTAAACAAAGATAATTAATAGTAATTGTTTTGTGCAATAATAATGTGCAAATTACGTTTTCTGAAATAAACAGAAATAAAACACGTTTATTATGAGAAATCTGATGAGAAAAAGGAGACATTTCCGATATATAACATCCTGTATCTCAAAAACTTGCCATATAATTTTACTTATGTTTTGCAGAGTTAAACACTAAACATTATTTGTTAAGGAAAGAATGTAATAAAATACATAGTTGACGGAGAAAAATTAGAACAACAAAGTGGTGAAAAAACTAGAGTATAGAGAGACGAATCTTATAATTAATTGTAGCACGAGTGATTTGTACAGGGCGACTCATTAACAGTAAAAAAATAATATGTATATTATATGAAGCATATCCAAGAAATTAATACTTTGACGATATATTAATTGTGCTTTCAAGGCAAAAAATGATATTTAAAAAAATATATTTTACTTATTTTTGAAACACCCTGTAATCCACCAAAATTTGTGATAAATATTTTGTGAAATATTTATGTCAATGAATGTACAAATCACGATTTCTACAATAAACGGAAATAAAACACGTCTATCATGAGTAATCTGATATCAAATTGAGACATTTTCGATATTTAACACCCTGGATCTCGAAAACTATTCATAGAATCTGTTTTGGCCCATGGTCTCTTTTTGTCAGAACATCAACTCCTACAATATAACAACATTTCAAAAATTTTAATGAAGCCCATTTTGCTGTTCAGATATCAGCAAGATCTCATAAAACCTCATCCTGAAAAAGTATTGCCTAGAAAATCGTCATTTAAACAAAAATTCTCAACCACGGCCAATGTGGCATTTAATTCTCTTTATCTAGTTCTTGGAGCCTTAATCCAATATGAGTGTAATTTTAGAAGTTTAGTAGCTTTATGAACACTTCCTCAAGACTATCCAATCTACAAGGAAGTTTACAAAGAAAAGTTTTTGTTTCAAGTAAAAGATGTTTCATTTAACGTCTTCATACACGGTCATGCATACTGCATATATCCAGTAAACTACTTAATTAATAATTAATCGGTTCAAGCTCTAGGAAACATACTAGTAAGACTTCAAGGAACTTTTAAAATAACACTCGCTTAGTGATAGCTGTTTTGCAATTGTACTGAAAAGATAAGCATCACGACAGCCGTTGTACCAGTATATACAACACTTACTTATCATCGGTCGTCGTCGTGCAAGATGGTCACGTTTTTACATCGCTCCTAAAAATCTGTGAAACTTTCGGCTTATTCTAAACGTCCCGGAAAAAACTAAATACTAAATAAAGTAACGTAAAAATTGAAAGTGTATGTTTTAAAAAAATCACCTTAGTGAGATCCATCAATGATTTATTAATAAAAACCATCTGTTCATTTATATATACCTTACAAAATCTACTCTTTAAAAACATTCAATCGGTTGAAGGGACGAACGCAATAATCTTGCCCAAATGGGCTGCGGGTACGTACAACGGTATGTTTATGCTGGAAGTGTACAACATCTGTGAATCAAGTGTATTGAGAACAGTTGTCTGTTTGGGCCTAAAATTGTGAACGAACTAAGGAATGCCATACGAAAACTCATTGTTGTGTAAATTAAGTTTTATCATTATAATGGCGAGTGACTCAGACTCATGTGAATCATGCCTTGACAATTTTGTCGTTTGTAGCATGTAAGCTTTGCAAACTTAAGTTTCACTTTGGGTGTGTAGCCATTAAGGAATCATGGCAAAAGTTCATAGTGGAAAATATCAACATCTTCTGGTTTTGTGAAGGATGTAAACTGAAGTGCACGGAGTTTGTCGAAGAAGGCACAAACCTAAATTTAACGCTGAAACCTTGTTGGCGAAAGAAATTGAATATTTAAAAAAAGAAATCTTACTGAAAGACCAACTCTTAGCTGAGAAAAATTACTCTAGCGATTTGCAAAAAGGCCTTATTAGCAACTTTGAGGAAAAAATTGCTACTTGCATGTGTAACAATATCAAAAATGGCCAAGGGCAAAAAAATGAAACGCGCAACAGCTGTACGCAGACGGCGGCCATGCAACAGGGAAATAGTACTGCAAAGACGTATGTGACAACAATTGCTGCCAATCCTGGGCCATCAACCGCAAAAACGTCATACTTCAAGAGAAATTCCGACACCACCAATCATAAAAAACCCAAAAATGGGAACCCCAAGGCTCTCGTGACAAACAGTAGCGTAAATACGGCTGTCTTACAAGCCACCCAGCTGCAGGTCATGAAAGAAATCCAAAATCTTGAAAGTCCTATACAGGACTTAACCGATAGTGATGGTTTTAAGTCCAGAAATCGAAGGAGAAGATCACGGAAATTCTTGGTTGGGAAACACGAAACCAACAAAAGTGTAGAGGGGGTGCCTCAATCATTGTCTTTACATGTGTCTCGATTAAAACCAAATACCAAGCCAGAGGATTAGCGAAAGTTCTTAGCCCGAAACTTCCCAGAAGTTATCTGTGAGCCACATCAGCTTCCGGACATCTATGCATCAGTAAAGGTAAATATTTGGAAAGAAAATCTAGGTACTGCTTGTAAAAAAGAGATATGGCCTAGTGGTGCAGTCATTTCACATTTTTTGCCAAGAAGAGGAATTGGGTCCTCAATAATGACTACGAACAAATGTGCAACATACACCCTAACTGTAAATACTGCCAGTCCTGCTGATGCGCGTACACTAACTGTGTACTATCAGAATGTTCGAGGTCTAAGAATCAAAACTGAGAGTCTGTATACTAGTGTCCTATCTGAAGAGTATGATGTAATAGCTCTCACAGAGACCTGGCTAAATGATGGTATCTATAATCCCGAGCTATTTGATGAAAGGTATGCAGTCATAAGGAGAGACAGGAAACGTCAAGAACTTACCAGGGGGGGTGGTGTCCTTTTTGCAATTAAAAAAGACATCTCTTATGAGGTAATAAACATTAACTGTGATAATGAAGCTATCTTAATTAAAATCAAACTACAAAGATCTTTTATATATTTATGTATTGTTTATATTAGACCTAATAGTAGTACTGATTATCTGGAAAAATTTTTAGATATATTTGAGAATGTTCTATCCACTCTAGATCATAAGATTTTAATATTAGGTGATTTTAATCTGCCTAACTTTCAGTTAGGTTCAGATGATAAAGTCTTCTGATGCAGCAATTCTTGAGCCTATATGAATTGCAACAGCTGAACTCAGTTAAAAGTTTTATGAACAGGAACTTGGATTTGGTTATCTCTAACCTCGAAGTTGGAGTAAAACGATCAGACAGTCCTGTTCTCAAGAAGGATGCTTATCATCCAGCACTAAATATCTCGTTATCATTGCAGAGAGAGCCAAAAGTGAGTCCCTTCCCGAAAAAGTACAAATACAATTTCGCTAAAGGCAATATTCTCTTATTATTCAATCTTTTAAGCGATTGTGACTGGTCAGATGTACTGGCAGGTGATGATGTTAATAAAAGTGTAAATAGCTTTTACTCAAACTTGTACAGATGTTTGGACGCATCTATTCTAAGTACACAGTGAGAAACGTGTCGAAGTTTAGAAAGTATCCTCCCTGGTTCACATTCAATTTAGTACAAATGATCAGAAAAAAAACCACCTACATGCTCTTAAAAGGAGAGGTAAGGCAAGCTTACCAAATGTCAATGACTACAGGTTATTGAGGTGTGATATTAAAAAACAGACCAGAACAGAGTTTGAAAATTATAAAAAGACAATTGACAATAATATCAATAGAAATCCCAGTACCTTCTGGTCATTTATTCGAGGCAAATCACATGATGGTAGTGTGCCAAGGAGGATGACTTCGAATAACGTTAACTTGACTGATGAACAAAGTATTGCAGATGCCTTTGCACAATATTTTCATTCTGTGTTTGAATCAAGTACGATCGACCAGCAAGGTCTTTATTGTAGAGGGGGTTTTAGTTTTCCTGAAATAACTGATAATGACATTCTTTCCAGCATAAAAAGTTTGAAGCCCAAAAAAATACGACTGGCCCTGATGATATACCACCATATATCTATAAGGGGTGTGCCGATCTGTTGGTTACTCCCCTAAAATATATCTTTAATCTAGCTCTAAAGCAGCGATGGTTTCCTGATAAGTTTAAAGAAGCAATTGTAACCCCAATCTTCAAAAAGGGGCGGAGGTAAAATATTTATGACTATCGACCTATCAGCTTATTAAACAGCTTAGCTAAAATATTTGAAAAAATTATATATAATTTCATACTTGCCCACTTAGCTGACAAAATTTCAAAATACCAACATGGTTTTATTCCTAACAAGTCAACAGTTACAAATCCCTGTATCTTCTCTGAACATGTGTCGGAGGCAATTCTAAACAAACAACAGCCGGATGTCATACAAAGATTGTGCAAATGCATATGATATGGTGGATTTCAGTATCTTGATAAAAAAACTGTCGGTTCTTGGTTTCTCAAGTGAAGTATTGTCATTCATAACTTCATACTTACTCGCACGAACCCAAAGGGTAAAGATAGGTACTGTCTTGTCCCATCATTATATTGCCACCTCAGGAGTACTCCAGGGTAGCATCTTGGGTCCTCTCTTGTTTTTGATTTTTATCAATGACTTACCCGATAGCCTGAAGACCTGCGTTGGGTTGTTGTTTGCTGATGATTTCAAATTATTTAAATCCATTAATGGCATAAATGATGTTGTTGCACTTCAAAACGATTTGAAATTGGCGCTTAATTGGTTTAGAGAAAACAAAATGTTTGTTAATACCCAAAAATGTTGTGTTGTTTCCTTCTCCCGAAAAGTCAATGTATCTATTGGAAATTGTAAGGTTAAGAGGTGTAAGGAGGTTAAAGATCTGGGGGTAGTCTTTCAAGATAACTTCAAATTCAATACCCATTGCAGCTACCTGATAAACAAAGCATACGAAGTTCTTGGATTTGCCTCCAACATTTGGTTACCAAATTGTTACACCCACAGTAATGAAATTGAAAAAGTTCAAAAACGTTTTCTGGGCTACCTCTATACCAAAAAGAATGGCATATATCCCTTGATGGTATCTTATAGGTCAATGTTGGCAACCTTCCATCTCTGTTCTTTGAGTACCATGCTGTTATCTTTATATATAACATTCTAAATATCAGAAAATATTTCGATTGTGGTTTGATCAATAGCGTTAAGTTTAGGTCCCCAAAATTAGCCTAAGAATACTGTCATCTAATCTCTTCTACATTAACAACGAAAGCCCTTCGCCCTTCACTTATCTACTCAGTGTCTGCAATGATATGCTGTCCAATAACATAGTTCCTGACCTATTTAACATCAAATTTGGTGAGCTTAGGAGCATATTATTGCTGCATCAGGATGCAAACCCTTCATGATATTGGCATGCTGTGACATTGTCAAATACTTACTGTTTAACCCTTCACATGTAAGTACCTATTTGGTGTTTGTAAAGAGAATAAATAAATAAATAAATTATACAGTTAGTCATTATCCTAATAACTGTACAGTCCATAATAAACTGTCTTGCAAACAACAGTATTTTCGAAACAGTTAACATGTACAAAATTCACCTATAGAAAACTTTCTATGTTATCCGATGAAAAAATTGTAATATATACTTGTAACACATAAAGAAGTAAACGGACTGTGGCTCATGTCGGAATAAGTTAAAGCATCATTTAATTTATCGATAATTTGGGGAACGAAGGTTTATTTCTACGAGATTTATAGAGATACGGTAAACTAGAGAAGAAGAGCACTGAAGAAATTCTCCATTTACAATCATTCTTATTGGATAATTAGAAGAAAGAGCTTTCTCCGAAGAATATAACGCAAATAATAACTAGCCAAATTTAGTCTAAATTCACTTGATTTTGCGATTTACATCAATAAATATAAAGCCATTGACAACGAAGTCAGAATAGACTTTGAAACGTTTGACCATTTAACAATTTTAGACCCAGAAGAACACAAAACAAAACGAAAACTAAAAGAATCTGCCTTAATTCTGTTAAATCTAAGCGATTGTATGGTTTCTCCTTCCATAGAATTCAATCGTAACTAGTTGCCGATAATTAAGGATGAAATTAATAATGGTCATCTTTTTTGAATAATTCTATATCGGAATAGTTCATAAGGTTTTTCCTGGGTTTCCCTTATGACGTTATTGGTATCATTGAATCTACCGAATTCATTGATAGCATTTTTGAACAATGCACTAGCTTAGAACAAAGTCGCTTCTAGGACGGCCACATATAAATTTTGAAGACAACTCTTTCAAGTTCGTTCTACTTGAAAGCACCTTGACTAGTATATATGGTGAAGACGCGAGATGTAAAAACGGACATCTAGGATTTTCTCTGACAGGTGAAGTTAACTTGAAAATTTCATTCGGACATTCTAACCTAGGAATTACGGGTAACAGCAATTACATGGAACGGCTCCAGATTCGGAACCTCTATGTGCTAGTTTCCCCGAAAATCCTAGATGTCGGTCTTTACATCTCGCGTCTTCAAATTTAACGATATGTATCAAATACATAAAGAAGTGTTCGAGAGGACATTTAATTGTGGGAAGCGCAACTGATGAAGCTTTCCTAACCAGAAACAATATATATTATGTGTATTGTCTTGCGTACAAAAGAATGACACCTCGAAGAGAGTATAGTATATATGGTCTTTGGATTTTTTTGTGTTATCTAGTATATCTATAAAACAATAATTTTTCTTAGTTATGTGAGATAAAATTGTCAAAACAATCACAGTAAGACTTTGAAACGTTTGAATTTTTGCATTTTTAGTGGTGTTATTCAACAATAAAATCATTAAAACTAGATGTCCTAAATAAGCTCCTGGAATCAATCACAAACGTTTCTTTTACTGAACTAATAAAAATCGTCTTACAAAAGTCACAATATCTTAGTAAAATGATTTTTCCGATATTTCAATTTAGTGCCCTAGATTTTACATTATTCACCTTTATTTCTTCTTATTGAAAATCATAACAACTGTTTGAACTGTCAGTAACTCAAAATGGAGACCTCATATTTTTTAATCTTTTAATGCATATTTGCCTGGCTGCTTTTATAGAGTTTTACCGTTTATAAATTATATGTGAGAAAATATTAATTATTAATGAATTATTATAACTTAGTTTTACAGATAAACACATTATTAATATTTCTTTAAATAGTTAAGTATTAAATTTGGGTATTAAAAAGATGTACTTTTAGTGCAGTCAGAAAGTTAGTGTATGCCACAAATAACGAAAATGACAACTTGCAATTTTCCCCCGAGGGTGAAAGCTACCCCTTCTCGGGGGTTGACATTTGTTGCCCAAAATAACCCTTGGAGTCGATAGAGACTCTAATCCTAAGCAAAAACTGTTTTATGAACTTTTTTTTCGAAAACCATATTTTATAAGTTATTCGTGGTTGAAAACTCGCCATTTTTATTAAAAAATAACACTTTTTTGAACGTTTTTTTAATAACTCGAAAACTATGAGTTTAATGAAAAAAGTGTAACAAAAATAATTGTAACTTATGAAACAACAAAGAGATTTGTTGTTTTAGAAATATCCTAGGTGTAATATGGTTGACGAAAGGAAACTTTTTTGTGAATGCTCGAATCCGTGCATTCAACTTGAAATAACAGAAAAATAATGAACTTTAAGGGTATAATGCTAATAAAAGTGAAAAGTCCTTTAAAATGAGTACTACAAAAGTCGATTGTATATAAATTAAGCGAGATACATTGCAAAAAAATTGTTTTGTTTTGACATCGATGTTAAGTTATCGATAACATCGATACATCGATGTTATAAGAATAAACAGCGATGCAGTCTAGGCCATCTAGCGGGCATTAGGTATAGTAGATTGTGTGCTGTGAGAAATAAAGTTAAAGCACAGAATAATCTATTCTGTGGATGAAGTTAATAGATTAGAGCCATTGCTTACAATAGAATAAGTTACACATAATGATTGTAAGTATCACATTTGCACATTGTTGAATTAGTCTTATTTTCTGTGTGCAATCTACCAAATTCTTCACAATCATGCTTGTGACATACAACACAGTGACCTCATTTTCCAACTACAGCGTTCTGAAATTCATGCTTCTGTTGGGAAATCTGAGATTTATAAGACATTTGGTTCTTAGTAATGATGGTCAACAGTTTTCCCGAAATTTTGTAATTCTTATGTTTCTCTGCCAATTTTCCGAACCACTTTAGGAACGTTTTCCGTTGGTCTGATAGGTTTACGTATAAATCGCATGCCGTTTGCAGTTATTAAAGAAAATTAAAAACAAATTCCTATTATATGATTACAAAGTATAATATAAATATGTAATAAAAAGCGATACCACCTAGGTCTCGACTATTACTTTCAATGGTGGCAGTCGTGTTAATAAATAAAATACCTTCTTTATTTTGCCACCTAACTAAAACATCGATGTCCAAAAACATCGATGTTTTTCTTTCGATGTTTATTGTACATCGATACTTTTGATTCGATGTTAACATCGATGTCAACATCGATGTTTTTCTAATATCGATCATCCCTAACGCCAACTCTATCCATTCTTCTCTATTTACTTACTTGGCACCCCGTGGATCTTAAAATTTACCAGCGAAGGCTATTCACGGCCGTTACGCCGCATTTCTGTTTTCTGCGAAGTCTTCACTAGTACACCCTTTGTAAGAAGCAGCTTTGTTGAAAGAAAAAAAGCTTAAAATATTTATTGGCCACCAGTGAAGCGGAACTGGCATCTATTTTGGTTGCAATATATCGACTGAATAATAAATCTTAACAGAATGAATAGGAAGCACCTATATGTACGACTCAGCTTAAAGCGTTAAAAAGGAATAATGTAATCTAACAAAAAACTTATAGCAAAATAAACTTAGATATAAGTTGTTCTAAAAAATTATGTTCATTTTTTTATGATACAGATACCTTTATAAAAGTTGCATCCTGCCAACAAATGTCGTAGCAAGTATTCAATATTGACATGAATTTTCTGGCTCCTACCTACATCTTTAGTCTACGATTCAACGCGAATGTGATGACTTATTAATTCATTTTTTATTAACCAAAAAGGAGGAGTTTATCAGCTAGTCAGTATCTTTTTTATGTATACTCAGCGACTGCTCAAAAACGGCTTAAATAATTTTGACAGTTTAAACTGCTGTTCTAAGAAATATTACCGAAAATTACCACATAATTTACTAGTTTGTGAGATATAATTGTTTTCTAGAAAACCGGAAAACGTCATCATTGATTTTCTAAACGGCGTCAATCAATTTAAACATTTAAATTGTTTTATACAAAAAAATATTGCGACTTGAATCTGTATATTTTTCTATAACGTCAAACATACGGTTTTCCAGGAAAATATGGACAAAAAAACAGTAAACGTTAAAGTTAATATTCTACACTAATCTTTAGAATGAAATGTCAAGACGTCGTAGTGGTTCATCGTCCTGGGTGTTTGTAATAGTTTTCTTTTGAAATCAGTCCTTAAAAAAGAGCGACAGTAATTTAAGACTAAACGATGGAAGTGAAAACTTCTATCGAAATGACTTCCCATCTCTCGATATTTCCCTGTCTCTGTTTCTCGTTCTTTGCCTCATTCTTAGTAAGAGATATAAATTGCAGGAGAATTAAAATAATTGTCACTATTTTAGTATTAAGTATTAATCCTAAAGTATAATTTAATTCTTAATTTAAATATAACTGCAAAGATACATATGGTGTATAAGCTAACTTTTAATCAAAATTTAGAACTTGTTGAACTATTTCAAATTACTTCACCTATTTAATTATCTGGCAATATAAACGAGGTCACTTTAATTATCACAAGTTAAATTATTGGAACATTATTTAACCAGATGTTTTTTAAATATTACAATATCTCCAGACATTTTTCATAATAGTTGTAATATAGTTTAAAAAAATACATATTAAAAAAAGTGTCCGTCAAAATGGATTTTAAACTGCACGCCAAATATTTCTTGAACTTATTTTTTAATGCTTTCACTTTTTCAGTTTATATCATCCATAACTTGCCCTTTTTGTGTTGTTCTGACGTATATCAAATATCTAATTTAAAATATCGCAGAGAGAATTGGAACGTTTATTAGAACGAAAAGCAAATTTTGTGCTGGTATTATATGTTAATGGCATGTTCTATTTGAGTATCTTACTAATATATAAAAAGGTAAAATTGGTCTGTTTGTTTGTTTGTAGGGGGTAATCTCTGGAAGTTTCAACCGATTTTAAAAATTCTTACACAATAGAAAGCTACACTATCTGCGGGTAACATAGGCTATATTTTATTTTGATAAAATATTTGATTACGCGATGGAGAAGGTCAGTTGTGTGTCTATTGTTTTAACTTAAATTTTATATATTGGAAAAGAAAAGTGATACAGACGTGAAAATTGGTGTACATAGTCTTCTTCCCAAATAAATAAAAACGAGTTTCAAATACCTCATGGGGATAGGTGGAGAAATTTTGTTCAATTTTTTTTATCATTTTTCAGGAAGCTAAAATAATAGAATAGAATTAGAATTAACAGGTTCATTCCTTCTTTTTAAGTTAAGTAGTATTTGCACCGTCATTTTGTGGAAAATATTCATTATGACGTAAAGAGCCAGTCGAAGTTACAAAACATTTAATAATTTTGCGTTCTGTTGTAACCTTACAATTATATCGATTTACAGAATACGGATATTGGACAAGCATATTCTCCATCCACTCCCGATTTATGACTAAAATGTTAAAAATTAAAGTTTACGAGTTGGACAACTACTGTTAAATGTCAGTTCTGATAATTTCGTGAGTTACGTTCACTTTTGAATCAATCTTTTTGGAAAAAAATGCCATTTACAAACGCAGAAACGTATAAAATGTTACGCATTTATTTTATATGTTTTCAAAATGCTGCAATTGCGACGCGGCAATGCAATGGAATTTGCACAAAGAACACATTTTTCTCGCGAAGTGTTTTCAAGATTGGCTTGACGTTTATGGGAGACTGGCAAGGTGCCGCCCGTTCAAGCGCCTCTAAGGATACCTCGATTACGCACCGAGGGAAATACTATTAACGTTTTGGTCTACGTGGAATACGATCATACCATAAGCACCAGAAAAGTATCCAACGACTTAGGAGTCCCAAAAAAAATTGTCCACCAGATTCTTGAAAAGAATAATATGCATCCCAACCAAATTGTTTTGGACAAGACATTAACGGATACTGATTATGATAATAGACTGAACTATTGTCACTGGATGCTAAATATGATACGGGAAAATCCAAATTTATTGTCAAAAATATTATGGACAGAAGAAACTACTTTCAATAGTGCAGGTGGTGAAACATCCATTATTGGTCCAAACTAAACCTATATTAGATTACGGAAGTAGAACATCAAAAATCTTCTGACTTAAACGGAATCGTAGAAGGAAAAATTATTGCCTCGCATTTTTTTGACAAAAACCTTAATGGAAACAGCTTTTTGGAAGTCTGCGTTCCTGGTCGTCGACGTTTTTACCTGTGAAATAGACTGAAAGACCTCGTTGTTCAAACGAAACCAAAAACCATAGAAAATATGATGGAGAGAATAAGAAATGCCATTAGAAGATTCTCCAGTGCTGAAACTGAAGCAGCGGTTTTTTCTACCCAAATTAGATTAAATAAATGCCTTCAGAATGATGGAAGACATTTTGAACGTTTGTGAGCTAAATTTTGAGTAATTATGGTTTAGTGCTTATTTCTGTTTTTTTTTTGTTTTTCACGGTTATCCGGTTGACGTTTACTATTGTCGGCTTATAGCAAGACAATAATATTTTCTATTTTTCTACATTTAACACTTTCCTCATAATGCTACATGTTGACAAGACGGCAGCCTTCTGTATTTGGTGACAGATATTCTTTGAGAGTCCCAGCATGTCTAAGTTCTTCAAGAGCTGTTTTGGAATCTCTCCTGTGGCTCCGATCACTATCGGCACAACCATTACGGCATCAGCTCTCCAAATTTCCTTAATCTCTTGGGCTAATGGGAGGTATTTTTCGGCTTTTTCTTTGTTTTTCTTTAGGATGTTAGCTGATGCTGGTTCAGAGACTTCTATAAACTTTATTTTGTTTGTTATTTTATCAATGATTGTAATATCAGGTCTGTTGTTTGGGATTTTCCTGTCGGTTAATAGGTCTCTGTCCCAATATATTATAGCTCTATCATTCTCAAGCACTGAGAAGCCGTGCATGATACTGAATTCAGTGTGCAGAATTTTTGCGACGTTGTTGTGCCTGCTTACATACTCCTTCCCTACTAGAGCCTGACAACTGCTTATGATGTGCTCGATGTTTTCGTGTTGGTTTCCATACATCCTGCAATTTGCATTTGTGACAGAGGGGTCGTTCATTATATATTTCAGGTATGACCTGGTTGCTGCGACCTGATCTTGAATAGCACAGATAAACCCTTCTGTTTCAGCACACATTAAGGATGGTTGTTTGTCAATATGCACTTGTTCAATTATATTGATGTACCTTCCACGTAGCTCTTTTTCCTGCCATCTCTTCTGTAAGTATTCGAGTGTGTGTTCTTCGCGTATCTTCCAACTTCGGTTGTTTAGGTTTAATGGTGTTAGATTCTTATCGTTGTTTATTACTACCTTATATATATTTAGTGTTCCGGCTTTATTGTAGAAATATTCACGAAGATTTTTTATTTGTTGTTCGGGTCTTATTTGTAAATCTGCGATCCTTCGTCCACCTCTGTTTCTTGGTAGGTGGAACCGCTCTTTACATGCCTTTGGATGGTGTGCTCTGTGTTTTGTGTATGTTGTTCTTAGTATTCGGTTGAGTTCTTCCAGGTTAGTTGCAGTCCATTTTATGATTCCAAAGCTGTCGGAGATGGCGGAAACTACAAAGGAGTTGGTGGCTTTCACTTTCTTTTCTCCTGATAGTTGCGACCTCATGATTAGGCTCAGTCGTTTTTTTAGGTCCTCCGTTACCTGCCGTTTCATTTCATGGTGGTTTATCCCTTGTGATTGCATGACTCCTAGATACTTGTACGATTCGTGTTTCTTCATCGCTGTTATTGTCCCTCCTCCTGTTCTTTTAGTGAGTTGAACATCTTCTGGTGGGTGCCATTTTCCTCGTTTTATGTGATTTATCTTGCACTTATCTAAGTTCTTGAGAACTGTTCGGTGGTTCTGATGAGTTTTTCAGTCCGGTTGCTGATTCAGATATTAATTTCACATCATCCATATACATCAGGTGGCTTATACATTCATCTTCGATGTGATATCCACTGTCAGTATTATGCAGAACCACAGCGCACTCAACGCATCGCCCTGAAAAATACCACGCCGGATGTTTACGATGATCTTTCATTTTTACCGTTGATGAAGATGTTCGTGTTCCAGTGGGCCATGGCATGTCTCAGGAACTCTACAATACAGGGATCAACCTTATACACAGCTAGAATCTCTATAAGCCAGGAATGCGGGACACTGTCAAAAGGCTTCGATAAATCCAGTATGTAAGTCTCGTTTTGTTCTCTTGTTTTGTTTTCTTCGCCTGTTCTGTAATGACTGAGTCAATTATTAATTGGTCCTTACATCCCTGGCATTGTTTACTACATCCCTTTTGCTCTTAAGCCAGCAGGTCGTGTAAACTGAGGTGGTCATATATTCTGTTGGCTAAGATGCTCGTTAATAACTTGTATACGGTTGGGAGGCAGGTGATGGGTCTGTATTTAGCGGGGTCAGCAACAGATGGGTTTGATTTTGGAAGCAGGTAGGTATTCCCCTCAGTAAGGAATTCTGGCATAAGTTCAGCATTTTCTAGTGTTTGGCTGAGCAGTTCTGCTGTTTTTCCATGAATTCCATCTGGGCAGGCAGCTTTCCAGTTGTGCGTGCCCATTAAAGCATTTTTTACCTCCTGCTCTGTTATATTCTTTATAGTCATTATCGGTACCTTCTCATTTCTTTTCTGTTCTTGTTTTATCCATTGGGCGTTGTTTGTATGAGTGACGCGCTTCTCCCAGATATTTTTCCAGAATGTTTTTATGTCTTCAGTGTTGGGTACATTATTGTTGTTTGGTGCTTGCTTCGTGTTGGGGTTTTGTAAGTTTCTGTAATATAGTCTGGTTATTTTGAAAAGCCTGTTTTCTGTTCTTCTTTGATAGGCTTCTTTATACCTTCTTAATCTGTTGGCATAGACTTTCAATCTTTGTTTTCTGATATCCATAATTTCCTTTGCCGTTTTGTTGTTTTTGTCTGTGTGTTTTCCTATTATTGCTTTGGCTTTGTTCTCTACCCTCTTGCTGTGTTTTGTTTGAGATGTGTATTGCGTGAGAATTCCTATTTCCTTTCTGGCTAGATCAATCTTTATTTTTAGTCTTGTTTCCCATGGTTGTGTTTGTGTGTGTTTTGTGTTGGTGATTTCGCTTTATGGATCTTTTGTTTGTGAAGCTCTATGGTTGTAATTGCAGCAGCGTACACAAGGTCAAGAAGTTGTGAAATGTTATCACACATTTATAATCTTTTTTCAAGGGATTTGTCAACCTTGTTTATTATTTTCGTCGTGTGATTTTTTATTTTTAATTTTGGTATTTTAGATCTTTGCGTTGGGTTCATTCCACTGTACAGTAATATGTTTTTTTGTAATGTTTCAAAGGTTACTCGTTCTTCTTCATCCTTATTAGCAAGTGTTTCTTGTTCATGTTGTTGTTGTTCATGCTGCTGTTGTTCTTCTGTAACTGGTTGTTCATTTGGTGGTGTGGTTACTGTTAGTCCTAGTTCTTCGGCCACTTCATTGCGGATATTTTTAATTGTATTTGGAGGTAATCTTGGTTTTGTAAATAACTGTCTTCTTTGATCTAAAACATTTTGTAGTGTTTTTCCTCTCAGTTCCGGGAACTTACGAAGCATTTCTTCATGTAATCGTTGACCATAAGGATTATTGTTTGATTCCATTTCTGTGATGTAGAGGTACGCGCGGTATAGATGACAGTTCATTTCTTCTGTCCATTTGAATCGCGTTTTCTTTCTACTTTCTTGTCCCTTTGAAATGGAATATCTATGTTGGGGTCATCGTTAATCGGTGTATTCCTGTTCCTTGTCCTGGTGGTTTCCATTCGCAGGTCAGCGCCACCTTGTCCACTGGTTGCTGCGCCAGGCTGGGGGTCATTTTGACGTTTCCGAACTGCTGGAGCCTGGTCCTCCGTCACGCCTCGTTGCTTACTTCTAGTAATTACAGCTACTTATTTCACATCTGTTGGGTTGCTAACCCTGCAGACGGTGTTGCTAGAGTTCGCGGGGTTGCATTCCCGAGACCATTAGGCCCTCTCGCGAGACTGGGATCCGTGGGTTCGTCATATCCAAATACTCTGTTTTACGAGATTCTCCCCTTCGGTTTTATTAATAGCCGCCCTCTCAGGGTCAGACGCTAAGTTAGGAAGAGGATTCTCCGCCGTGCCTGCCGTTAAACCGTTTGTTCTCATCCGCCTTACACGCTGTTGTCCCCCTCCTCTTGTGACTCTTTTCCCCCCACCGCGTCACTCAGATACTGCGCTCTTCTATCCCACTGTGGTGGGTTACACAATCTTCAAGAAGAGACACTGCACCCCCGGTAAGTGGTGAGCCTTGGCACCCCTTTAGTCGCCTTTTACGACAGGCAGAATATACCCTAGGGCTATTCTTTTTACAACCCTACCCTAGACAGGTTATTGTTATTAATCAATTATTTTCTTCCTAAGGCCCGTTTGTCTTTAAATAGGCTTCAAAACTCGTTTTGAACCAGTCCTATGTCTGGATAAAGTGCGAAGGAAGGCTCTACTTGTTAAAAACTTAGTGCTAATATGTTAACTGGGAAGAAAATTTAATCGTAATTTAAATTACGTCGGTTATCATGGCTGTGTCATTTGTGTTTATTGCTAAGGTAAATTGATCCGGTAGAGGTTTTCGATTTTTTAACATTTTCTGAAATTTTAGTATTGTAAAATGCATTAGACTCCGACTCCCTTATTATGGCAATGTCAAAAATACAAATACTGTTAAAAATGTCAAAAAAATTGCCTTATCATTGGGTTTTCTCTTCTCTATTTTTTTCCTGCAACAGATAAGTATTTGAAAGTTGTAGTAAGGCAATTTCATAAAATCGCCTGTATTAGTGACTGTCCGTATACAAACTCTTCGTCACAGTTATTCTGAGAGAAAGAGAGAGTATTACATTCTATAATATGTTATACTTATCTGTTTTTGGAGACGTTTCAACTCCGACTCTGGAGTCCTTGTCAATCGTTTTGTATTTTATTTCGAAGTTTATGCTAAAAAAATCGCTTTGATGTTGATTTTGTTGTTTGTTAATAGTGACAATTTATCGTATGGCGATCATTTGATACTGAGGTTACCGTTTTACTGCTCCAGTCCAAATGAAGGTCGATTGAAGATGCCCCAATTTCCGTATTGCCTATCATCATAAAATGGCTTCTTTGATTTTCTTTTTCTCAAAATTTCCCCTGTCAACAAGATCTTTGTTTTGTCCCAGTCTATCGTATGGCTGCCGGTGCTGGTTAATACATGATTGGCCAAATTTGATTTGTCCAGATGTCTTCTGGAAATGTTATAATGGTGTTCTTTTTCCTTATTTCTAAAGGTCTTAAAGTTTCATCGGTATAAGTATGCACCAGTATAAGTATGGTTACAGTCACATACAACACTGTATACAAAATTTTTGAAGGCATCTTCAATCTACCTTTATTTTGACTGTAGAAATCTATTGCTAGTACCCTCAATATCAAGTGATCGCCAAGCGACAAATTGTCACTGTCAATTTCATTAGAAAAAATCTGGAAATACAACACAAAGCTATTGACAACGACTCCAGAGTAGGAGTTGAAACGTCTCCAAACACAGATAAATATACCACAATAAACAATATATGTATAATTATATACAGGATATCATTTTGTAGACATCTCTTTCTTTCAGGATAACTGTGAGGAAGAATTTCTGTAGAGATAGCCAGTTATCCGGACAATTTTACGAAATTGGCTAACTACACTTTGTTCTCCATATATAATTTTCAGATACTTAAATGTTGCAGGAAAAATATGGGGAGAGAAAACCTAATGAACAGGCAAAATAATTCAACACCTCCTCAACAATCTTTTCAAAATTACTTAATGTCAAAAATGCCAAAAATGTCAAAAATGTCAAAAATATCAAAAACCTCAAAAATATCAATAATGTTAATAATGTCAAAAATCTCCAAAATGCCAATAATATAAAAAATGTCAAAAATTTATAGACACGCACAGGACCTACGTCAATTGTGCTATAAGTAAACACTAATTTTATATTATATATGTTATATTATCACAGATTTGATAGATATATCTGAAAATACTGTGAACCCTTTTGTAAATATAAATTTTATTGATGAAATACCAATATAAAAGTGTATTTTAAATTATTTCGTCAATATTTCTCACAGTATTATAAAGACATTTAAAAATGTTTTTTGAATATGTTTTCAAATATTGGCTACTAAATCTTTTAATAATATTAAAAATTTTAGAAAGATATTTTAAAAATAATATTTGTATATTGGTAAATATTTAAGAAATCTTTCTATAGCATATTTCTAAATATTTCTATAGAAGGTTTTTCAGAAATATTTGTACCTTACGATATTTTGACATTTTACAAAATAAAAATCATTGATAGAATATTTTTCATGTGAAGAAATTGTTTTATAAACATTTATAAAATATTAAAAAGATATAGTAAAAAGCATATATCAATAATTAGAAAAAATAGAAATATTTAAAAAATCTTTCATTAATGTGTTTCTAAATATTTCTGTTAAATGATTTTCAGAAAAACATTCCCAACGACATTTTCACATTTTAAGAATATATAAGATGTGTGGTAAAGAAACAAATGCTTATACAATTTCCTAAGAAGTCATTAATTCGCCTTGAATAATTCAAAATATGATAGCTGCATTGTAACTAAACATACCTCAAGGAAAACGAAAATAAGTTGGTTACTCAATTATCAATATAGTGACTTATTATTAGGCTTAGTCCGGCCCTGGACGAAAGCCCAAAAGAACGTGGAGTATACGAGTAGTTAATGAAAACTATTAACAAAGAGGATTTTTGTCAGGATTAGTAAATAAGGACAGTTCATTTTGAGTGATATATTTATAATTCCAAATTTGCAAAAAGTCTTTGAATTGAAGTTTAACGTAATCGAATCCAAGTATAGACCAATTGGGAACCAGATGTGTAAGATCAACATTAGCTTATGTTATTCAAGGCTAAACAAAAGCTTCTGTCATATTTTAACAGTTTTTCCTATTCAATTAGTGGCCAATTTCCACCGAGCTTCTTTACATCGTCACTAAGTTTTGTAGGCGGTTGTTCCATGCATACATAGGGTTTTGCTCTTGGCCTCCATCGTATAACTCTTCTATTCTATCGTACACAAAATAGTGATTTCCAACATATTTCCAGGTTATAGGGCATGAACTGAATTTCCTAGATGTTAGTTAAACACTTTTCTGTTTAAGCTGTTGAAGCCCTGATTCTGATTGCAATCAATGGCAATTATGAAACATATGCGCTACCCTATATAACATTTTTTTCGGTCTTTGTTTGAGCCATTCTACATAACTCTAAATCGACCAGTCCCGAATATATTTCACCATATACAAATTTTATTCAACATATTTTGAACTACCTTATTACTGTAACTCCTATTTATCACCCAATATAACATTTTTTCAAAACCTAATTATAACCCCAGCTGTGCAACTGCTTAGGTCTACACTATATAACAATTGTTTTGAGCGACCTTGTGAAGTAAAATATCTCCCCAGCCTATATTTTAACCATACTCTGTATGAAATTTATTCGAAAATTGTGTTAAACACACTGTATTACTATAATTTTGCTTCGTCTCACATTTCAGGTATTCCATATAGTAGGATGCAAATTCGCATGGTCTATATAACTTTTTTTAAAATTTTTTGACCCACCATGTAAAATTATTATTCTACTTCGCCCTCGATATCGACCAGCTCGTATATACAACTACTTATGGGCTATACACTATAACATTTTTTGTACTACACTTTATAACTATAAATCCACCAAGCCCAAACTTGTTGACCACACTATATAACAGTTTTATTCACGTTTTTTTACTGTTTCCAATTAGTCAACCAGTATATCTTACTATTAGTTTTTGAACCATCCTGTATAACCATAATTTAACTGTACAAAATAGTTGAATAATCTTGTATATGTATCTGATTAGGGTCACCAAATATATCATTTTTTTAAACATTTAACTATAACTCTGCTCCAGTCTACATATATTTCAACCAAATACTTAATACTAATATACTGCTAGCAGAGTCTAGGGGAAGGCGCAAACATCACAATCCAGACGTATATATGTCTATAAAATTTTACTGTACCCCATTTGACTCTTCTGTAGTTGGTTATGTTTTCTCTCTATTTTATTCTTGCCACGCTTGCCCAAAACGATTTAGGTACGGTAACACGTTATAATCTGCTGTCTCTCTTAGTCGGTGACCCTTCCGCTTACGGGCGATAGCAGTATAGTAGTATTAAGTATATGATTTCAACTATCTTAACTATGCAACTGTTAATGAACTTCGCTATATAACCATTTTCTGATATTTTTAACCACCCTAGAAAGTTTAATTTGTCTCCACCTTTCATTTCAACCACCCCTTATATGAAACTTTTTCTAACAATGTTTTAATCACACTGTATGACTATAATTTTACTTCGCCTGATGTTTCAAATATTGCATATATGCAACAGCTCATGTTCTATCCTTCAAATTTTTTTATGCACCGTGTTTAACTATAATTTTACTCCACCTTTTATTTCAACCACCTTGTATATGCCACCCAGTATAACATTTTTGTACCAACCTGTAGAAGTATCAATCTATCATTTTTCAATATATTTCACCAAAATTGCAACTGCTTCTAAGGCACGACGGATAACAATTTTCTTCAACATTTTTCTGAATCAGCTTGTATATTTATCTTTACTGCAACCCGTATTAAAACCATCCTGTATATACTGTTGCCTATTGGTCACCCAATAAAACATTTTTTAAATACTTAACACTCTACTACACCCTATAATTCAAGTATCCTGTATGTGCAACTATTATGATCTATTTCACAATTTCTCCTCATATTATTTGAACCAAAGTATAAGCAATTGTGGTGTTATTCCCAAAAAATTCAGAAAAAAATACAAATCACAGTATAAAGTATAATTTCTCCCTACACTTAAAACAGCAACTTTTTAAAATCTTGTGTCAATCACACGGTGCATTTCAGGACCGCCATATATGCAACTACTCATGTTCTACCCTAAATAACAATTTTTTTATACCATTTTTTACCCGGCTTGTATAATTATAATTCTACACCACTCTATATTTCAAAAACCTTACTTATAGGCCACCCAATATAACATTTAAGTACCACCCTATATACTTAGAGTACTACTCCACACTATATTTCAACCATCCTGTATGTGGAACAGCTTGTAGAACATACCATCTCTTTCTAATACTTTTAAACCCACCTATATAACTGTAATTATACTCGGCTACATATTTCAACCATCCCACATAATCAACTACTTATGGACAAATACTCCACTCCATCTTATATTTCAACCCCCGTGTATCAACACTTATGAGACAAACAATATAACATTTTGTTATCCACCCTGTATAAATAATTTCAATATACCAGTTTTTCAACCACCTGGTATATACACCTATTTATGGCCCACCCAATATAACTTTTTTGAATCACCCCGTATAACTAATTCCATTCCCCCTTATTTCAACCACATTGTATATATGGAGCTGCTTATGAGCCACCTAATATAACACCCTCTAAAATTAATCTTAATATTTCAGTTGATTTTTTGTCTCATCAAAACATATTAGTTACATTGGCATATTACAAATTTAGAATAATAGCTACACCGAATTTTAAGTCAACCTATAAACTTTTCAACAAAATCAAGTTAGTAGTTCTTACGTGATGTCCGAACAAACACCGAAGAGATAAATGTAATATATAAGTGAACAGTTCAGGAGTCTAGTGAGACTTGGGGAGTATGCAGATTAAGACCCCGAGTTCGATCTAAAAACTGACTTTCGTTATTATAATTTTCTTTTATATTTATCGCTTGATAATGGCATCAAAGCAGGAGTCAAAACGATGAGAATTTCATAAATTTGGGGGCGGTCCCAAAACCTAGCCCTGGAGGCTGAAATTGGTAGCAAATTCTTAGCACCAAGTTTAGAGTAATCAGTGAAGAAAAATAGTTATATTTATTTGAAGCCAACTTAAATTAGCAATAAATGTAAGATACAGACCACTCTTCAATTCATTAGTAGAAGTAAATTAAAGCTACGAGAATTTTGAGGTGGTATGATGGGAAAAGTGGTAACAGAATCTTCGTCAAATAAAAATATTTAAATACCCTTGCCCCGCATAGATACTTATTTCTTTTCACCGATTTTCTCTGTTGTCTCAAAAAAAACGCTTCTATCATGTCAATAGAAAACTATATTGATAAAAAGCCAGAGTATCTGAGTTTTCTTGGAATAACAACTATTAAATACTTTCGCTAACTATTTTTATTAAAGATATTCTACAATATTGTTACGAGAATTCATCCGACCGCTGGTGTAATCGGCCATCAACCAGTTCATGGAAGGGACATTATTCCGATAAATTCTGGGAACCCGAAATGTTTGTCTCTCAACCTGCGGACCGCTGCCGTTACTGGGAATTCCTTTAAAGCTTCCAGAACGTGATGGAATTTCCCGATGGTTCGTGGACGTACCAGACAATTCCAAGATAAATGTATAAATAAGAAGAGCTAGCGATAGGAGGCATTCAGTTTTCGTCGGTCGTTTGTAGAGTTAAGATAAAATGTAAATAGTAGTTTCTGTGAATATAAATTTGTGTAAAAGTAGTGGAAATAAATTAGAGTGAGTTGGACTGTGTTTTTAAATCAATCCAAGAACTGAACAGAACCCGTGTGTGAAAATAAAAACATTACAGTGGTGACAGGTGTAGGTATAAATAACTCCAACCCCGCAAAAAGCTTTCGACATAGTGTCTATAGATACTATAGGTCCATTCCCCGCACAGACATAGGATATCCACTTGCTCCATGTGATGATTGGTTATTATTTATGGTTCAGGATCGCCATGTGATATTATAATGTTGCAGCGGCCTTCGACCAATAATACTAGTTGTAAAGACTACATGTTTATTTCTACTGATTACTTGGTTACACTATACTAACTACAGGTTACACTATACTAACTACATCTAATCATTACTACGCTACATTTTGAACTTGACTGATGTTTCGCGATTTACATCAATTATCGAAAATGTGCCATCAGTCGATTGTTTTGCTAATTCAACTATTTGGTGTACGTGATAATATTTGTAGACATGCTGAATTTAATGAGGTTACCTAGAATGGTTTATGATGATGTTATGCTAATAATTGTTTAATTAATTTCCTAAAAGTGTCATGAGGAATATCCGTTACAATTTGTGGAACTTTAGAAGTGAAAAATAAATAGACTGACAATGTTTAATTCAGTGAATTTGGACCAATTGAAAGTGACGGAATTAAAAAAAGAACTTGAGGAAAGGGAGTTAGAAATTAGTGGGAAGAAAATTGAATTAATACAACGGCTACGAGATGCCCTAAATGAAGGTAATAATCCCGATATTTATTTGTTTGAAGTTTCTGGCAATGGAGACAAGAGTATGCTATTTTAAAAAATAGAAGATAAGCTACAAAAATATTACAAGATAATTCGCAGATCTTGAAAGAGTCGGTAGAGGACAAATTGCTAGAAAATTCTAAGATTTAAAAGAGGCGTTAGAAGACAAATTAGTAGAAAATTCGAAAACTCTGGAAGACAAATTACAAGAAAATTCTAAACCCCTAGAAGACAAACTGCTAGAAAATACTAAAACTCTAGAAAACAAACCACTAGAACATTCGAAGTCGTTGGAAGATAAGCTACAAAAATTACACGAAAACTCCCAATCCTTGGAAAAAAATTTGAAAAGTACGGTTCAGGAAAATTCAGAAAATAGTCGAGAATGAGGCTCGGATAGAAGAGTTAAAACAGATAATGGAGGGTGAGATCAGCAAAATAAAAGAACAGGTAGTAGCTATACAAATGGGAGAAACTCAATCAAAAACCATAATCAGAAACAGTCCAGAAGTAGTGGATTCAAAAATTACCCTTGAAGGAGCAAAACACAAAATTAAACCTCCACAATTTGATAGGAAATCGTTATGGACTAATTATAGTCGCCAATTCGAGACTGCAGCAAAGTTAATCGGATTGTCGACAGAGGAGAAGGCAATAGCATTAACCGTAGCCTTAAGAGGGGATGCTACAGATATCTTACAAACATTGAATATACCTCGGAGCAGGAAGACTACGAACAACTGGTCAAACACGTAGAACTGAGGTATGGTCAGACACATTTGGAGCACGTCTACAATTCCCAATTGAAAAATCGCCACCAGGTAAACTATCTGAGAAACTGGAAAGACTCATCACCGATTTATCTAAGAATTTTAAACCAAACCAGAAAGCAAATTTGAGAGACATCATTAGAAACTACCAGGATATCTTCGATGTAGGGAATGGCAAAAGAGGACGAACTAATCTGGTGAAACATAAAATTAATATTGGGGACGCTCAACCTATTCGACAGTCGGCAATAAGACTACCCGTAGCTAAAAGAGAAGAAGCCGACAGGATACTCCGCGAGATGGAGGAAGAAGGTGTTATTGAACGATCCAATAGCCCTTGGGCTTCTCCAGTTGTCTTGGTTAAAAAGAAATATGGTTCGACCCGATTTTGCGTGGAGTATCAGCAATTAAACCACGCTACAAAGAAAGACAGCTATCCTCTTCCAAGAATAGACGATACCCTAGATACATTGACTGGATCGAAGATGTTTTCCACCCTGGACTTGAAGAGCGGTTATTGGCAAGTGGAACTTGCTAAAGAAGACCGAGGAAAGACTGCTTTTACCATCGGCTCAGGACTTTATCAATTCACAGTGATGCCGTTTGGACTGTGTAATGCTCCAGCAACGTTTGAAAGATTGACAGAAACAGTGTTAAAAGGGCTTTCATGGAAAACGTGCCTGGTGTATCTTGACGACAATCTTTTGAAGACCACGTGAGGAACCTGGAGGAGGTATTTCGGCGACTTCGAAGTTCCGAACTAAATTTAAGCCCGAAAAAGTGTCAGCTGTTCCAAGAAGAGGTGCAATATCTTGGACATGTAATTTCCGCACAGAAAATCAAAGCCGCCCATGAATGGCCGATACCTAAAGATATCCACCAGTTAAGAAGTTTCCTGGGGTTATGCACGTACTATCGTCGGTACGTAGCCGGATTTGCCAACATCGCCAAGCCACTTAATAGACTCACAGAGGGGAAGGTGCAGTACCAGTGGAACGAGGAATGTCAGCAATCATTCGAGACATAGGAAAGAGCATTGACCAGTGCCCCATTTTAAGTTATCCTTTGCTTGATGGGAAATTCGTTTTGGATACCGACGCAAGCAACGTCGGAATTGGTGCGGTGTTTTCGCAGATCCACGACGGTCAGTAGAAAGTCATCGGTTATTTTAGCAAGACCTTGAGCAAGCCTGGACGGAATTACTGCGTTACTCGCAGGGAACTCTTGACTGTGGTAAAGGGGGTAGAACATTTCTATAAGTACCTCTATGGTGAAAGATTCCTCCTGAGGACTGATCACGCAGCACTGAAGTGGCTCTTGCAGTTTAAAAACCCCGAAGGACAAGTGGCCAGGTGGATTGAGCGGTTGCAAGAATTCGACTTCGAGACTGAACATCGCGCAGGAACAAGCCATAAGAATGCTGATGCCCAATCGAGGAGACCATGCCCTGATGACTGCAAACATTGTCAGCGAGCTGAAGAAAAAGGGGCTGTTCTCTGTAGAACTACCGCCGTCGATGACCATTGGCAACCTGAGGAGATCCAGAAAGACCAGAAATTAGATCCAGAACTGAAAGAAGTTACGTGGCAAGAGATTTCCCGATATTCACCAACCATAAAGTCGTACTGGGCTCAGTGGAACTCCCTCATTCTGGAAAATGGACTTCTCAAGCCCGTCCTGGAATCTCCAGAGGAGGAACACGTCAGAAAACAGATTGTAGTTCCCAGAAATAGGAGACCAGAGGTTTTACGAGAACTACATGATGGTACATCTGGAGGACATCTGGGAGTAACGAAAACCCTGGGGAAGTTGAGAGAACGCTTCTACTGGGTAAACTGCCAAGTAGACCTTAAGGAGTGGTGGCGGAAATGTACTGTGTGTGCAGCAAGTAATGGGCCTCAGAAGCGACGAAAAGCTCATATGAAGCAATATAACATGTCCTTTCGAAAGAGTAGCCACTGATGTTGCCTGTCCATTTCCTGAATCCGACTCTGGAAACAAATACATTGTGGTGGACCATTTTAGTAAATGGGCCGAAGTGTATGCCTTGCCGAATCAAGAAGCTTTGACCGTTGCTGATGTCCTTGTCAAGGAATGGATCAGTCGTTTTGATGTTCCCTTGGAGTTGCACTCAGACCAAGGTAGAAATTTCGAGTCTACACTTTTCCAAGACGTCTGCAAGCTCTTGAAGATCAATAAAACACGGACGAATTACACCCGCAATCCGATGGAATGGTAGAACGGATGAATATAACCATTAACCGCAATTTATCAAAGAGACTTGTTTCTAATGGCATATCGTTCGTCTGTGCACGAGTCCACGGGTCAGACTCCGGCCAGGATTATCATGGGACGAGAATTAAAACTACCATGCGATTTGAAGTTTGGATGTCCCCCAAGAGAAGAGACCGCAGGTGAGGACTATGTCAGCTAGCTACGTCAAAAGATGAACGACATCCATGAACGAGTCCGGTTAAACATTGAGAATGCCAGTGCCAGTTGATGATCTTGTTGGGTTGTATAACCCGCAACGTCGTCATGAATATTCGCCCAAGCTACAGAGATCTTGAGAGGGGCCGTACCAAATTGTCTACAGAATAAAGAAGCTACCTCGGGGAAAACCAAAGGTGGTACATTTCAACAGGTTTGCTCCTTATGCCGGAAGTTATGACGGCGAAGTTCACCAAGCCCAAGTCCGCAGCATCCAACCACCCGATGATGAGATGACCTTCGAACAGTTTATGGCACTGTACTCTAATGGACAGAAAGTGCAGCACGACGTGACCACAGAGGAACCCCGAGACCTGTTTGAGGTGCCCATAGAATATGCCCTGGCTCATTGTGTGGCTCGAGATTTCCGGATGTCCAGAGGAATAGCCAAGGTGTTTGCCAAAAAGTACAGCCAGTTCCAGAAGCTACGGGAGCAAGATCCAGCGGTAGGGAAGGTCCTTCATCTCGAAGATAAACAACCAGTGGGTACCAGAGAAATCTTTTATTTGGTAACGAAAACATTGTCGCAGGACAAGCCAACATATAACGATTTTTGGAAGACTCTGGTAGAATTGAGGAATGTGATGATGGAGAAGAATCTGATGAAATTGGCGATCCCAAAGATATCCTGCGGGTTGGATGGACTGAATTAGAGGATGGTTAGAAGTATGATGGAAATAATCTTTCGATTCAGTGGCATCGACATTTTGGTATGCTGTCTCAATATTCGCAAACCAGATTCGAAGACCGTTGACTGTTACTTCCACCAAACTTCTTGAACCAAACCAAACTTGTCGAAATGGAGAGTCCTGCAAATATCGTCACACCAGGAAGGATTCTGGGACATTCCGGGACGAAATGGTCTTAAGGAGGGGGCAATGTTACGAGAATTCATCCGACAGCTGCTGCAATCGGCCATCAACCAATTCGTGAAAGGGCCATTATTCTATACTTCTGGGAAGGAGTAAACCAAACCTTCAAGATGACAACTTAGAGTTGTTGAAACGGCGTTGAGTGTTTAAAATAAAGGTTTGGTGTTAGGGTGCAAAACTGTGTTTTTACAGTTGTGACACACCAAAGGTTCCACAGCTTTTCCATTACTATGGTAAATGGTGTGCTGCAGATATTTTTGGCTCTATGGATTAGAGTTTTATGAGGCCAGTTTTCGTTCCTGATGAGTGATTAGAATTATACTGTAGGTATAGTCCTGTATGTGTAGCCTTCCTGTAGACTTTTGTTTGGATTCCGGTCCTAGTCTTTTGACACTTTACATCCAGGAATGGTAGGCACTCACTCTCTTACATCTCCATGGTGAATCCAATGGAGATGAAGCGATGTTTTGACCCAATTCTATAGATCCGATGATTTCGAAAAAATGCTTTGAATCCTTAACGTGCGATGATGTTTTGCCCTCTAAAGGTTGCATGATTGGTAGAAGTAATTTTGGATAGTTCTGCTGTTGATGAGTTTCACGCAACTCACTATGTAATCGGTCTGAGAGGTGTATCTTGAGTAGTCCATAAAGATGTGGTAGTTTGCTGTGATGGGGCGTTAATTTTTAAGTTTTTTGCTTGTCTCGGGTGGAATGTATTCAGTATGATCTCTGAGCCTGCCGTAAATTTTCCGTTCCGTTGTGGAAGTTGGATCTGTAGGCAATGGCTTGTATTTTTCGTTCGACAGTATATTCTCGATTTTCTTGTTGTACTCCGTTCTGTCCATCAAAGTGTTTTTATCGGTCCTTTCGGTTTCGTTGTTGTTTTGTTTGATGTGTTTTCTTAATAACGGTTCTGACTTTCCATCGAAATTCCTCCAGTTGCGGTGTCTGTTTGCTGCCTATTGTTCAGTGGAGTCAGGAATAGGCAGCAAAGAGACACCGCAACTGGAGAAATCTCGATGGAGAGTCAGAGCCAAAGTAATGGCCTCTTTAGGCAAATATCTTGTCAGATCTAAAGTAGTGGTTAATAGTGAAATATTAGAACAGGTATCACATTTTAAATATCGAGGTTGCGATATATCTCATGATCGACATTGAAGAAAAACTTAATAAATATTCCTTTATGTGTGGAAGAATATCTAAAACACTGAAATATAAAATCAGGAAAGAAACACAAATAAAGTAGTATAAGACGATGGCTATACCAATCGTGTCTTACGGCAACGAGACTTGGACAATGAGAAAGAAAGATGAAAACGTGTTATAAAGTCAAGAAATGAAATTCTTAAGAAGGATTAAAAGTTGCACACGTATAGACAAAATAATAAATGACTTTATACGAAGTGAACTGAACATTTTCAGCAGAAACGAAAGAATTGCAGATGATCGAATCTCTAAGAAAGTATTGAACTATAAATGTAGAGGAAGAAGAAGTATTAGTAGACCATGGAAAAGATGTGTGCCGTAATACGCAAAAACCTAATACCTGAAATGGAGAAGAAAGAGAAGAATTTAAAATGTGTATGTTAAATATGTATATATGCCTATACCTAAGTCATAAAAAAGTTTTTCCTCGTGTCTAAAGTTTCTCTCAATTTCTCGGGCTCAATTATTATTAAACATTTTCGGCCACATCTAACTTTAAACTGTTACATATAGTTTCCTTATAACAATTTACATTAAACATACCATTTTGCATGATTTTCAACACTTCACTTCAACGTAAAAAAGGAATAGTACTATTTACGGAAACAAAATTTTAATGTTTTTTGTGGATGTTTCCATAATAACAGTTCCTATAATTTCTTTACACCATCTAAAAATAGAGGTTTCAACGACAAAAATACTATACTGATATTCAAAAATAAAAATTTTGTCAGTGAACTTTTTTTATAGAAAATTAGGACATTTTTTTAAATTAAATTCATAAAAATCAACTTAAGAAATATACCCCTTTGCTTTATTAATACAGAAAAATTCACATTCTTCCAATCCAATTTCATAAAAACAGAAACAATTTATTGAAAGCTAAAAAAAACTAAATAATATAATATGTTTTAGGATATCTAAAAATGGGTTAAAAAATAGTTTTAGGTATTTTGCTTATGTCCAAGTTTTTTCGATAAGGAATCTCTTTTCCCAGAAATCTTAAAATACATGTTTTACCAAGAAAATAACACACTTCCGCAACCCACCCTATTGGCGGATGTATTTTTTATTAGCGTTTAGTTTAAATGCATCTAAAAGTGTTTGAATTGATGTTCAAAGTAAAAACTAGTTAATCCGACCCAAGCAGTTAACTTTAGTTCTTATTTCAATTTATGTGATTATGAAAAAACTTACGGCACCTACAACTGCTAGTAAGTAATATGTACTACTTTCATGATTAAAAAGTACGTGGTTATCAATTTTAATAGTTAATCAGATATGTTTTGTGATCGTGAAGGGAGGAGACTTAAGGGAAGAATTTCACAGAAGAGTAAGGTGGTTGTTGACAATTTCAACAAATTTCTCAGGTTAACACCACTTAATTTAATTAAAACTTAACTTATTGTTTAAAATGTTGGCTACATTTAATGTTAATTTGACATGTAGGTACGAATAAACTGCCAATCTTCAAGAAGTAAAATCTTTCAACCATGACTCAAAATTGAATTTCCCTCTCACCACCTGGGCTTTTTCTTTCTTCAATTTTGGTTAATCTAACATGCATGTTGTATGCTGATTTTATCTTTCCAAAATACAAAATACTTGACAATTTTTAATTGCGAAATTTCAGTGATAACGTAAACTTACTGTGTACCAATATGTTTTAAAATCAACAAAATGAC
The DNA here is from genome assembly GCA_034190945.1 of Octodonta nipae. Classification (NCBI taxonomy): domain Eukaryota; kingdom Metazoa; phylum Arthropoda; class Insecta; order Coleoptera; family Chrysomelidae; genus Octodonta; species Octodonta nipae. Next base: position 59,627,449 of record CM067219.1, read on the forward strand.
GTTACATGATGCTGTCTTTTAGTGTTTTTGAAAACGTATTGTTTTTGCTTCAGTAACACTTTTTATGGCTAATTTTTAGTTATTTTATTTTCATGTTCTTTTCTATAGATAGGATACAAATATAGTGGGTGTAATTACTGTAATATCTTAGATGACAATATATTGCATTGATGAAATACGCGGCTCTAAGTCATTAATTGACTCATTTCCATAATTTGCGCTTATGAATTAATAATTTGTAAATATGTATGACGTTGAAAATTGTAATTTTTTTAAGAAAATTTAAATGTGCCTGTTCTGGTAGATAGTTTTACGCGGAAATAAGTTCAGTTCTAATTTTTCTGCATAACATAAAGTTAATACTATTCTTATTTATTAATGTAATTGAGACACAAGTTTATTTGTTTCATAAATGAACAGAATCTATGTCATTCATACCATGGGAAAATAAAGAACACCGTTAAAGAAGATCAAGTTTACGGACCTCAGCGCGATTCGCGGCTATAACCCCCTTTTTATCGTACCCGTCGTTCTATTCTTTTCCTTACTTTCGCACAAAGGGTAATTTTTTTCCCCACTTTTTGTTACAAGTTACAACAAAATGTTAAATGTGCGTGATTTGTCTACGGCTACAGAAAGTGGTAGAGTTGGAAATTTTTTTTGGGGTGGTCGTTATGTCTTGGGAAGATGGAAGGAGAATGAACAATTTCCGTAAAAATGATCTAACACGAGTAGGTTATCGAGATTCGATTCACAAAATACTTAATTTTAAATACATTTAATAAGTTCACAAATTTTCATTTTATTATTCAAATTGAATCAGTAGCAAATAAAATAAATGTGTTATATGTTATGTCTCAACTTTTAAATTATATTAAAACAAAACACTAGGTTAACTTTTACTAATCTATTAAATATTGACAGTTGTTTCGCACAGTTGACTTGCTTCGTCAGAACATAATTTTATATTAACAGTTATAACATGGTTACTTTAACAGGTAGAAAGTACAATTTATTTACGGCTCTTAAATTATCATCAATAACATTTTGAAGGCAATCAAGAATCCCTCAAAGTTTCTTTCTTTGTTTCTTCCATCGTCTTGAAGTAGTTGATGTCACAACATTTCAGTAGCTTTGGATCTGCTATTAGGTGAATGTTTCAAGACGATGCAAGTCCAAAGAATCTTCGAGGAATGAGTTACATTGTCTACCAGCTTCAGACCACTCAGCAATTGTTGAGAGAATATAATGTTATAACAATTTAATTTACGTTGCCAAAATAGGAACTCTTCGAGAAATTAGTCTTCTTAAATAAAAACCAATCTTGCGAATAAATCTAAGACTTTGAGGAATCTACGCTGCCATAAAGAAATCCTGGGAGCTGCGTCGGAATGGTTGGATGAAACTCTGACCACACTAGAAGGTTCCCTTGGGTTCTCCACTCTAGACCCAAAGATATTGGTAGGTTGGTCTTACCAAAAGTATCAGAGAAAAGATAGCGTTTTCCACAAGTAAAGTGCTATTTCGATATACGGTCATGCCGTTTGGGTTATGCAACGCACCCGATACGTTCGAGAGGTTAAGGGAGTATATATTGAATGGTTTAACATATAGGAAATTAATCATCGATATCTTCTATATACTATTATAAAATTGTAGTTGTCTGTCTGTTTGTTTGTTTGTTTGTTTGTTTGTTTGTTTGTTTGTTTGTTTGTTTGTTTGTTTGTTTGTTTGTTTGTTTGTTTGTTTGTTTGTTTGTTTGTTTGTTTGTTTGTTTGTTACCTCTTCACGTAATAACTACGAACTGTTTTTGCTGAATCTTTTCTGTTACAAAGCTTCTAGTTTGACTTAAAATCTGGTATACATTTTATCTCCCTACATTGACAGAAACGGTAGATATAGCGAAAAAACTAATACCACGTTCGGTAATACACAATTAGTCCATTGGTTCCAGCGCATGCACCAAATATTAGATACTTGAATCAGCTTAGCTTTTATTCAAAATTCGGAATATGCCACGCCAATGTAACATGTTTGGCTTAAAAAAAAATTCAAGTGATATACCAAATATAATTTTACAGGGTGTTCCATATAAAGGAAAAACTTACAGCGGAGTAGAATTACGTATTTAAGATTTCTTGAAAAAAAGGTATATTAGGTGCCCCTATAAATAGCTGCATATATACAATGTGGTTGAAATACGGAGGAAGTTATACGGGGTGGTTCAAAAAAGATATATTGAGTGGACCATAAACAATTGTATATACCAGGTAGTTAAAAAACGGGTGGAGTTGAATTATATTTATGCAGGGTGGATAACAAAGTGTTATATTGTTAGGGTCATAAGTAGTTGCATATAGAATGTGGGTGAAATAAGGATAATAAAATAGAATTATATTTATACAGAGTGGATAACAAAATATGTTATGTAAGCAGTGAGGATATTTGAATTTTCTTGAGCTATTATTAAAGTTATGAAATGAGTTGGAAAAAATGTTAGAGCAGTAGTTTATTCTGGTTGATTCAAATATAAGATGGAGTGGAATTATAGTTTATAGGGTGGTTAAAAAATTGTTTTATCTCCACAAGAAGTTCACAAGTTTTCAAGTAGCATATTATAGGATGGTTGAAATATGTAGCAAAGTATGATTACAGCTATACAGGAAGGTTTAAAAAATAGTATAAAGCAAAGTTATGATCCACAAGCTGTTTCATATACCGGATAGATGAAATATAGGGTGGACTAGAATTGTAAGTATATAGAGTGTTGAAAAAATGTTATATTGGGTGGCCCATAAGTAGTTGCATATACAAGGTTGTTGAAATAAAGCATTGAGTATAATTATAATTATATAGTGTGGGGAAAAAGTTGGAAGAATTTTCTTATGTAGGGTAGAGCATGAGCTGTTGCATATATGAAGTACCTGAAATATAGGGTGAAATCAAGTTATCGTTACAGAGTGTGATTCAAACAAGGGTAGAAACAGTTGCAAATGAAGGATGGATTAAATGAAGAGAAATTATATTTCCTACTGTGCTTAAAAAAATATGAGGAAAAAATGTGAAATGGCGTAGCTCATAATCAATTGCACAGATAGGATATTTGAAATATAGAGAGGAGTAGAGTTAAGTAGTATAATCTCTAAAAATTTTACATAGGGTGTTCCATAAGCACTTGAAGTTTTGGAGAAATAAATTGGGAATTGATGGATTTATATTTACACAGAGTGGTACAAAAAATATCACACTGGGTGTCCGAGAAGTAGTTGCACGTACAAGGTGGCTGAATTAGAGGGTGGAGTTGAATTATAGTTAAATAGTGTGTATTAAAAATTCTGCTAATTTTTTTTAAGATTGAACATGAGCTGTTGCATATATGCAATATCTGGAACATGTGGCGAAGTAAAATTATAGTTTTACAGTGTAATTAAAACATTTTTAGAAAAAGTTGCATATACGGGGTTGACATATTAGGTGTAGACAAATTATATTTTCCAGAATGGTTAAAAAATATCTCAAAAATGGTTATTTAGCGTAGTTATACAGGATGGTTCAAAAACCGATAGACCAGTAAGTTATAATGGGTGACTAATTGGCAGCAGTATATACAAGATATTTTAAACATAGAGGGAAGTTATAGCTATTGAAGGCAGTTCTTAAAAATATTGTATAAAATTGTTATATAGGGTGGCCATCAATAGTTGCGGTTTGGGTGAAATGGGTTAGGATTGGTGAATTTAGTTATACAGAGTGGTACAAAAAATGTTATATTGGGTGCCCATAACTACTTGTAAATATATGGTGGTTAAGATCGGGGCTTAGTAGAATTATAGTTTTACAGGGTGGATTAAAAAATATTAAAAAAATATGTTATATAAGGTAGACCAGGAACAGTTGCATTCTGCTATATTAAATACCTGTAATATGGAGCGAAGCAAAATTGTATTTATATATTATGTTTAACACAATGGTAAAAAAAGTTTATATAAAGGTCGGTTAAAATTATAGTTTACAGTGGCTCAAAAATTATCAGAAATAATTGTTATATAGCGTATAGAATAGTGAGAACTATAGTTAGGTAATTAAAAATGTTATATTGGGTGACAAATAAACAGCAGCATATAAAGGATGATTGTAATATAGGGTGAAGCAAGTTACATTTATACAAGGTGGTTCCAAATAATGTTGAATAAAATTGTTGTATAATGTGGCCGATAAGCACTTGCAGTTTGGGACAAATGTATTCGAAATTTGTAGATTTATAGTTATGTTAGGTAGTTCAACAAAGTTAGAAAAAATTGTTATATTGGATAGCCCATATGTTTCATAAGCTATTTTTTTACAAAGAATTGTACGTTCCATACGCGGGTGAAACCGCGAGTGACGCCTAGTCTTAATTAAAAAACCGATCGTGCGAATTAAAAACATCCAAATAAACAAGGTCAATCAAAAATGGGTGTTTCCGAAAATACGATGATAGTAAAAACGAATGCATCCGGAATTAGGAATTATATACGTTAGCGTATCAAAAGCAAACAGAGAAATATCGACAACTACTATCAATGTATAAACGTGAGTGACGGATTGAAGTAGAGGGGTTGAGTAGCATCGCCGTGATCATCTGTTCAATACAAATCCTTGTTGTTGATGTAAGTAAGTCGAATGTATTGTGATATATTTTGGTGCGAATAAAGACGTTTTAAATGTCACGTTTATATTGAGCTGAAAAATGTGTAAACGAACCTACGGATTTTTAATACTATCAATTGTCATAAATATTTTTATTTTAAAATGACGAAAAGCTTCAGTTTACACCACTATGTGATTTCTGTTGTTCTAAAAAAGTAACTACTTTAAATTGTTTTATACTTGCTACTGTATTTGGAGTTGTCTAATTATTATCTGTAATTGAGGTTTTCAACAAAAAAATATTATCGCGGTTACTGATTTTCAATTTGTGTCTAAAGTCCTGCTTAGCTTCTAACGTTTTCAACAATTCCAAAAAAACTCCCATTTGAAGCAGTTACTATAACTAATGAATGGGATAATGAGGATAAGGCCTTATCTAGTGATTTCACCTAGAGGCTCTGTATTCCACCAGATGAACACGGAGATTTTGATAGCTTAAATTCCTCGAAAGAAGCTACCTCTACTAATCTTTAAGCTATGTTTACTAAGTTCAACTTAATAATCGAACACAAAAAGCTAGGGACAAATTTGAGCGTGAAATTAGACGTTTGATTCACTTGGTTAACTCAGATGCCCCCGAGGATTCTTGCGAGCAGTTCGCCATCCAGAGTTTTACCATAATAACAAACAACCAGATTGGAGCTTCTTGATACGGAATAAATCTCGTCTCACTCTGGAAAAGAACCAAAAATGCAATCTCGTCTGGTTTCTTTGAACAATTGAATGTGTTGGAAAGTTCATTTTTGTTAAAAATTACATGTTTTAGAGAAAAAGTAGAAAATAAATATTCTTTCTATTTTTTTTATCTACTGTATAAGTAGTATTTGTATGAATTTTCGGTAAATATTAACAATTATCGATAGATATATTAGGCAAGTATTCAACAGTTGCTAGTTACAGAGTCACAACTATAGGCCTGGCGTCAAGTAGACGTAGTCGTTGTCTAAGGTGTAACGTGGAAAAACAAAGGTACTCATTTATATCATTTCTGTTTCTATTACTTTTGGGCGTATAATCAAAAAATATTATTCTTAGCTAAATCATGGAAGAAATTAAAGAACTATTAATACATCTTTTGGACAATGTAAATTAAAGATTATATTTTATATTAGAACTCAATCGCTTTGAAGTTCACACCTTCAAAAGCTATGCACTCTTTTCCAAGTGGTTTAAAAGAATTCAAATTACAATTGGTAACCTTAGCGTAAATAAACGTACCATGGTACTGCCTTTTCAATGATATAGGGAAACATTTTAAATTCATATGTCTTAGATTTTTGTGTTCAAATATATAACTTTATAAAATCACACCAGAGCATAACAAAATGTAATGTTTCAATATTATTCGAATGCGTTGAGTTGATTTTGATAATGTATATTCTGGAGAAGAGCTTTGAAGAAGCATTATTTATAATATAAGAACAAAGTTCCAAAAAAAACAGGAGAATACTTCTGAATTTAGAAAACGGTTGCAAAGTATCATATACGAAATTCATAAAAACCCGCAGTAGAGAATATTTGTTTTGATGAAAAACAAGTAGTAGTTCCAATCCTCTATTAACCACCACCATTACCTGAATTGAAGTCGTATTAGATATATGAGTTCTGACTAAAAATATGAGGATAAAAAGAGAATTTTATCCACAATAGCAACTTTACTTCCAACAGAAAGAATGTGTTCTCTAGTTGTATTTATAATAATCTCAAAAGATCATCATTAAGAAAAGTAATCGAAACTTTGGTAATAAAAAATTCGTGAAGGAAATCACCTTAAAATCTGAAATATGTGAGCATAATATTGAACAAAATAATTTTAGTTATTTAAAATTTAACAACATTTTGCTTAAATTTAATATTAAAATATATTATTTATATTTCAAAAGATCGGTTTTATTTATTCATAATGTTATTATCAGAATAATATTTATGCCAGATAAATAAATTTGTTGAGGTGAAGAAATAATTGAAATAGCTACATAGTTTCATATTTCTGTGACTTTTCGAAAAAAGTAACATCTGTCTCATCACAATCTCGTCTCAAATACTAGAAACGAAATCGAACTTCATCTCGAAAATTTTTGGTGCCTTAACCAGATGGAAGCGAGTTCTATGTCAGTATAGACAAAGAAATGCAAGTAGACAAGAATCTTTCCGATGAAAACTGTCAGGTGATTCCAATATGAACTGCAAACGTATGCTGCTTCAAAGCTTATTATCCAAAGAAATAGTTCACTGCTAATCATTAGACAGAACCGTGCACATAATTTTTCGAGACTAACGCTGTTGCAACCATTAGCAAACCTGGGACTCTGTGGCAATCCCATATCCAGCCTGTAGCCAAAGAGGTTCAGCTGCGCACCAACCACTGGCGAATCAATATTAGTGTACAGCGAGGCACTAAGGTGAAGCTAGCCAAGGATCTCATTCAACAGCATGGAGCCTTCTCTAATCTGCTACATAATATACCTACTGCGAGCACTGCGAAAAATGGGCCTATTGGAAAAAAACCTCGCCAAGGGTTCTCTATATTAGACTAAGAGATAACTAAAGCGATAATAATATACGTTTATGGGTCAGAATAAGGAAGGAGATTTTGTGAACAAAGCCCATTTGAGAATTTCAGGTAAACTCCCAGAGGCTGGGCCTAAATAGTTAACAATTGCTATTACGAGTCTTCCAGAGTCAATTGTCATTCTAATTCTGGAAAAAATTCTCCCACCCTCTTGTTTTGAAAATAAGTGCACTTCAAGATCGTTAACAAGTTTTACAATTGTTTCAATTTGTTATTAGTCCATAGAAATATATACCTAGATATACCAAAGTGTTTTATTGAAGAAGCCAATTTGTAAATAAAGTACTGAATGGAATCGAAAAAAAAAAGCTTAATATTCTAATATGTTATGAATAAATGTATTCATTTGTTGGGCTGTTACAGGACTTTATTCTGATTCTGTAAAACGTTTGTTGTGAAAATTATTTTCAATGTTCAAAATAAGTATTGGAAGGAATTTTCCACAAGCAATATATTGTAATGGTACTTTTTTATTTAACCTAATGCTTTCGTTGATCTAGCTAGTGCACTGGAAGTCATTGTACGCTCCTGTGTTTTCAGTCGTAGAGGGCCATTTTTCGGCTACTCCACCGTGACAGCAGAGTCAATGGAGCTGTCCCGCGAACGTAAAAAGCATCCACCGTCAGTCGTCATTACGTACAAATATCTAAAAAGCATTGGATAATCAAAGCGGGTAAATGTCCAAGATACCGTAAACATTATGAAAAATCTGAAAACAAAGTTCATCATTAATATAATTCACATAAATCACACAAGAAGACAAGAACCTGATGTCGATTATTTTAAGAGTTTAGAGCTAATGAGCTCGTACCATTTTTAAGATTAATTTCATGTTTGTTGTCCTGAATCTTAAAAATCTTAAAAATGCGATGCGAAAAAGATATACTAATTTATCCCGATAAATATATCACTTTGGGGTGTTTGCTTTCAAAATAACTGTTATAGTTGAGGAATAAATGTAAATTCACCTTGGAAACCTGAAACAAGAATACTTCTCATGGATTCATTGACCTTTTTAATGGTCTTTGCAAGTGTGTGTGCGTGTGCTTTACGAGTCGCCAAAGTATACCTGATGGTATGCCTTACTTAGGGGTTTTCGGATACACTCTAGCTAGGTGGTGACTAGATGCTGTCTTTCAGACCAGCGAAAGCCTCACATACATGGCAATCCGTAAAAGGATTTCACCTCTACACCATTTTTTTCGCATTTTTCAAGTTTATTCTTTACAAATCTCGAATACTATTATAATTATAGTTACAAAATTGGAGTTGAGTTTATTTTAAAATGAAATCTGGGGCTATGAAGAAAGATGTATTTTGAAAAAAAAATTAAAAATCTTAAATTTGGTAGGTTTTTTAAATTTGACATTAATTCATAAAAAAAATCATGAAATTTTCAATTTTCAATCGGGTACCTTTCTCGATCTCGAAAATAGGCATTTTTAAATTTCAATATTGAAAAACAAAATTTGCAACTCTAATAAAGTACTGTTATAATAAGCAAATATTTAATTTAGTAATATAAAGCAACAAACAGTGTAGTAGGAATGAGTTTGAAAATTAATCAGCTAAGTGGCACACTCTGCCTTCAGTGTACCTAAAATTTTCTTCTCTACACAAAAATGAAGGCAGTATGAGATTTACACTGATTTATGATTTATTCTCTTCACTAAAGACACGTGGTTCGATATATACTCACTGGCAAAGAATTCGCGATATCCAGGATATGTTTAAAAATGTGATTTGGGAAAACATAGAGATCCTATAGTAAGGAGTAAATGATTAATATTTGGTAAAGTTTGGTGAATGTTTTTTCGAGTAATCTGAATGAATCTATAATATTAGGAGAGACAAAAAACAATTGCAATTTTAACAATTAATGCAAATCGTATCGCAAATTAATGAAACAGTTAATGAAAGATTGCAAATAGTGGAATCAGTAATAAAAGAGATAAATGTTGACATAAAGAGCATAAAAAATACCGTGGATACTCTTGAAACCAAAGTAGATGACCTCGATTCCATCTAAAGCCAAGTAACATTTGAAATCAGTTCAATTCCAAACGCACTTCAAGACCAAATCAGTTTCATTAAAAAAACAGCACAAAGTGAACATTGTGCCGGTCGTTTGCATAATAATGCCGATACCCTATCGAGAAGACCCTGTAGAGCAGAATGCGGATATTGTATGCAGACGGAACAGCGAGAGGGTATCTCCATCAGACAGATCCGAGTGCAGACATAGAACCAATCTTGTCACTCAAAAACGAGAGGGGCACCCAGGCCACGATGGGACGAGGTAGCTAGATACTCTGGCGTGTTGAAATCATTATGGGCCCAAGGGACTCTCTAAGAGTAGAGAATGGAATACTCAAGCGAGTTTGGGACAGCACTGATGGCCGAGAAACCAAGTCCCAACTGATAGTTCCGTAGTTCCTAAGAAAAAGGTACCAGCCATTCTGAACGGAGTACATGATAGGGTTACCGGGGGCCATCTGGGCATGAACAAAACCCTAGACAAAGTTCGCCAGCGATTCTACTGGTAAATTACTTCGAAGACGTCAGAGCTTGGTGCCGAAAATGTGACACCTGTGCAACCAGTAAGAGCCGAAGACCCCGACCAAGAGCAGAATGCAGCACTACAATATGGGCGTCCCATTTGAGACAATTGCCATCAATGTCGCCAGTCTTTTTTCCGAGTCTGAGAGAGGGAACAAATACATTCTGGTCACAATGGATTACTTCAGCACATGGCCTGAGGCATAAGCGATACCCAATCAAAAGGCAACAGCTATTCAGCAAGTTTGGCGTCCCGATGGAACTACATTCAGACCAGGGGGGTAACTTCGAATCGAATGTATTCCAGAAGGTCTGCACGATGTTGGGGATCAGGAAAACGAGAACAACACCATTGCACCCACAGTCAGACAGAATGGTGGAAAGAGTCAACAGGATCTTGGAACAACGCCTATCCAAGGTCGTCAGCAATAACCAGCGTGATTGGGATGAGCATATTCCCCTATTCCTGTTGGCATATCGCTCAGCCGTACATAATAGTACAGGCCTAACTCCAGTCAGGGTCCTATTCGGAAAAAAGCTGCGATTGTCCTGCGATTTGGATTTTGGTTTCCCCGAAGAACCTTCCCAAGACATCAACGATTATGCCGACAAGCTCGGACATAACATGCTGACAATACACGAATTATCCCGAACGCTGATGTTGGCCACCAGTGACCGGATGAAGACGCGATATGACCTCAAGGCCAATTCAGTCGGGTTGTACAACCCCCAAAGGAGCAAGGGTAAATCTCCAATGCTTACACCCGCCTGGGATGGTCCATACGAGGTGGTCAAAGAATTAATGATAATGACCGTATTTGTCGGATCCCCAGGGCTAAGTTGAAAGTGGTCCATTTAGATCGACTCGCTCCCTATTATGGAGAGGATGTTTCTGATCGGGACGATCAGAATTAAAGGAGGGTAGTGTTGTAAAATTGTATCTACTCCGTCCCTGGCGAAAGAACATTAAAACATCAATTTCTAGAGTCATCAAAATGAGCAAGAACTATCAATCTGGACGCTGTGCGAACAAAGGTAGAGCTACCAGAAAATTCTTCGTACGCTATATAAAGCAATATTAATTTAGTTAGTTAGTTTATTGCGTGCAGCTTATTCGTTGTTATGATTCCAATGTTATTGTATAGAATCAGCTGTTGGAAATTTTTGATGTTTTACCTATCAATAAAAGTTATAGATAGTGCAGTGAATATTAGTTTTTAATTAATTGAACCCACGTGGTTTATAACAGTATTTTAACCATCAATTAAGGTAGATTCAGAGCTACTTCATTTCATACATTATGTAACTTAAAACATATTGCTTTTTAGTAAATCGGAAAAATAAATGAAACTTTAACGTCAATGAAATGTCTTATAAACTTGTTGCGCTAATCACTTAATTTAAACTAAAGTTAATAAAAAATATTTACGAACCACATAGCGTATTTGTATTTGTATTAATTTTGATGTATTTGCAGTCGGTTCTTTTTTAAAAATTATGTCTAGAATTAGGTATATTTCTATTTGAATCAAATACGCAATATATGTTTATAACCAAATATGACATTTAAATATTTTCCCCAGCATTCTGGCATTCGGTATTGATTATTATATATGGTATTTTAAATGAATTTTTAAATATTTTTGTTAATAAAATTAAATTCGACACATTATTCGTCTTCGATTAACAACTGCTTCAAAAAATGTAATTGTGCTATACAAGGTGGAGCTTCGATGTAGTCAACTTTAATTTATAATATGAAAGCAATTAATTAAATTATAAACCTGATAGTGTGTCAAACCCCGGTACCTATGAAAATCCTGAGTTGGTTGAATATTCTCTTCCTACAGAGTCACCCATCTGCCCGGCTATAAACCGTAATTGCAGGACGGACTGCGAAGGACGGTTAGGAGACAAGGGGGCTTGCTTGATAAGACCGTAACGTTAACCAACAGTTCAGGACGAACATGTACAATTATAATTAATGATCAAGAACGCGATTCTCCACTTCAGAAACTAATCTGCCTAAAACCTTTGCGCTAACTACTGAGAACAATTCCAAGATATTGTGAGTTATGATAATTTACAAGAATCAGTTTCATAATCTGATTTCTTTAAATTATTTTAATTCCCGGTTTATCCTTACTATTATAGTCACTTTATATATGAGGACAATAGTCTAATTTTATTATTTTGGATACGATAAAATTATAATAACCCCAGTGGTTATGCTATTTTTCGTTTACCCGAAATAATATGATATTTATAATAATAATATCTAGGATATCTGGGGTTTAGTGAATTTTCCCCTAAAGGCACTCATAGCGTGCCTTAGAGGGAGTGTGATGCCATACATTGTATGGTCAAGTCGGGATAATAATACCAAATTTCAACACTAATTAGCTATTTCCAGTAAATGGGTACCTATACGAAAATTTATTATATTGATTAGCCATATATATTTTTCCATAAATAACCTTTTGGGCGATAGCTCCTACATAGAGGCCAAGAAGGTCTATATATGAAACGTAATTCAAAAGCTAACCTAGGATAAAAGAGTAAGCAGAATGTCCTTCCCACAACAATATAAATTATCCCAGTGAACAAATAAAAAAAATCAATCGTTTACTTTCTGACAATATCTGGCCAATACAAACATGCAGGTGGACAGAGACTGATTTTTTTCAATTCTAGCAATTATTATTTAATATTGAATGCAAAAACAACTTTTTATTATTGTAATTAGAAAAACTAAATTCTTAAAAAACTACTGAATAAAGCAACGACTTCATAGGCATCACTATGTATCTCTTAATTGGCTTTATTCGATAGTCCTTACGGACCTTCTCGATGTGGCCTCGATTAATTTGGTTATTTGTTTATTTAGTATATTTGCTAAATTGGTTATTGTTATCTGTGTCTGTTGAATAGTCATACGGAGATCCCTAACCCTGGGGTCCCAAAGTCGTTTTGTTTCCCCGAAAGACTTCCAGAAGTTATGCAGTAGAGACAATTTTACTCGTGTATAAGGGTGTCCAGTTCTGCTTTCGTTATCGTACTTCTCAAAGTGTTGCCGCTCTTGAAAATCATGTTGTTGTTGATGTAAGACATCTAGTGCTTTTATGAAACTGTTTCAGAATTGGAACCTCTGTGTACTTGTCTGTCTGTCCTGAAAGTCCTAGGTGTTGAATATTATCTCACTTCAACATATTCACCGATATATATATGAAATAAAAGGAACACAGTTTCGGGAAAATAATCGGAAGACGATTAACTCTTCATTTAAATGAATGGATCGAAGAACGGGCACTGAAGAGCTACGATGTATAACCGAAGCTCCGACTCAGGCATGTCAACAACCCGTCCATCATCTGGTAACACTGTGAGGGGAAACTGCAGAAGTACCTGGACCACCTGAATCCTTCTTGATATGAAATACTAGAGGACTACCACCATAATCTAGACAACAGCTTTCAGCAAGACTACACGTACGGGATCATATCTCAGCTAAATCTCCAACCATCCAATAGCAATGAAAATTGGCCTCATAAAAATATCACGGAGCTAAAAACAGCCTGGAATCAACAAAAACTACTCACAATCGAGCAATGCCTAATAAGTAATACACAGCGACGCTGCCTTGCCCACACAAGGGTTTTCGTGACTCAGTTTGAATTTTATTGCTTCATTGAATACTATTAGGCCTTCCATTTCTCCTGTTAAAATAATTTCATCCTCTCTCATGGGAGGTTTGAGATATTTGGCAGAGGTTATTAACTTTAAAGCACACTCCACTATGTTTCCTCTTTTGGGGTTGTATTTTCCGAAATATAATCTTTCTGTGAATAGAAAGTGCTGTTTCTCCCCAAAAATATTCTTCAAAATCCTTCTCAAATTGTTGGAATGTGTGCAGATCGCTCTCGACTGAGGCAAACCAAATGCCTGCTTTGCGAGTCATATTTGTCCTGATTCACATCTTTACTTCCTCGAAATTTTCCATGTGGCTAAATTGACTCTTCAACGCTTTAATAAATATGCATGGGTGTAAAGTCGAATTTCTTCCATCATATTTGATTCCTATGTCTCCTGCTATACTTATTCTTTCCACTTCTGTTACATTTCTTGTTTCTATTATTTTCCCAGGCTTTCTTCATATTGTTTTTGTAGTTGTCTTTCATTTTCTGAGAGGTTGTTCTCCATTACCTCCCCATAATTATGAATGGGTTCTCTCCATCGATAATTATAATATATCTCATGTTGCTCATTTTCCTTTATTTTCCCCTCAACCCTTTTACATCTATTATTTAAATTATTCTGAACATTTTCTATCTGTGGAATTCTTTCTGCTCTTTCTATGTTGATTTCTTGTGTAAGTCTATCTTCCATTTCTTGAGTATTTTTCATTATCCCATCGTCCACTTGTTTAATCTCCTCTTGTAAACTTTTTATGCTTTTCCTCATTTCTTGTTTTATATTTTGCTCCATTTCTTTGGCTATCTTATAATATAATAATAATATATTTATTTCCTTTTGACAGTTATAAACCATATGGAAAAAGTCAGTTTTTTACATGGATACATGAAAATAAAATGTGTAAAATTCTAAATATATAAATAAAATAAAGATATAAAACAGAAAACAGTGATTTTAATGCAGACTCATATGTTAATACAGTCACTTATTTTATAAAAGCACTTTTCAGTTAAAAATAATTTCAACTTGCGTTTAAATAAATGTCTAGTAGGAATCATTTTTAGTTCCACGGAAAAGCATTATACATTCTAGGGGCCATGTGACTGGGAAAACGCTTTGTAATTTGAAGTTTTCCAAATGGAATAAAAAAATCATTTTGTCGTCTTGTATTAAAACTATATTGCTGTTTGTTTTTTACATACACGCAATCGTTGTTTGTAAATACTTGTAAACATAATTCTAATATGAGTAATGACGGAAATGTTAATACTGTTAGTTTCTTGAAAACGTCTCTACAAGAATCAAATTTTGAAAGACCTTTCATTGATCTTAAAACTCGTTTTTGGGCTATAAAAACATCATTAGCCGACGATGATAATCCCCAGAAAATAACACCGTATCGGAGTCTGCTTTCAACCTGTGCATAATAGAGCTTCAGCAATTGATCAGTCTCTAGTACATATCTTAGATTTCTTAGCTGATAGGAAATCGAATTTAACTTTGAAATCAAATATTTACAGTGTGATTTCCAATTTAGATTGTGATCTATATGCCATCCAAGAAATATAGTTTCATCTAAATTAGTTGATATTATAGGAGATAGATTATTAACTTGAAATGACAACACATTACATTCTCGTTGATTATGATGAAATCTCAAAGCTTGTGTTTTTGAAGGGTTAAGATATAAATGATTAGCTGAAAACCATTCATTTAAAGAAAATAACGATTCATTACATTTATCTTGTAATAACGTGTCTGATGTATCAGATACGACTAATGAGGTATCATCAGCATACATCGTGAAGCTTGCCGATATCGGAAGTAGATCTAGGTCGTTGATATAGATTAAAAATAAAATTAGTCCTAATATTGACCCTTGAGGAACTCCTATATCTATTTCAGCTGTATGGGAGTAACGATTATTAATGTCAACAAATTGTGTTCTCTTAAACAAAAAAGATTTTATCCACGATAGTGGATAGCCTCGTATTCCATAGGTATACAATTTTTCCACAAGTATGTGATGATTGACTTGATTTGATCTCGTTGATTATCTTGATTTGAATTTGTTCCATTTCTTTGGCCTTGTTTTTTATTATTCTCTTGCATTTCTTTGTTTATGTTGATGAAACAATAAACAAGACATTATCATTTTTAAATCAACTTGCTCCTTTGGTTTCGTTCTTTCTTCAACTGATTCTTTTTCAGTTTCCTGTACTTCAGTATCCTCAATAATTTCATCTGATTCCAAAATATTTTCTTCATCTTCTTGCCCCAACTCTCTTTCTACCTGCTCTATTGTTTATTTGTTCAATTGGCTCTGTCACTTGTTCATCTTGGATTTCCAATTCTTCATTTTGCTGGGTGATTTCCTCTTAAGTCTCTTCTGGTTTCCTCTTTGGAGTCTTTGTGTTCCTTGTACCAGCCATCTTTTATTTTTCTTTTTGAACGTTGTTTCCTTTTAAATTCTTTACTTTTTACTGCCGGTCTTATTTCTAAGCCTGTCCTGTTTCGAGTCCCATGTTGGGTGTAATGAAATAAGCCCTCAACAATAAGAGTAATGATTAGAGGTATAATAAGGTAAAGTTAAAGACAGACAGAGCAAATCAAACTTAGTCATAAATAATATTTGAACAGTAACCAAAATAATCAAATTAATGAGCTTGGCAAACATCAAAGACTTACAGGTTAAAATAAGCAAATTAGGCGAGCTTCCTTCCTGAAAAACTTGTATCGTTAACTGCTTTAGCTTGACAAGCAAAACATTCAAATACCATTATCAATTTAGTAAATTTATTCAAACATATAATAGAAAAACAAATTAGAATGAACATTTACCATAATTTAATAAATCAACCATGTCATAAAGTCATATTAAATGAATTAGGTCCATATAAAACTAGGTATTAAGATATTGTCATAACCAAAATGTGTATTTTTTTAATATCCATGTGCACACGCTATATACAACCTAAAAACGAGAAGTAAGGTTATTAAAGCATAAAAAGTCTTTTAAATGAGTTGCAAATAAAGTTTAATAGATAGTAGAGACAAATTTATGAAGTTGGTGACAACTGGAGAAAAAAGTTCAGTTAAGTAATTGAACTCATAATATGATAGAAAATAAATATGGTCCAAAAACAACAACAAGGACCCAACATTTAAAATTCATAGCATTTTATTAAGATTAATATATAATAAAAATTAAGTTTAAAAAATTAACAAATCTAGTATTTGATTTGACTAAAATATGGCTTAGTGATAGTCATTTGTTCCTACGTGAGAAATATAGGTGACACGCCAAATTCGCGGGATTCGTTTCGGATGGAAGTTTCTTGTTGTTAATTGTCTTTAAAAAAATCAAGTAGGCCAAAAATGTTTGCTGTTGAACTTGAAATGTCAGTTGGCATTGTTAACAACTTAACCCTAGTAAAAATGTAAGTTACTAAAATTTTAAATCTGGTGAAGGCTAATTAAGGTTAAATTCGCAAATGTTCAGTGAAGTGAAGTGAAGTGAATAATCGTGCAACACGTAATACAAACTTTTAAATGAAAGTTGTGTGAAACCAAAACTTTGCAGCATTAGAAGGAAATGTCAATTGATATAAATAAATAAAATAAAAATGTATGGATGAATATTGTAAAAGTAAAAGGAAATGGAGAGAAGGAGACTAATACAAAAACCAATCAAAGTTTGTAAATATTAGTTAAGGAAAGAAGGTTTATTCTATGAAAAAAAGATTCTCTAATACATAATTTCACATTATAAAAGTGTAAAAAGCAATTTTAAACTTTAAATTTTTAAAATAAATAAATAGATATTTAGTAGCCAATGAAAACGTTTGAGCAATTTAAAAACAAAAATAAGAGTCTATAAAAAGGTAAGATAATGAGAGTGTCTTCTGAGGAAAGCTACCGAAGCCAGATAAGAAAACAAACCGTAAGTACAATGATTATTATTAACGTTAATTGATTTGATTATATAATTGTTTACATGAATTTTAAATGTGTTTATCATATTTTATAAATATATAATATAATTTAAATATTTGCAAAAGTTTGCCTTTTTCAAAATATAGCCGGTTGAACAGGTAAAATAAAAATATAATACCCAAATAAACCCACACTAACATATTTTTTTACATAACACCCAATGCCTAATGATAAATAAGTAAATTTAAAACAAACTAAACAATACAATTCATTACATAAAGTAATGTGGCGCCCAACAATATTAAAACAGCAATGATTAAAAACATTGTTAAAACATTATAATTAAATAAAATAAAATAAACATTAAAAATAATGAATTCATTACATTCAGTATATGTAGATAAATCAACTATAGTTAAATAAATAAATAAAAAGCCCGAAACCATTGCAATATATATACATAAATACACAAACACATAAGTCGTATTAGCATTCTGTCTTACAGATTTGAAAATTAATGTTTTGTTTTCTCTTCACTATTGATATTATTTCTGATAAATATTACATAAATATGCAACATATCTTTAACATCAGTCCATCACATGTACATTATTCAGGTAGAATTTGCTGAAGAAAATTTACCTAATTTGATTTCCTTTAAACAAATATTGACTTCACCACTTATAGGAACGACCGAAGCAACAGGCATTCAGGTAAGTATGACCTCCGAACCCTGGGTTTTCGGATGATGATTTCGATGCTCTACTTTCAAATCGCCAACACATAAGCCTTATTGGCTAGTGGCCTATGCGGATACCCGACACGTAACAGTCATGGGGCCTATCTCACATACACACTACTCTCGCTACATAAACAGATGATCCGATATCCTGGACATCGCAGTGATCAAGAAGGACCAACAGATCACAACCCGGTGATCCTGCTTGTAAGTGATACAGACGAGCATAGAGACGAAGAAGACCAATGCTTCCAGATGGTGAATTGTGACATATTTCGAAGGAACCTGGACCGCACACTGAGACCAATCGTGATTAGGGAAGAGGTCGAACCGGCGATACAAGTCCTATAGGATGGAATCAATGCAGCTCTGGAAGCCAGCACTAGTAGCATCCGAAAACACAAAAGCTAATCCTAGAGAAAAACAGAGCGAGAAGCTAGCATAAAGAACAAGGTAACCGAACGACAAGTGCAGATCTAACTCATTTAATTGGGCAATGGCTGAAGCTCTAAGAACGCGTTACGATGATCGTTGGAATGGTTACCCGGAGCAACTGGACCTGCAGAAACCAGGCTTCTGGAATATGCAAAAAATCCTGAGAACGGACAAGGGTCCAGTACCTCCACTTCTTGTCTACACCGACCTTGACAAGGCAACTACATTCGTTGACCGCCTATAGAGACAGTGTAGACTGAACCAACATGACGACGACGACCACGAACTCCGAGTCAAAAGACAAGCCAGAAGAATCAGGAACCAAGATGGCATCCCAACAATCAGAACCATGACCCCACGACCAGATCAGACGACTCAAACAACGAAAAGTACCTGGACATGACAGTATATCCAACAGGTTAGTCAAACGGTTCACCAGGATGGCTGTCGTTTCCTTGACAAACATCATCAATGCATTGCTAAGACTTACGTACTACCCGAAGAGATGGAAGTATGCCGACACTATCATGCTGCCCAAGGCCAATAAGGACGGTACTTTTCCACTAACTTATCGCCCCCTATTAGTCTACTACCAGCCATGAGTAATGTAGCAGAAAGGATCTTCGCGAATCTCCTCCAAGAGTAGGCCAAGAGCACTCAAGATACAGCACCACCGAGGTCCCTCCCTAACGAGCAGTCCTGTCCCGGATGCAATTTTCAATCTACACTGCAGACATCCCAAGATCAGCCAACGATATAATTGCTAATCTTTTAGATTCGAACCAGCCTTAAGGCGGCTGCAGCAAGCCACTGACGATTTCGTGGAATGGTGCCTTCACTGTAAGATAGCCATCAATGAGGACAAAATTCAACTTCTGTTCGTCAACAGAAGAAGCCGCACGATCGTTCCGGCAGGAACCCTGACCATCAATGGCAGACAAATTCCATGGCATAATGAAGACAAATACCTAGCAGTCATCAGCGACAGGGCGTTGACTTTCACGAGACTCGTAACAACGTCCAGGCTGTCCGTCCAGACTTTACCCCCTAATAGAAAGAGCAAGTAAGCTGGGACGGTTAAGCAATTACCAAAGCTGACGTACGCTTCTATAGTATGAAGATAGACCAGCAAGAGCAACAGGCAGGCCATCCAAAGGCAGGAGAACTTATGCCTACCCCTCGCAGTCGACGCACTCTGGTTAGTTCGTAACACGGTGATTTTCAACGATTTACGACACCAACCAGTGCTTGCAGAAATAAAGAGAAGGGCCAGAGAGGCTTACGCCAAACTGGAACAGCACCCAAACCTTCATCTATGACATGAAGACAGCGATTATGCAGAAGGAAAACTGCATTAGCGTGAGAACCTCAGTGGGTGGATAACAAGGGAGCTGGAAATGTCCTCGGTAATTTCCCGGCGGGCAAATCGAGATCCTGGGCTCGCGCAAATGGTGTCATTAATACATTAAATATAGCTAGAAACTTTCTCAATAATTTTTATAATGCGTTTTTATAGTTTAGTATAAGTTTAGGTTTCGTTATTGTTCTAGTGAAAAATTTATTCATTGAGTTCATAACTTAGCCACAACAAACTTAGATAGAAGGTATTCTCACCATATATTAAAATAATTTGGTGAATGTAGTTCGAGCTGTACTCGCATACTAAGGGTTCCGTACCACCTTTGAGATTAGATTCCATGTAGGGAAATCAAAGTATATATTTTTCTAATATTTCAATTTCAGACAAGCAGGAAATGAGTGGTATTCTTATATTTTCCTTAATATATTGTAAATTAAGCGTTTTAAATTAATAAAAAATATATTTCTCACAATGAGCCTTTTTATTTTATCTGCTACATGATGTGCTTGACTTTTATAAAAATAGTTTTTTAATTTTCTAACTTAGCCCCCAAAAATAGGATTAGGACTTTCGCTTCGTCTCAATTATAAATTCAAAAGTTTGTAAGATAAATTTTTAATAATAAATTATATATATTTCAAGCGAGGCCCTATACCATATATTGTTTTTTAAATTTGGGTCTTAAACATTCAGAAGTAAAAGGAATCAAATGGGTATTTTTTAATATTTTTGTTTAATATATTTTAAAAATATAAAAAAAATTGTATTCCACATAATGACCCTTTGATGTGATATATTACATGACGCGTTTGAAACAATTTTTATTTTATATTTTCCATTTAATTCTGGAATTTGCCTCAAAATTAATATTAGAGGCTTATATTTATTTTTTCTGTAAAGTTTAAGGGATTCCGATTTTTTTCAAAATTTAAGGTTTTATAGTTTCGGAGATAAAGGCGTATAGTGAATTTTTGTATATTTTTGTTAATATCTTTTACACTAATTATTTTTAAAATATGAAAAAAATATATTTGTTTTTCTCATAACGAGCCCCTTTATATATATATTACATGACGCACTTGAAAAAATAACCAAACTGATACAAATTATGTCTCCTTTACTTAATCTTAATATACTTACATAATACAAAATTCCAAATTATATTAATGATATTTACATTCACTAATATTATACAGTAAACATATTGTGCTTTCTACCTATATACTCATTATTATCTTACAACACTATATAATATATTCAGATGTTTAGTATTTAGTTTAATATTTAATTCTGAGGAAGCCTGTCATCAGAGCGAAACAATTGTCAAGAAAATGAAAAAATATGTTTTATTTTTCATTTAATTCTATAATTTGCCCCCCCCCCCAAATTAGGGATTTCTCCTTAATTTTCCAGCAAACTTTGGGCAACGTTCTATACTTTATATTGTTTTCAAAATTTTAAGCTCAATGTTATCGGAGATAAGGGGCGAAATACTCGATTTTATTAAAATTAAAATTTCTCCATTTACGTTATGCAGCCCTTATCGGGTTACCAAACTTATACACTGATACCAAGTTTCAATTTTTTGCGTGCAGTAGTTTCGGAAAAAAATATTTCTAAATTAGAAATTTCAGCCGCTAGTTTTTAGGTTTGTCATGGTCATCTTATGAATCTAATAACAACTAAGAAACTTAAAAGTTATAAAAATGCTATAAAGTATAATATAAGTTATCATCTAAAGCCATAATATATCGGCATTTATTCCAAGAATCAGTGCGATTATTTGAAGAAATGTACTAAATTTTAGAGAGCATTTATTTATTTCGTAAAAAATAAACACCTAAGAAAGAAATTTATAATAATGGGATTGCAGGATGAACTTTCTATGAGTAAATTCCATAATTCTAGTTAGGTCAACTTACGTTTTTAAAAAAATAGGCCAATTTTTTCACATTTACTTAAAATTCAATTAAAAACAAATTATTGAAGTAAAATTTTTCGAAATTCGACCAAGAATGCCTGTTCTGAGAGCCTGTTCTGAGATTTTGAAAATGTCAATTATGACCGATACGAAAAGCAGCTTGCTGAGAGTTATCCATAATTTCATTAAGTTTCTAAATAAAAGCTGGGGCTGGTGGGCAACTGAAATTTTAACTAGCTCTGTTCATAAAAATATTTTCCATTGATTGTGGACTTTAATTGGTATCACTCTATAAATTATTGAAATAAAATATATGTATTTTATTTTTTCACATCTATTTTTAAGGTATAGTAAATTTCAATAATACAGCTTGTAATTTAGAATTAAATAAACATATAAGAGCAGTCCAAAATGATTTAATAGTAGTTAAACAAAAGCGAATGAGACCTAAACCAGAACAGAAAAGATTTCGAAGGGCGTAAAAAACATAACTGGAAAAAACTAATCTGAGTATCAAATTATTAAAATAGTGTTAGAATATCTCGAGGATTTAATAATTAAATTAAATATCTATTTTCTGAAGAAATATTTTTGAAATATCCTATATAAAATGACAATTTCATTTAACTTACAACATTGCCATGATATTTTGAAGTATATCTATATGTCTCTCTGACTTCAATTTAAAATTTCAGTCATCCTATCAACCTTTTTCGTACATTTGAGTAGAGGATTCTTTTATACTGTTTTATATTGGATTGCTTTATATTTAACCTCAAGTTTTGTAAGTATTTTTCTCATATTTTGTAAAACATATAATAATTTAATCAAAATATTCTAGTATTAAACTGATGAAGAAGAGAAACTCTTCGAAAGCTTCATTAAAGAACAAAGAGTTAACACGTAGTTTTAATTTGCCCACCTTCAGGTTGATTTCCGTTAATTATTCAACCTATTTAGGGATGTAACGAATATTCGCATTCGCATTCGCGAATATTGGCGTGTTTTTTTAATATTCGCATTTGTATTCGCTGTAATTCATGCGAATTTTTTGCGAATATGTTTGACAATGAAAAGCGTAAATATTATTATATTACTCATTAGGAACATTGCGCACTGTATAACTTACTTGTGATTTCAAAAGTTAAGTCTTACAGGTATGACAGGTAGGTATTAACTTGTACTTACAATGAGAAATAACAGTTGTATGATGACATAAATGTCAACTACATATATACATTTCTTCTGGAATCCTGCCATGTATATGTAATCAGGCAACAATTTAATTGCTAAATAAAATTAAGCAAGTTATGTCAGTTTCATAACATGATATAGGGTTTTATGGCTAAATGAATTTCGAGATTTGGAAGTTTCAGGGAAAACTAGCTCACAGAGACTCAAAATCAGGAGTCATACTGCATATAACGCCGTTTCCTTGTGATTTCTAGGACAAAGAATTCTTAGGTTAACGAAAACCCGTCAAAATTATTATACAATATTCTGGAGATTCAATCAGTTGAGGGGAGCGCAACTGATAAAGGTTCTCGACAATTGATGGTGTCAGAGTGCTGACTTCATACTTTAATCAGTTTTAAAAACAAAATTGCAGACATATCTAAACTTTGACAAACTTTAAAATATGCTGGTACTGTCTTGGGTCACACTTCTAGTTCTAAAAATAAGTGCTTGAATATTTGTAGATACAACAGGAGGTCACGTTCAAGAATCTGTCAAAAAATAATTGTTCTATTACACTATAAAGGTGTGTATGTTTTAAATTGCCGGATAATAAATTTTGCTTCGTTGGGTAGCACTGCTAAATCCACAGACATCATTATATAGTTAGTGAACTTGCCCCTTTGTCTAAAAAAAAAAGGTTTATGGAGTTTCACGTTTCTTTTTTTTTGTTGGTTGGTAGGAAAATATACAACCTATCGTGTTTGTGGAACGCTCAGACTAGCTGCAGGCCTTTTGTCAGAGCTGTAAACGAGCTCTGTGTGGTTCGGGCCGTGAGTTGCGTCAAAGTGACAGGCTGAAACTGCTATCGCTTCTAGTATTCGAGTAACTAGAAGCGATAGCAGAAGGCTACGAGAATTATGCGAACCGACCTGAAGAGGGCAGATGTGACTCTGCCGAAACGTCGTCATTTTACCATCGATCCCGGCAGGGATCAGTTATCAACTACGCGGATGAATTCCCGGAAACCATCTAATATATATATATATATATATATATATATATATATATATATATATATATATATATATATATATATATATACATATATAGAAATAACAAACGAGCGATCATGTACAATAACAAGCAAATTTTATTTTCGTTAGAGCTCGATTAACAACGAGGTGTGACATCGAAACATTTGTATAATTTAGATGACATTAATTAAAGTGAACAGTCGGTAATGCCCAAAATCGTACGGTAATAAGGGCCCACCCAACGATGCACCAATGCTTTCGAACAAATTCCAAGAAAATTTCGCGTGACGGACATGGTGCCAATATTCTTGCCGCGGCTTAAGTAGCGACCCTCGTAAACCCTCCGAAGGATGTCTTTGAATGATGAGTATTCATCCCGGGTACCTGATCGGGTCGCGCAATTGCACCCTTAGCAGCAGGATGCCGGATTTAAGACCGTTCAAAATGCAGCTTGCCGTGTTTTTCTACTTTTTCGGGACAGAAACCGTGCCTCTGTGTTTAGATCGTAGATGACACGGCTTACCAGTGCTGGATGCTATTATAGATCTTATATTATTACAGCATAACGTCTACCGGACCGCTTTGCAATAATACATAGTGTAACATTCACAAAATTGACAATAAACGGTTACTAGTTAAATATTATAGTGCACGACGGAAAGATGAGAGCAGACCTTTTAAATCTTTTGTTGTCTTCTGCAAGTGATTCCGTTTGTATGCGGGATTCTATTTGATGGTTTGCTGATGATTCATGACGGGTAAAACCGTATTGTTATCGGGTTGAAAGTATTTTCGAAAGTGGACTAAAAGCCGATATATATATATATATATATATATATATATATATATATATATGCTCTTGATAATCATGAAATTGCTTTAGGTATGTTTCTCGATATTTCAAAGGCATATGACAGCATCAACCATAATTATTTGTTAATGAAGATGGAGAAATACGGGATTAGAGATATGGAAAACAAATGGATAAAATCTTATTTAGCAAATCGATCTCAAGAAGTAATATTAGAGTCTAACAGAAGACAATTTAAATCCGATGTAGTTCAAATAAAACTCGGTATTCCTCAAGGTAGCATCTTAGGTCCCTTGCTATATATATATATATATATATATATATATATATATATATATATATATATTCAAACGTTACCATTATAATTAGATATATATATATATATATATATATATATATATATATATATTAACGACCTTTGCGAAATATTAAATAATAGTAAACATGGTATTGTAAATTATGCGATGATACAAATCTCTTGATAACTGCTAAATCGACAAATGAATTAGAACTAGAAATAACCGGCATATGTAAGCAAATTTATGAATGGATGCTACAAAATCAACTAATACTCAATAAAGATAAAACAAAATTAATAAATTTTCAAAGTAAAAGTGAGTGGTAATGAAATAGAAAATATTAAAATTGATAATGTAAATAATAAAATTGAGAATAAAACAAAATTTTTAAGTATCATAATAGATAAATTCTTAAGTTGGAGTGATCATGTTGATGAACTAAGGAAAAAACTAAATAGCGTGACTTACTGTCTCCGAGTTACAAAAAAATATCTATCGTTAAATGTAATGAAAACCATTTATTTTTCATCCTTTGTTTCTAGAATAAACTTTGGTATAATTTTTTGGGGTGGAGCACCCACACAGAGTGTCAAAAATTTTTTGTTCTACAGAAACAAATTTTTCGTTTAATGTTTAATATACCGATTAGGGAAACATGTAGAGACAAATTTAAAGCAAACAATATGCTTACTATATATGGATTATACATATATGAATGTTTGTTATTTATCTTTAAACATAAGTCAAAATTTTTGAACTCACTACCAAAACATAATTATGGCACAAGAAACTTAGATTTATATAATTTTCCATTACATCGCTTAAGTCAATATGAAAAAGGGCCTTACTATGCCAGTATCAAATTCTTTAACAATTTGCCAAATAGAATTAGAAATATAAACAATGAAAAAATATTTAAAAGAGAAATCTTCAAATATCTGGTTTTAAGAGAACCATACAATGTACAAGAGTATTTAAATTGGTCTACTGTAGAATAACCAATAACCATACCCATACCTTAAGTTCGAAATTTCTAAATAGGTACACATATGTGTATTATTTAGTGTATAAATATTTCATGTTTTTTTATGTATTTCAACTCACTGTGTGTCTATGACTGTTGGAAATAAAGCTATATATATATATATATATATATATATATATATATATATATATATATATATATACCTACATAAAGTATTAACTTAAAATTAAATTCTTGGTTTTTGGTCAATATGTTTGTACTTTATTTATTAGTTTCGGACCTGCATTTGTCCTTTCTCAACAAAATATTGTCATCAACATCTTGACAATCATGTGCATTTCAACAAAACAACAAAAACTATTGTTACTAAAGGGCCACTTTGTTATCAGAGTATACAGATTTGTTGAAGTCCTTTAATATTTCAATGTGGACCTACTATAAGATTTTCACTTTGAGTTTTTAGATTGTCGTTTCCTTCAGGAAATGGATCGGATCTTGCACCACCATGTTTAGTCCGAAAGTTATACTTAGAATGCTTATCTTTAACATTAAACCTTAACTAAACTAAATTATAAACAAATTAAATCTTATAACAGCTAACATATATCAGTAATTATTTTAATTATCACAGTGTATAATTCAATTGTTATTAGTACAAAATATTATAAGTTCAATAGTATTTCCATTTTATAGTATTAATTATCCATTGAGTCAATTTCTTTTTATTTAGTTTTTACAGTTCACCATAAATTTCTATGCCATAAATTAAATATTTTTATTGCATTGATATAGCAGTAATTTGTAAAAATTATTTCATTTATTTTAAGTAGTTGCATATATTATTATTAAATATATGGGTACTTGAATAGGTTGATATCTATAAAAACGTAATTTTAAATGTCTCATATTGAAAACATAATGAACAAGAGCAAATAATTATACAAGATTAACAGGATTCTTGCTTATATTATTATAATTATTGTTCATGATTTTAAGAAATATGTAATACTTGTGGATGAGATAGGTTATTAGTATAGGCATCAACAATATAAACTGAAATATGTTTCAGAATTTTAGAATTGATTTTATTAACTCCTCCTTGTCTCTTTCATACTATCTACACTTTTGCTTACTTCGTTTGAATCTGCTGTGTTTATATAAATAGTTTTATCACTAATGGGTGGCATGTTAATATTATTACTTTGAGGTGTGGGGATATTAATATGTAGTTTTTAACTTATATTTATAGAATTTGCTATATTGCATTCAGAGGTTATTTTTTAATTATTTTCATCCATAATACTGAGTTTGGTTACTCCTTGATGATGACAACTTAGAGTTGTTGAAACGGCGTTGAGTGTTTTAATAAAGGTTTGGTGTTAAGGTGCAAAACTGTGTTTTTACATTTATGACACACCAAAAGTTCCACAGTATTTCCACTCCATAATATAATTAAAATGATTAATTTATTACATTTTCTACACAGTATTTAATATTCCTAGTAAATGCTTCGATAGCAATATTTGGATCTCTAATGAAGGTTATTCCAATTTAGACTACTTGCAAAATTTTATGATTGGACTAATCTACATAGAAGTAATTATCGGTAATATATGTCAATTATTAAGGAATAATGATTAGTAATAAAATTTTACAGTTTTTAAAATCTCAGTTTTATAAAAAGAATTATTAATACAGGTGTCTTTATTATCGTTAATTTAAGGTCTAGTAATTTTTTTGATGTCCAGGGATATAACCTTTTTCGAGGAAGTTATTAAGAAACTCATTAGAATAGAGATCTATCGTTAATAAATCTATATTAAAGTCCCCAATAATATAATGGTTGTTAATATTTCTCATATCCCTTAGAAAGTTATCTAAACTGGATATAAATTCTACCTAAGGTAATTTGTGAGATATGTAAACTGTTGATATCACTGTCTTACAACTGTTTTTCATCCTCATTGTTAAATTTAAAATGCCCAACTTATCATAACTTAAAATTTCTGTATTTTGAATAATTTTATTTATTATATATACATATATATATATATATATATATATATATATATATATATATATATATATATATATATATAAAACACCATAGGCTTTACTTAAATTACTATAACTATAATACTCTTTATACACTGATAGAATATAATAAATTAAATGTTTGAGAGACCATGTCTCAACACAGATAATATAATATGGTTTAATTATTAGACTGTCAACAAAAACCTCTAAACTAAAAAAAGTTGCTTAGCTTTAGTATAATTTGAATACAATAATTTTCATATTTTTCCGACGCTTTATGGCTTTCAAAAAGTTCATTTTGGACTTTGAAAAATAACACAATATTTATTGTTAGCAAATTTTTAACGTATAGGTATTGTTTGTCAATGACATTACAATAGTTTTTATGATAACGAATTCAGAGACCGGAGGAACTACCTTCCTGGTAATTTTTCCTCACTCCATTTGTACTATTGTTTAGTAATATTTACTTCGATTTTATTTAATTACATGATTTTCTAAATTAATACGTGGTTTACCGCATAATTATGTAGGAATATTATTTCATATAAGTACTCTATATTATTTTATCTCCACGTATGTCGAAAACCGCATAGCTATGATTAAATGATACTGGCTATTTCTTCCTCATTCCGAATATGGTCTATATCTCTTAAAAATTGAAATTGCGCCTCATTTAGGGTTATATTTTAAACTGGTGTTGCTATATTTCCTTAATACTATCATTTATACTAAACAATGTTGGTTGTTTAAATTACATAAAAATTCGGATACCAGATTTGTAGTTGAAAAGTTTCTGCACATAATAGGTAATAAATCACTCTTTCCTCAATTTGTAAATAGAGTAAAAGATTCAGTTGTAGACCGACAGACATTAAATACTTATATATATATATATGGTTGATGATTTATTCCGGTGTACATCCGTTCGTCTGGTATTCGTTTGAAAAATCACTTGACGTGTCGCCAAAATCAAAAGATACTAAGTAACTTAGTAGTATCTTTTGGGAAAGCCAAATATGATTTCCATCATCAACCACATATTTCCATCCGTGAAACAGTATACACAAACATATATATATATATATATATATATATATATATATATATATATATATATGTAGAACAGACACTATTTAACAGTTGGTTTGTGTTTTATACAATACAAATTGTAGTTTACCATTATAAAATGTCCCTCAAAAAAAGTGCCTATTATTTCACGCTTAATGATACCTACAAGCACAGCGTGCTCAAAGCAGTGTCAATTTGAGTTCATATAATGCAAGCAAATAGCAGCTATTTTAATTCATAACAGCAATGATGTTTATTAATATTTTTGTTTAGACGTTTAAATAAATTTACTTTGCTTATTTACTAGAAGTCGCATCTAACATAACATTTAATGAAGCAAATTATTTTCTCTTTGAAATTTGTTATATAGTTTTTGGTCATAGGGTCAAGAAGTATTTGGTTAGTCTTAAATTAGGATCTGCTATGGGAATTTTCAATAAAACAAAAGCAATTGCGTATTTATTTTATTCGTCAACAAAGTGGTTGGTACTATTACTTAAAACTACCGATATTCTTCAAATTATTATGCAAACAAGCTTTTAAGTAGTCAAAACAGTCGGCAGTTTTGAAATATTGTCATTTTCAGAATGCCAGTAAAGAAGTCAGCAATGGAATGCTCAACTGAGAAGTATAGAAAATATAGCCTTCTTGGAGCCACCTTACATACTGTTACGAGAATTCATGCAACAGTTGGTGAAATCGGCCATCAACCAATTCGCGGAAGGGACATTATTCCGATACTTCTGGGAATCCAAAATGTTTTGCCTCTCAACAGGCTGACCGCTGCCGTTACTGAGAATTCCCTTGTAGTTTCCAGAACATATGAAAGAAGTTTCCCGATGGTTCGTTGACATACCAGACAATTCCGAGAGAAATATATAATTATGAACAATTGGCGATAGCATCCATTCGGTTTTCGACGGTCGTATTGTATAGCCAAGATAAAATGAAAATAGTTTCTATATTAAAGTAGTCAAATAAATTAGAGTGAGTTTTTAAATAAATCCATGAACTGAACAGAACCCGTGTGTGAAAATAAAAACATTACAATACTATCTAGTCAGAAAGAAGACATATTAGTCAAGAGGATCAAGGATTCCTAATGAAAGGAGTTTTCATGAAAGAAAGAAGGTATTGAAATATCTGCAAAATTATTTAAAGGAAATTTTACTCGGTGATAAGTGGTACAAGGATTTTACGAAAAGGCAAAGAAATTATCAACACTTATTAAAACAGAGTTTGGTGATTGCATACATGCATACTTTAGTTAAAATATGATAAAAGGAAGTTTTTCAAAATCCAGAAGGTCTATTCAGTTCTGGCAGGACAAATTTTGAACTCTGTCCTCAAATTAAAAAAATAATTGTATTCAACACCATTTAATTGTGTAACCAGGTTAAATACTTTGCAAAGGAATAGGAATATTCCAGAAGGATTTATATGTATAGCTATTGTATAGCTACTCTTGACAATATATTTAATACTGAATTACCAAAATGCCACAGAAAATATTAGTACAACCACACAAATAAAATTTTTTGTCACAAGAGAGGAAAAGTAATGGGAAAACTGTGGAGCCTTTGGTGTGTCACAGACTTATAAACACAAGTTTTGTACCCCAACAAAACGTTGTGCTTATACGACAGGAAAAGTACATATCAAACTAAACCAGAAAAAGTAGAATGGTAAGTTTAAAAGAAACAGCTCGACAATAAATTATGACATGATATAGGTACTGCCCGCATCGACAGGATAAAGGCAACAGCAGCATGTTACAAGAAACCTCAAATTTGTAGCTCAGGTCATTTTCGGAGAAAAATACCTTTTGGTGACAAAATTAATAGTAGAGCAAAACCAATGTCAACGTATTCTAATGATAAAACATGACTAATTGACATAAAATTCAACATTTTTTATCGATACGTTTTGTTTTTTAACAAAAAAACTCAAAAATCGGCATCAAGTTAGTTTTTTACCTTTTACCACCAAATCCACCCATAATACCATGTTTGCTACTATGGGCAATGTTGAAAAGAAATGTAGAACCTACAAAATGAGCTCAAATTCTAAATTCCAAACAAATAAATAACCGTATATATATATGTATATATATATATATATATATATATATATATATATATATATATATATATATATATATATTATTTTATACCTAAAACATTCTTATTAACTAAAACTCAACTTATGGTTTGAAAATAAATACTGTTTTGAGTTTTGAGTTTTTGCAAAATATCAGTCAATCCTATGAACATATTTTTGTTGAAAGGCCATATTACCTCACCGATTGACCCTATCATTATAAATTAACCAACGTTGAAGTTGATCTGGAGACCGCTCATCTCACTTTTCCTAAAATTAGAGAATAAATACATATAGGTAGTAAAAATATTTGGCCATTCCGTGTCAATTTGTCTGGACGAGTCCATTCGAAAATTTGCTAAGAGGTGGTCCTATGAAATTATATCCTTATAATAAAAATAAATCTTAATGTCAATTTTCATTTTAAGCAGACACATATTTATACTTCTAGCATAATATGGATTTATGTAATAAATTTAGCAAAATGGAAACCAATTAACGAAGTTGATCGTGTAGTAGCTCATTTTGTAGGTTTTTCATTTCTCTTCAACATTGTCCATAGTGGCAAACTCGTTTTCATAAGTAGATTTTGTGCAAAAAGGTAAAAACTAAATTATTACAGATTTTTCGCTGTTTTTTTTTTTGTTAAAACAAAAACATATAGATAAAAAATGTAAAATTTTATCTCAATTAGTCATGTTTTATCATTAGAACACGTTGACGTCGGTTTTGTTCTACTATTAATTTTGTCACATATTTTCGTAAATGAACTGGGCTAATAGGAAAAGTGAAAACAAATAAATGTACAATAATTCGGAACTCTTCTTCCAAATAATTCATATATAGGACTAGAAATTATATAGAAAATCGTACGACGACCGCTAGATAGAACTGAATATCAAAAGTGAAAATTACTCACGTTCTACATAATAAATTATCAGCGGACACGAGAAAAATGTGTCAGTAGTACGCATTTTCTTCGACCGCTCCGTTATTCCCTAATATAATTTAATAAGAATTCTTACATTATTAATTGCTTTTTATTATCCTGAGATATTGATATATTTATTCAGTACTACTCGTACTACCACCGTTACCATCACCGCTAGGTATCGATAAGAAAATTCAAATACTAAATTTCCTAAAAAAGTAGCATTATCTATTATTTCTTATTCAATATGACACAGTTAATTAAGTAATTTCGAAAAGATTGTTGAGGAACTCTTGAATTATTTTGTCTGTTCATTGGCGTTATCTCTCCTCAATTTTTTTTGCTGAAACAGATAAGTATTTAAAAGCATATTTCGAGAGCAAAGTTTGGTAAGGCAATTTCGTAAAATTAATTAATTAATTAATCCTGAGATGCTAATGACAGGCTGTATTCGATAAATTCTTAAGCTTAACATTAGCAGTTGAAGTTGAAGATAGTATTAATTTTATCGAATTATGCAAGCCAAGTTTGCAAAGTGTCTGCTTGAAAAAAGAACTAAGATATGAACATAATTGAAACATAAGAGAGTGCTTTCGTGTATACTACCTAATATTCTAACCCTGTCTATTATAGTCAATTTCATATAATAAAGTTACAAATGTAACAAATGTAGCAACAATAGCATGTTGTAAATTTATTTCAAATGTATGCAAAATGCAACTGCTGCTTCTCGATTAGATAACGAAAGGTACCCAGAACAAAGGAAAGCTTTTATTTGTCTAGCCCATAGAGGGCGCACCATAGGAAGCGTACACTTTCCTGTGTATCGAGGACAAGGTTGAGTTCGTACACACCACAATGTAATGTTTTAGGATAAGTGAATTTTAACCCACTAATCATAACAAGAACAATAGCAAATGACTTATGTTGAACCATCTTTCCAAATATTCTAACAGAACGTAGTTACCTAAACAAAAGTCTTAGAGTCCCCCCCCCCATCTGGTTAAAGAAATAGTTTCTTAGGAAAAAAGATATATTTATAAAAGTACATTGCTTTTTGAACTAACCACTGTCTGAATTTATTGGTAAAATTTATGTTATCGAAAAAAGTATTAAAAGATGTAAAACACTGATTAACATTCTATATGACATCCTCCACTTTCAAGTAACATAATGACACGTCTGGGCATTGAAATGATCAAACGGTTGATAGTCTCTTGTACAATAGTGCTCCATTCCTCTACCCCTGCTACGACTAACTTATCTATAGTGTGAGGTAGGTTGAAACGATTGAGAATGGCTCTAGGAAGGTAATCCCACATGTTTTCAATTGGATTTATTATCAGGCGAATTGGCTGGACAATTCGATCTATATGTCCAGCTTCCACTGCTTTCTGAACTCTTCGTGGCAGGATAAAGGCGGACGTTGTCGTCAATATTTTCGCCGAATTCGTCATAAACGGAATAAAGATAGGTGTAGTAACTTATTCAACGCAAATTTGGCAGGTCATACCAAAACATTGAATGTTATTCCCACTGAACTTCGCGGAGAATATTAAGTCGCTGTAGACAACCTGGTTCTCTCCACACTCGTTTTCGATTCTCATCACTAACCAGTCCAATTCTGGTTGCATCGGTACATAACATCCACCGCCAATGATGCAAAAGCCTACTCGTATGCTTTCCAGCCCATTAGAGAAGGGCAGCCCTATACTTGGAAGTATATTGGGAACCTATAATGGTCTTCTTGCATGTAGATTTGCGTTATACGGGTTGGGACACCCATTGCAATTGTAATAGAAGTATTATATTTTAGAGAAGATTACATTTTTCAGTACTATAATTACAATTAATTATTTTCAAGCACAATGTATGTTGTTTTATCATCAAAAAATATAATTTTACATTTATAAACAGAAATTTGGAAAAAATGTTTTTTCAGTTAAGTTTGACAGCTCATTGTATAAAAAATTATATACTTAAACCATGGCAAGTTATTGGAAAAGTTGGTACCACTAATGAAGTTTACAACATGCTATAATACTTCTTCTAGAATTCCCAAATAAAAATTGATGTAGGTAATTTTCTCAATTCTCAACAGATTTGAAATAAAACGAATGTGACAGTTCAAATAGACGGTTATGAAAACTTTATTATTTACACTAGAGTAAATGTTCAAACTACTTGCAACGTGCATGTTCGGCATCATCAAAGATTCTTTGAAGTAATTCACCAATTGTTAATATGAGTTTTGAATAAGTTTTATACTTCAGACAAATTCAGTAAAAAAGTCCAATGGGTTTAAATGGGGAGAGAGTGGTGGCCATACATTTGGCCCAATTCGTCCAAAGCAATAGCTGCACACTTTGGTTCAGATATTCTCAAACATATTCCACGTAAAATGGCAAACCTACTAGCAGATTTGACAGATGGTTTTGCAGACCTGTTGAATTGCGAGAGAATTTGAAGAATGAAATTTATCTAGATTTTCTGCCAAACCATCTGCCAATTCTGCTAGAAGATGTGCCATCAATAATGTTATGTACAATGCGGTACCCAAATGACTGTTGCCCTGCTCATTATGAGCGTCCTGTGCGAAAATATCTGAACCAAGTATATACAAATTGTTCGATTGGACGTTTTCATCCAATTTTAAGGCCACCACGCTCTCCTGATTTAAAGCCATCCGACTTTTACTGGGGTCACCTGAAAAGTATAATTGCTTGGAAACCCATAACAAAAATTTTGGATGCTGCCGAACACATCAGTGCGACTGGTGAAAATGTCGTTTTTAAGAAGATATGCACTTATTAATGTTAGTTTCAACATTTGAACTGGTGTTATTAATAATTTTTCCATAAATGTTTATTTCAGCTTTCACAGTCCTTTTATTCTAAATCCGTTGAGAACTTTGGGATGACTTTAATAGTTAGTTCTTGTCCAGAAAAGTACTTGCATATATTTTTATTTGGCGATTCTAGAAAAAGTATTATACGATGTTGCAAACTTCATAAGAGATGAAAACTTATCCAATAACTTGCCATAGTAGTTTAGGTATATTTATTTAAAAAATGAAGTGTCAAACTTAACTGATTTTCTTTTTTCAAATTTCTGTTAATAAATGGAACACTATATTTTTTTGTGATAAACCACATAAAATAGTTAACTGGTTACCAATAAAAACATTTCAACAGTCATACTTTCAAAACTGTAATTATAGTACTGTATGGTGTAGTCTATTATATTCTTATTTTGCTGGTTTTTCAATACATGGTGGATATCTTTCTATTTTTTAAATAATTTTCCCCTGGCTAGTCATAAACTTTTTGACTCTTGGGTTTCGGCTTGACGTCGGATTCGGAACACGTTGTATAATCCTTTTGTACCTGTTTTGTCCCGAAAGGTAATCAGAACATTGAATTTACTAAATGGAAGTATTTAATAGTTTCCGGCTATAAACAAACAAGGGTCCAATCTAAATTGTATAATACTTTTCAAAATCCCCAGAAATGTGTTCCATGTGTATTTTAGGTATTTAGTAAATTCATTCACAATATTATATTTCTATAAATAGCAGATTCTAAAGAGTTATTGTGATTTGCATAAAATTAGGGGTTCCTAATTCTTTATTGGTAGAAAATATAATTAGTCTATCTATCATCTATCTAGAAGAAAATATGGACATTTACGTCAAAAAATAAATTTATGGTTATTTTGAATAATGAATGTTTTTTTTTCGATTTTTGTTTAATTTGTGTGTAACTACGTATATAGTGTTATTTTTAAAAAGAAAATTAAAAGTAATTTGTATACTTTGCCTTGATAGAAATAACTAAAAATACAATGATTTTTTATATTCGTTGCGAGAGGGAGTTGGAACAAATTTTTGAAACACTTAAAAAAGCTAGATTTTTTAGAAAACTCCTGTTTTATTTTAGGACATCTATATATGTACAAAAAATCTTGGCAATACTTATTTTATATTTGTCAAACATGGACCATATGCCTTACTCCAAAATTAAGGGATTATTTAATAGGCATTTTTTTTAATGTTAGGTTCGGTACCAGTCAATAATACACAATTTGATTTTAAAATAGGGTAATTTAAAAAAAAACATTGTGTGATTTATAGATAACTCTTTGATAACGAATTAAAAAATGCAACATATGTTGTAAATATTCCCTTTTAACAAAAGTTTTCCTACAACTGTTTGGGCTCAAAGTGTTAACGTAAGTATGTATAAGTAATGTATTTGTTTTTTATAGCGTATTCTTCAAATAACTAGAAAACTGAAAATTGTTCTGAAAATATTTTTATAGTGTTTTTCATGTCCCAAAATTTTAAAATCAACTTGATCATATTTTATATTTGATTATAACATTTAAAATAGGTAATTACAAATTAGTATATCATAGAAATTCAAACCGTAAAGTAATTATTGCACTAAAATAAATCCTTTCTGCAACGGACAAACAGTACCATTAATTATTTAATAATTATGATTTCAGTATAAATGTTGTAAATAACATAATCTTGAATTTTAACTCAAATCAAAAACATACCATACATATTAAAAATATATTTCTACCTAAACTATTTAGTTATATATTTCTTAACAAGGCCAGAAAATTTTTTCAGGGTGAGTTCGATAATTTTTTTCGGGGAAGAGGAGTTGAATAATTTTTTGGATTGTGGAAGAGCTGACTAGGACTGCATGTATTACCAGAATATATAAAATTGTACAAATATAAAATTCTGAACTAACGAGAATGAATACGAATGGTACTTTTTATTTTCGAATCCTCATCATAGGTACTCCCATATCTCTTTTTGCATCGGCTACGGAATTTTCTGGATACGCGCTGAAGTATGCCAAAACTCTTAATTCTGTTTATTATCTACGACAGGTTTCCTATTTTCTTGCTTTTTTATAAAATTCCTGTGTATTGCAATTGTGAATAAGCAGCGTCAGGGTATCGTGAGCAGAAGGTTTCGCAGGCCCTTTTAATAGCTTTATCAGATTCACCGTAAAGTATTAATAAATTTAAGTACTCTTCATTACGAAATCCTAACCGGGACATGATAAATGATTTCGATCTAATTATGCTTGAACCTCACATTATTAACAAATATTGTTTGTTGACACGTCAGCCTTTATTTCTTGGCGATTCTTTCAGAAAAGCCTACTGATAATTCAGATATCTCTAATAACCACAAGGAAATTGTAGTTTTTCCAAATTTATATAAAAACCGTTTAAGTTAAGTATGCGAATGAAAGCATAACCCCTCCTATTTTTTTAGCTGGCGGTGAGAGCAAAGGGGTAGCGATTTGAAAAAAATATGTTACTCGATTTTCGAGATATTCGGCAGCATTTTCTGAGCACTCAGTATAATTTTTTCAAACAACAGCTTCCAAAAATTTAGGACGCTTTAAATTTTAATCAGTCGAATTCTGGATATTTTGACCTGGCCCTCTTTGTTTCGAAAAAAATAGTTTTTTTGCAAAGCGCTATCAAAATTAAAAAAATAGTAATATTTTTCAACTGGAGGCCTCAGACATAGATGTTTTCAATAAAGTCGTATTAAAATCATTGCAGATTTTAAAAATGCTCTTAAAAAGGGTGTTCTATTTAAGAAACAAAGTTCTTGTCCACTTCTGGTGGAATCGGAAATTTTAGATACCTGAAAATATTCTAACTGAAACCAGCTCCTCGAAAAAAAAAACGTATACCAATTCACACCCACACCCCTTGCGCGAACCCGGGAACTGAGGCTACCCTTCGGTTTATTCGAGGAGCACCCCCAGGCCCTTCCCACGATCCCCTGGACTAATGTCCAGGTCCTCACGCTACTCAGTTACCATCCTGTACAGCGCCATCCTTTCTTGTGGTTTCTATGGCTTGGTTGGTTGTTGGCTTTGGCCTTCTAGGTCTTTAAAGCCATTGCCTTCTGGATGTACGATTATCTTTCTGATTGCTTGTGATAAAGCACTTCCCTTTGCGGGATTATCGTCTGTTGTTTGTTTATGTGCATGTGTGTGTGCTCCTCTTGGGTAACGCCCCGGGTTTGCAGTGTGTCTATGATTCCTGAAAGAGAATCATGAAAAGAAAATTCTGGAAGAGAAAATCTGACAGAGAAAGTCATATTCGTAAATGGTTGACCCTAATCGTCTTGGTCTTGTTCTTGGTGATCGTCTTCAAAGTGTAGTTAGTTCTTCGGCCTTTTGTATTTGTTGATATCGGGTCGTAGTCTAGCAATTGTCTCAGGTGATGATTCTGGTGGTTATCCAGTCTATCGAAGGTCCTTCTGACTCTTTCCCTCGCTCATAGAAGTACCGGGGTGTACTTGAGGTCTCGGAAGATGGTCTGCTCACAAACCATGGCGGGTACACCTTTCTTGCATGCGCAGTACCTACCATACCAACGTAGCGTAGGTAAGGCAAACAATCGATTACCCACTCATCTGTCCTATCTATACCTCTTTGTAAAATATTTACTTGAATCAAACACTTTATGATAAATGGGTGACTAGCTCTCCAAGTACATATAACAATCCTAAACAGGATAGCTAACCAAAATCGAGGATATTTTATTTTGCATAACAACTATTTATCGCAATTGATTCATATACGATTGCTATGGGAGTGCCGGAGTTTTTGTCAGTCTTCACGCTACCGCCATGCCTCCTCTATTACTTTTTAACTGACTTCCAAAAAGAGGGAGGTTATCAATTCGTTGCCATGTTTGGGGAATTTTGATGATTAAAAAATAAAAATAAAGATTTACAAATACAAGAGAGCAAATCTTACAAAATCATTGATATATCTAAAATCGATTTTATATGTAGGTATCTAGGGCTAAAACTACTGTAGACCAATGTTATTTAGTGGCAAAACATCAACAGATAACACTCATAATTGCTTTTGGGAGGATCATACGTATAATTACAATTCTTTAGGGAATAACTTACCACCCGAAAGTCTATATTTCATGTTGCATTTAATTGCCATTTCATTGACACAACATATTGATTTAACCTTTGGAGTGTTTGATTTCCGCAAATCGCAGCGTTCTTGTTTAGGTTTTGTTTTTTTTTAAACGTAAATATGAAGATTACCTTATTTATTTCTATTTGTCATATTATTACTGTGTACTTATAGTCACAATAGTCAGCACAGTTGTCAAAACTGTGAAAATTACTTTTGAGGGTAGTGTGAGTTCATTTAATATGTCCCACCCCCCACCCCCCCGAACAAATTAATTTAAAGCTTGACAAACGGCAATAATAATGACGATTAATCATGGTAATAAACTGGTGTGAAAAAATGTATACTGATGTTATTCTTGTAATTAATAATGTTTATTTCAATATTATAAATAACATTTTAGATAATAAGTAATAAGGCAAGTTTGTTAAGTTAACGAAGATTTTTTAAACTTTAAAGTCATTATCATGCAAATTATTATATATAATTCTCAAATATAACATAAACAACTAACATACATTCAAGATGATTAAATTTTATCACCTATATGTTGAAAAGTAAAGTTAGAGTTTAAGAATGTCAGTATGTAGAATAATCACATGCAGAACCGTGTGCATAGATTACTGAAGTGTAGGTAGATAAGGGTTTAGGATGAAGGGAAGAGGGTCCTGACGGATGTAACGTAGGGTATTGGGGGGGGCGGGTGGCGAATAGCCAGGTTTATACAATGGCCGCCAACGCTCGCGGTAATCGCCGTGTTGTACTTAGTTCTGGACGAATCGCGACCCGCGTATCCAAGAAGTATAAATTCAGAGGATTCTCGAACACTCAATTCAAAAACAAATTTTGCGGGTATCAGTCTAA
This sequence comes from Octodonta nipae, assembly GCA_034190945.1. Classification (NCBI taxonomy): domain Eukaryota; kingdom Metazoa; phylum Arthropoda; class Insecta; order Coleoptera; family Chrysomelidae; genus Octodonta; species Octodonta nipae. The sequence goes on from CM067219.1 coordinate 59,667,650, forward strand.
AATCAATAGTTTTTATTTGTTCAATATGTATTACACATCTAATCTAATAATAGAATATGAGTTATAAACTTTGTAATTGAGTTCTCGAAAACCGCTCAAACGATTTTGTTGAAATTTCACCATTTCGGGATTTTAATGCCTAGAAATCCATTGGTCTCATCCTTGGGTAAAATTACTGCGAAATTTAAATATTATTAAACATTTATTGGCAGATTGTGACAATTATGACAGCTGGTCAGTACAGAGTGATTCGGCGACCTACTTGAGAGTGAAATTGTTCTTGTAAACATTCTTTCAATACAAATTGTATTTGTATGTACCGAACAAATATATAGATTTTCGGAAGGGTAAAACCTTATTAGTTCGCATGTTTAATTTGAGGCACACATTGAGACTGAACCAGTACAACAAGTTATATAGGTATGTAGCCCATAAGCAGTGGCATATATTAATTGGTGGTATGGATTTATAATTATACAGGGTAGTTCAAAATGTTGTGAACTATATGTTTTATTAAGCCCTTAAGCATACGCAGGATGGTAATGGTAACGGTTGAAACATAGAGCGGAGTAGAATTATAGTTACACAGAAGGGTTAAAAGATTTTAGAAGCAAAATTGTTTGTAGAGTGTTCCATAAGCAGTCGCATATACAAATGGTTGGAACATGGAGTCGAGTAGCGTTATAGTTATGCAGGGTGATTAAAAAAATGGTCCATAATAGTTGCATATATAGGGTGGTTGAAATATAGGACTTAGGGTTTTCTAAATAAGTTTTATCTCCGTCTAAGCACAACCGTGAATTCAAAAATTTCAGTGTTCCCGATCTTTTACTTCCAAATTTACTGGGTCTTTTCGGAAGATTAGAAAGAAATATTTACTATTTTTATAGATGTAGGGAATTAATTCTTTTCTGAAAAAAAGCATGGCAACTGACATAGGTTACTTACAGTGATCTATAGAGATTTCAGCAAAATCATGAATTTTTTATATATACCAATTCAGTATATTTACACAAAACCTTAACAAATCGTGAATTGGTTGAAATATAATAATAATTACTGGAAATTTTGGTAAATGTTAAGCTGCTTAAGAACTTTCATCTAAAACGCTGCCTAATTAATTATTATTATTATAACTCCTCCTTAACGGTTGAGCCGATTTTAAAGAACTTTTTTGTATATATGTTTCAGTGAGATAGATTTACCTTTTAACTGGGTAAGTGGCAATGCGATCGGGTTATAGAATTTTTTTTTGAACTCCTCATTTACGGTTGGGTCAATTTTTATGAAACTTTTGTGTGTATTTGAATGAGTACCTAGAATGTTTAGATTCACAATTGTATCCGGTACTTGTATTGCGATCGGGATTAATACTTTTTTTACAATATTTGCATTAAAATTAAAAACCAATTTTTCTACCGGGGCGGGCCAGTAAATAATTCAAAAAAACGCACTAATATTAAGCAACTATAATGGCGCTATGAAATTCCAAACGTTTCGGAGTCTAAATTAGACCCCGTTCTTAATGGCAATAATAACACAATGAAATAAAAAATATTTTTTTTAGTTACATTGTCTTATTAGACCCTAAAACACATGGAAGATTTGAAATATAGACTTTTCCACAAGAATTGTGTTATTCCCAAAAACTTCTAGTAATCTGAAATTTACAGACTTTTAAAGGCAGAACGGTAAATTGTGTCTCGGATATCAGTCGACAGTTGTGCTATTCTTAAAAAACCGAATCTGAAAATTTTACATTTTGCTATTAAGTTCACGTGTAACATAATCATATCTATCATAATTTAATAAATAATTTTAGATTTTGGTCTTTTGAGACCATCGCTACTGGCGACGGATATATCCTAGAAACGATATATTCTCTGACAGTACTTTGTTGTATTGTTGCATTAATCTTGGAATTTATCACTGGAAATTTAAAAGCTAGTAACCACAGGGTAACAGTATTACATGACTCCTATTTTGGGGTATATAGTGACTTGTTTCTCATTCAACTCGCGATGATAGGTATACCTAATACATGAATTGTAAATAAGTTTTTTTTGCGACTTCTATGTTTTAGGGATAGCGAAATTGATGAACGGTCGCGCTTAGAAACAACATACTTATCTTATGCTCAAATGCCTGGAAAGATTAACAACGTAATATTCGTTCTGTAACATTTTATATTGATACAGTATTAAAAATATTAATCGATTTATTACTAAGTATTTATATAATTTCGATCTGACAATTCATGTATGAAATTTTCAATTTTGAAAGTAAAAGTTGATACAGGTACTACAAACTGTTCAAGCCGTAGAAATGAAGACCGACCACAACAGCCACCAAAATTTCATAGACTAAACAGCCACGCGTTATATAAAAACAATTAAGCCCACCGTCCAAAACAGCCATAGTTTGTGAATAAAATTTATAATTGGGGATCAATTTCAGAAGGGAAACCACTTTGTCTATCAATGTAATTGCCCACTAAATAGGTATGAAGTATCCCTTTCATGATAAGGCATAAGCCTGTAATGGGAGGAAAATCCTAGTGTCATTTTTGCACCAGGATTCTCCTGAATAAAATCATTTATTCATCACAACACACGTCCTTTTCATTATTTTAAACTGTGTGGCACTCTTGTTTGACTATAAATAAATGCCAATGATACATAATGTTAATTTTTTTTTCATTGACTAATATTTCCATATGATTTTTGTTAAATCAATTGTTGTTGTATACCCTGTTCATGGATACCTGGCCATCTCGGACAACGCCAACAAATATTGCCGTATTTAGATGTATTTGGCTTTTCCAATATTAAAAAAGTGAATATTAACAATATACGTAATTAAACAAGGAGTGTTTTAGTTTGTACCCTTGCTGCTATAAAGGTAAAATATTAGAAAAATAATTGCTTTGGTCGAACCCAGAGAATTACAACCTAAGCTAACAACTTAAAAAGTTAATTATTTTTCGTTTGGTAGCTCTCCTACGCCTATACCTTTGTTATAGTTTGATACATACTAGTGAAACTCGGAAGGCAACCAATTTACTACAAGAGCTGCATTTTAAACGCTTTGATGAATTATGTCGAAAGATAACTAACAAGTTATAAATTTCAAGTGATAATGCTAGGTAATACCGATGCAAAATTCCATAAAATATGTGGTGTTTCCTTTGACCAATATTTAACTAATAACTGGAAGTGTAGTATTATTTAAGTAAGCAATTTTCCTATGTGCTGGCAACACTTTCATATCTTATATTTGAATGGCAGATTTTAAGACTTTTTGAAGGTCTAAAGAATAGTGGATAAACGAACAGCAAAAATAATGAAATCGTTGTTATGTTCGTTAAATTTTTCTTGCATAAATATTCAGATTCTAAGGAATTATACTTTATGTAATATATTGTTAATTTATTATTCATTGCTTAAAACATCCATCATTTTGTTTATTATAATTAATGATAAATTGTTATTGTTATAATAACTAAAATGTCTCCTACTTTTACAATGCGACAGCAGTGAAAGCAACTGAAAACATTTATGTTATAAGACGAAAATTTAGTTTAGCCAGATTACTATTACTTAAATAATTATAGTTATATATAATAATATCTCAAATTTGAAGTAAACTGTGAAACCGTTATTTAAAGTTTTAGGAAGGGGCGTCCTTTTATTTTATACTCCCTGTGCGAACGTGTTAGCTGTTTTGCTCTGTTCTGACCCTAGGCTGATCTACCCGCAGCTGTCGCGTTTCTGACATCGACGGATTTAAGGAAGAAACGTTATGTGAAGGATTATGTATGTGCTTAAATGTCGATAAAACTATGAAATATCAACCTCATAATGAAACTAATGTTTTTGAAGGCAGTTCACAAATTACTACGGGTAAAGCATTAACAGAAACTGAATAAAATTATTCTCTAGCAAAAGTGATCATTATATTAGGCGAAATAAAGTTTAAGATTTGATAAACCAATGTCCGGATAAATAGCCTTGGATACATTTAATCACATTCAATACTCTAATGTGGGAGCCAACTACTTCTCTTTCAGCACAAATAAATGTATATATTCTAGTTTTTGGCATTAGTGTTCAAATATAGACGGTACAGAAATTATATATTTATCTTGTCTACTTAACATTCAGTGTTGGTGTATTCATTTGGTAATTTGCTACGAATTATATCGTCTTTGATTGGATACAGCAATTTTTATTTGTTACGTTTGTTTTGATTCTGTCTTGAAAAATCATATATATATATATATATAAGAATCAAGTAACATCAATCATAATATAAAAAAGTATATAATAGTAAACAAATAAAAAAATTGAAAGTAATTGTTAATGTAATTCAAATCAATAACAATTAGTTTCAGAATTTTCACTGGGTTGAGGCCTAATTTACATTATTATCCCCACAGCATGTGAACTCTATAAATGAGATGATGCGCTAACGTTCATCTTGTGACACTAGAAAATGACAATATACGTAGACTTCCGGTCATACACTTGGTTCAGCCACGACATGCTGTATGTGAGGCTCCCGGTTACCCGTATACTCACTAAAACACCTTCAATTGCCCTCTAGGTACTTGGAATTATCAACGAAGATATTACATCAGTTACTCCGGCCCCTAGTCCCTAACCTACCAGTTTCCTAATTTCAGTCACTTCCCTCTCCTCTCTTTCTCTTTCTCCATTACCACCCTGGCCAGGAACTCCACAATCACTTCCCACTTCCTTTCGCTCTCCATCAATCGCTCTACGAGATTCCTCGCCTCTAGGCGCACCCCAACTCATTCTCTGCACTCATTCTATACCCCTGCCATCTTCCACACTCGAAGAAACTATGTTCAGGGGTATCCACTTGTCCAAGTAAACGCACCACTCATCCTCCTTCCTTTTGAATCTGAACAAATCCCGCCGAAAGCACCCAGGCCCAGACGGCAGCTGTGTCAGTGTCAGATAATAGTTGGACTGCCTATGTAGATAGCCAACCCACGCTTTCAGGTCTCTGACGAGCCTCCTCGTCCAGTGCGCAGTACCCGCATCCTTCCTACTCCATTTCCGCTCCCATATATAAGATATAAGATAAAATAATCAAAAATAAGACGTGATAAATTGATTGGCCGCTCAGGAAGTGATTAATGTGTAGGAACGCTCTAGAAATGACTAGTAAAGAAGAAGTGAAGAGAGCTAGAGATCAAGTCCAACCTCCAGCCCTTTTAAAGGGTTTTTGAGAAGAAGAAGAATTCACACTAAAAATTTATAGTACATACAACCAGCCTTAATAGATCTACATAATAATGAATTGATTACACATCATTTGTTGAATGCAAAAAACGTTACCCTTTTGTTAGGCTTTGCCGTAGGCGGATAAAAAAATTTTCAAATAATTTTCACCATCCAAATGTGCTGTAAGAGTTAACATATTATCTAAAGTGCATCGTTCTGAACAAAGACCAAATAATTTGGTCAAGTGCGAGTTGGACTCGCATATTAAGGGTTCCATACCACCTTCAAGATACTAATATTCCAGTTTCAGACAAGCAGGAAATGAGTGAATTTTCTTTTATTTACCCTAATATCTTTTAAAGGAAGCATTTTAAATTTTTTTAAAATATACACTTTCATTTTCCGCACATGGATTTTTTATTTTATCTGCTTCAGGATTCGCTTGATTTTTATGTATTTCATTTTCTAATTTGGCCCCCAAAAATTAACATTTTATTTTACTAATAAACTTTCAGGGAAGCCTTTTATAATCTACTGTCTGAATTTTGAGGCTCTGTAGATTGGAAGATAAAGGGCAAAACAGGTCAAGTTTTAAATTATAAATTATTAAATCTGTTATCCAAATTATTTAAAAATACATATAAAATATATTTTTCTAAATTTAAATAGTGTAGTTTCTAAAGTGGGAATTAAGTCGATGTTTAATATTTTTGTTAATATCTTTTAAACAAATGATTTAAAAATATGATATATCTGTAATTCACATAATGAGCCTTTTATCTGATATATTACATGATGAGTTTGAAAATTGAATTTTTATTTTCCATTTAATCCTATAATTTGTCGCTAAAATTACTATGGGGGTTTTCCAATATTTTTTTTATAAATTTCAAGTGAGCCCCAGTACTTCTAATTATTTTCAAAATTTTGGGTAGTCTGGTTTCGGAAATAAAGCGAGAAATGAGAAGTTTTTTTATATCTTTACGTTAATATCTTGTAAACAATTAATTTTAAAAATATGAAAAATATATATTTGTATTCCTCATAATGAGCCCTTTCATTTGATGTATTGTATGATGCGTTAGAAAATATTTTTTTATTTTCCGTTTAATTTTATAATTTGGCCCCCAATATTAATATTTGGGATTTCTTCCTATTTTTCCTGTAAACAAAAAAAAATTAGGTCTTATAGTTTGGGGAATAAAGGAGAGAATAGGTAATTTTTTAAAATATTTTTGTTAATATATCTTAAAATATTAGTTTTAAAAAAATTAAAAAAATATATTTGTATTCGTCATAATGAGCCCTGTGATTTGATATATTACATGATCCGTTAGAAACAAGTTTAATTTTTTATTTTTCATTTAATTCTGTCATTTGCCCCCAAAATCAATTAGGGGATTTCTCCTTATTTTTCAGTAAAGTTCATGTGACGGGCTACACATCTATTTTTTTGAATTTTTTTCGTCTAATAGTTTCGGGGGAATGGGTACATTTTTAAATATTTTTGTTAATATCTTTTTAATAATTTATTTTAAAAATATTTAAAGAATTCATTTATATTCGTCATAATGAGCCCTTTGATTTGATATATTACTTGACCCGTTAGAAACAATTATAATTTTTTATTTTCCATTTAATTCTATAATTTGCCCCCAAAATGAATATTAGGGGTTTCTCCTTATTTTTTCAGTAAATTTCAGGTGAGGCGCTATACTTCTATTTTTTGCAAATTTTAACAGCTCATGGTTTCAGAGGTAAGGGGGAATGGGTAAATTTTTTTATATCTTTGTTAATATATTTTAAATAATTTATTTTTAAAATACGAAAAATATATATTTGTTTTCGTCATAATGAGCCCTTTCATTTGATATATAACATGATGCGTTAGAAACAATTTTAATTTTATATTTTCTTTCAATTCTGTAATTTGCCCCCCAAATTAAAAGTAGAGGTCTCTCCTTATTTTTCCAGTAACCTTCAGGTGAGACCCTATACCATTAATTTTTTTCAAAATTTTACGTTTTATATTTTCGGGGATACGGGGGGAATGGGTAAATTTTGGTATATTTTCGTTAATATCTTTTTAACTATTTTTTTTAATATGAAAAAAATATATATTTCTGTTCCTCAGTATGGGACCTTTCATTTGATGTATTACATGATGCGTTTGAAATAACAATTATTTTTAAATTTTCTTTTAATTCTATAATTTGCCCCCCAAAATTAATATTAATGGTTTCTCCTTACTGTTCCTGTAAAGTTCGAGCAACGTTCTATATTTCCTATTTTTTTCAAAATTTTACGCTCAGTAGTTTCGGAGATCAGGGGGGAACGGCGGATTTTTTAGTTTTTCCCCCCAGAAGTACCCCTAAAATCAAAATTTCTTTTTTTACGATACGCAGTCCTGATCGCGTCACCAATCTGTACATTGATACCAAATTTCAACATTTTCCGTTCAGTAGTTTAGGAGAAAATTGCTGTAATCTGACAGAGTGAAATCCGGAGTGATATTATAAGGGTGTCCGTATATTGTATATATTGAACCCTAAAAAACATTGTCGAAGGGTTATCTATCTTCAGAGAGCTCAACATGCCTTAAGAAGCATTTTTGGGTAAACTAATTTATGTCAAATGAGCATCAACTCGTCTGTAGATTTGGCTCGCTTTTTTTGTTAGTTTTAAAAGACAGGAATCTTTTAATGTTATTGTTACTGATAATGTTATTGTTAATATTCTCTTCGAGGTGTCATTCTTTTGTACGCAAGATATATATATATATATATATATATTGTTTCTGGTTAAGGAACCTTCATCAGTTGCGCTTCCCACAATTGAATGTCCTCTCGAACACTTCTTTATGTATTTGATACATTTCGTTAAACTTGAAGAGGCGAGATGTAAAGACCGGCATTCTAACCTAGGAATTACGGATAACAGCAATTACATCGAACGGCTCCAGATTCGGAACCTCTATGTGCTAATTTCCCCGAAAATCCTAGATGTCGGTCTTTACATCTCACGTCTTCAAAGTTAATGTTAATGTTATTGTTATTGTCCCCGACTTGAACATACAGTGTATGGCAGCACACTCCCTCTTAGGCACCCATAACGTGCCTTTAGGGGAAAATTCACTAACCCCAGATATCCTAGATATCAAAAAAGTTTAGCTCTATGGGAGCCTTACCAGGTTATCAGGCCCATGGTTGGAGTCGTGGCAGCTTCCCATGAATTTTCTGACCGTCCGGGCTGTTCCCAACAGAACGGCTTTTTGCATTAGTTGGTAAAGATATTCGTCCAGACCGAGGTATTTTAAATTATTTAGTAGAAGTTTTGGGGATTACTCCTGTTGTTGGCATAACAATTGGTACAGTTCCTGTTGGTTCATGTCCCACTGTGTCTTTATTTGAAATTCCAAATCCCTGTATTTGACTATATTTTCAGCCTGCTTAATATTTATGTTATTGTTGTTAAGGATTGCTATCTCAATTAAGGTTGTTTTCCTAGAGATTTTATCTACTAAAACTACATCTGGCCTATTGTGAGTAACAGTCCGATCGGTCAGTATCGTGCGGTCCCAGTACAGCTTTTAGTTGTTATTTTCTAAAATAGATTCTGGTTTGTCTATATAGTAGGGTGGTTTTACCGACGTGATAGCTCAAGTTTCAGCGCTAGTTCATGGTGCAGTATTTTTGCCACAGCATCATTTCGTTCTTTGTATTCAGTTGCAGCGAACGCTTGGCAACCTCCTGTAATATATGGTGGATACATTCAGATGTTTGGCAGCCATATCTGCATCTGTCGTTGTTGATAGAAGGGTCTTTGACGATGTACTTTAGATAGTTCTTAGTTGGAATTACTTGCTCTTGGATGGCCAATATAAAGCCTTCCGTTTCAGGAAACATATGACCAGAGATCAACCAGTAGTTCGACACTGAAATGTGAACATAATCTTGGTTGACGTTATTTATATGTCTGCCATGAAGGGGCTTCTCTTTCCATTTGAGGAGCTTCTGATCAGTTGTCTGGTGGTATACTTGAACTTGTTGGGCTGTCAGTCGCAGAGGTGTTGAGTCATCAACTTGACATATGACTCTGTATAGATTAGAAAATTCTGCGAGTTTCTGGAAATGATTACGGAAATTAGAAATTTGTTGTTCGCGTAACTTGCCTATATCTGCCAATCCTCTTCGTCCTTTACACCGGGGCCATGTTGTACGTGCGAAACAGCTCTTTGGATGGTGATTTTGAGCTTTTGTTAGTAGCACTCGAACTTTCCGTTGTAATTGTTCAATGTCGGTCTTGCACCAGTTAACTATACCGAAATAGTAACTAAGCACTAAACACGCGTAGGTGTTAATAGCCTGAAACAAATTTTTAGTGTTAAGTTTGTTCTTCAGCAGTCGTCTTACCCTTCTATAACACTCTGTTGTTAGATCCTTTTTCATGGTGGTGTAATCAATTCGTTGAGCCTGCTTTATTCCAAGGTATTTGTAAGTATAGCCTTCCTCCATCTCGCATTTCGTAGGGCCCATGCTTTGTTTTGCCGTTAACTATATTAATAATTCGGCATTTGTCTAGGCCAAATTGTATATGGATGTCACTAGAGAACCCTTCTACTATTTTAAGCATATTATGCAGCTGTTGTTTCGTAGCTGCCATGATCTTTAAGTCGTCCATGTATAACAAATGGTTTATCTTCAATGCTTGTAACTCGGAGTTTCATTATTATTGATGTTGTTGAGTTTTCTATAAAACCCTTTTTCTGATTTTCGAAATAGTGCGTTGTCTAGTTTCCGTTGGTTACGGGTTTTGTACCTTCTCAATCGACTTGTGTAGACGGAGAGTTTTTGTCGTAGACTGTCCAGACACTGCTGAGATGTGATGTTTTCTTCATCCCACTGGGAGTGTATTCGGTTATTGTCCATGAAAGTCTTGACAAGACTTTCTATTCTGTTGTTCCTGACCCTCGGTGGTACTCGATCAGTCTTCCAATGTCTTTTCGAAGAGAATTTATTTTCCCTTCTAGCCTTCTTTGCCAAGGTGGTATTCGAGGTGTTTGTTTAAATTGGGGAGAGTCTTGATTTGGTGTTGTTGCTACCCCAATTGTTCTGCAGATGGAAATTGCAGCACAGTAGATGATTGTGTGTAGCGACTCAAACGTATTAGCACCTAAAACATAGTTTGGCAAAATAAATTTGTTCATGGCCTGGGGCCCGATTCTCGAACCATTCGACAGCTCTACTATACGACCTTCGACGTAAGTCGCATGAAAAGTTGAGGTAAATGAAGTTTAACCCATATATTAAACTTCATTTATGTCAGATTTCATACGGCATACGTCCCAAGCCGAGTGGTAGAGCCGTCGAATGGTTTCAAGAATCGGGGCCCTGCAAGACGATACCCAGTTTCTTAGAAGACCTTAGTTTGGGAAGAGTTGGTCTATTCAATGGATCTGTTCCACTATACTCTATAAGAGCTCTTTCATTTCTGCTTGGGTTTTCTCAAGCAGGTCATCGTTTGCTGTCTGTTCTTGTTGAAGTTTTTTGAGTGTCGTCCGCTCTTTGCGCCAAAGGTATTTCAGGCTCTGGATATGCTGTATTTCGACCAAATAATTCGTGCTCAACTTCGCTCTTTATTGTGCCCAGTTGATCAGGCGAAATAAGGCCATTGCTCAAGATGACACGATATTGATTTGCGATTCTCTATTCGGTAACTTGAAGCTCTGGGTACTCACGACAGAATTCTTGATGGAGTATTTGGCGATATCCAGTCTTATCCTGGCGAAGGTTCGCAAGTCTGTAAATCGTGCGCATTATAAATTCATTCATCGCGCTAGTCCATTTCATGCGCTGTCTTTTCAGTCCCGCTTGACTGAGCGCTGGCTGTTATTGTTATTCTTAATGTTAATGTTAATGTTAATGTTAATGTTAATGTTAATGTTAATGTTAATGTTAATGTTAATGTTAATGTTAATGTTAATGTTAATGTTAATGTTAATGTTAATGTTAATGTTAATGTTAATGTTAATGTTAATGTTAATGTTAATGTTAATGTTAATGTTAATGTTAATGTTAATGTTAATGTTAATGTTAATGTTAATGTTAATGTTAATGTTAATGTTAATGTTAATGTTAATGTTAATGTTAATGTTAATGTTAATGTTAATGTTAATGTTAATGTTAATGTTAATGTTAATGTTAATGTTAATTTTAATGTTTAATGTTTAATGTTAATGTTAATTTTAATATTAATGTTAATGGCGCCCAGTAACAGATTGCAGAGAAATTTAGGAATATTTAAATAATGAATTTCTAATAGATATACATTTCGGGGTGTACGTTCTCTGGATGTTACGCACTATTATTATTTTTCTGTGAAGCTATTTAAAACAGTTAGTTGCGTCTAATTTTATTCGATGGCACGATTTTATTTTTTCACGTGTCTAGTGAGTACGCCGACTTGGCATTAATCGATCAAATGGTGGTATTTTCAACAATTTTTGTATAACAGTAGCAAACATAATTCCAAATTTATATTAAGATTTGGAACTTGTAATATAATACTCTTTATAAAACTCTTATTATGTAACTTTTATTTAATCTTTTGTTGTCAAATTGATTTCTCTTTAGGATTTCTACAAGCTGTTAAAATATGTTGAACTTTTAGAACACAATTTATATAGTAAAAATGTCACTTTACAACTTTTTCTTAGTTTTTGATGCGTAATCACATATTTGTAAAGAGTATTTCATATAATATAACTTTTTAATAATTATGCACACCATCCCTAATGTTTAAAATATTTTATTTATAAATCCTTTGTTGGTTTGGTGATGTTTTATTCTGAGAATTTTCCCTATGCTTACACCTATTTCGTTTCTTTTAAAAAATCGTTACTATATTAGAATTGGTGTTTGTATTATGTAGTAGTAATAAAATGAATTTAAATGAAAATTAACTTTGTTATAACTGATAGCTTTTGCCAGAGGTAAACATAACGCGTTAGTAGAGGAAGGCTATCGAACACCAGTATACGGATGACCACTTGTCAAGCTAATTACCAAAGGAGATCGTTATTCGCGAAGAGAGAGGATTTCTCGAGAGCTACGAGGGACGAGAGGGGCAACGTATACGCGACCAGCGACCACGGCATTTCCGCCCTAGATGACCTTTATTGATGGATTGGGATTGGGTGGTCGGGCTGGATTAAACGTTAGGTGCCGTTTGAACATGATGGTCAAGTCGAGGCCGAAAGCAAGCGAATTCATGAAGAGGATAGTGAACCGAAACTAACACAACATATGATTTTGTTGTGATTTAACAGTTCGCCCGTTGCAGGTATCAAATGGCAGCTTTCATTTTTACACAGAAATTCCCTATATTCAGTAATATATTGAGATTATAAATTGGAATTGTAATATTATATGTTTTCTGAATTGTGGAAAATTAAAAGACGTTTTCCCAATTTTCAATTAAACTTTTTGAAATTTAGTTAAAATTTTGATAAAAACTCTAATAGGTGTTGAGTTTGTTCTCTGGCCAAATATCCTTAACTATATATTAATTGTGGCACTGTTTGCTTGTTTTTATGTTTTTTGAGGAAAAAACAAAAAGCTGTATATTAAAAGCTCCAAAGGTTTCAAGGCCTCGATCATTTGATTTTCTTTGACAATTTTTTCTTTAACTTCCAAAATAATTCCTATTAACTGGAGGACGACTGTCATACAATTACAGAGCCATACCGCTGCAAGGTTTAAACATGAAGTAATTCCCAAAAATTATAACAACGTAATAGACACACAAGTTATTTCGAAAAGATTGTTGAGAAGGTCTTGCATTATTTTGCCTATTCATTGGGTTTTCTCTCCTCAATATTTTTCCTGCAACAGATAACTATTTGAAAATTGTATATGGAGAACAAAGTTTAGTAAGGCAATTTCGTAAAATTGCCCGGATTACTGGCTGTCACAATTCTGAGAGAAAGAGATGTCTACAAAATGATCAAGCAGTATTTCCGTATAGCGAAATTTTCTAGAAAAACCTCAAAATACAATACAAAGTGATTGACAACGACTGTATAGTCGGAGTTGAAACGTCTCCTAACAAAGATAAGTATAACACAATATACAATATACTACTTATACAGTGTTTTTCATGTAAACAGTGAATTATAATAGTATAAGAACATATTTATTTGTGAACCAGGTTATGACGGAATATAAAAAACATGTTTTTACTACTTTACAACTTCATCAGATATTAATTTTTGCTTGGATTAAAATGTCTTGCGCAATAGATAAAGTGCCTATTTTAATTTTCTTACCATTTAGAATGAAAATTAATCTTATTAACATGTGGTGTTATGTCATGAAAAATAGAAATGGGCCCGTTCTTTTTGATTTTTTTGCTATCGTTATTTCTTTGGGCAAAAAATTATTGAAGTAAAATATTTTTTACTTACCAAAAGTGCTTCTCTTGACTTAATTAATGTTGTTACTAGCAATATTGCGATATTATTTTTGCCCTTAGGACAATTAATGTAACTTGAAGGTCTGTCTCAGGGAAGATCGCCATACGACTTATGTTTTGCAATGTGTCCTTAGTGGAATCAGTACATAACAACTGGATTTGGAGTGTACATACACATTTGGCCACAACTCATGCTCAAGAGCCTGAAAGAGTATTAACGACCCACTACTATCAAGACGGTTGCAAACAGGGTGCTTGCAGCTTTTATAGGGAGACAGAACACAGTCACTGGAATTTTCAAAACTAAAGGCATTGTCTTTTCACCGACGAGTCAAAATGTCGTTTGTATATTTATCTTGTATACTCATGATGGTCGAACACTTTTATGCATAGAAAGATATAATTAAAACATATTGGCATGAACTATTCCTTTTGATGCAGATCAGTTTATGTTTCAAGAGAAGTAATGTCCGCACTAACTTAGTAATGGTAAGGTATCGAAATAGGTTTATAGGGCCGACAATTGTGTCATCAACGAACGGATAGAATATCTTGGGAAATCAAGGACAGATCATTTTGTTCAGATATAAACTGTACTGAGCACCGTTGGGACGTAATGTTTAAGGAATTAAACATACTCCAACCTCACCAACCTTTACAGCAAGTGGAAAATACATTGGAAGCAATCTGGACAACAACACCGCCAACACCTCAACAGTTTGTTAATAATTAGATACAAACTGTTCCAAAAAGAGTAGTAGCCCTAAGAGGATCCAGGGCCTGTCCTACAAATTACTAAATTGCATCTAAACACTGTATAAGTTCATTATAATTTTTTTATTGAATTGAATTTGTCAATTTTATTTAAGCATTCGTTCATTTCATGGGAAATTGAGTTCCGCTAGTTGTATTAGGTAACGTACATGAATATGTTGTAATATTATGTTGTAACATATGTAAATAGTATACATTTCAATTACTGCGCAGTGTACTTTGAAAATCTACTTTTTCGTGTTATAAGTATCTTGACCATGTTAGAATATATGTATAAAAATACCTTTAAAGAACTATTTTTCAAATATATCCTATATACTTTGTAATACATTTGTAGACAATATCCTAGGTTTCCTTTGAAACGATTCCCGTCCTCCTCTCCAAAGTAATTCTCGGGTAAGTGTGCCGTTAAGGGGTAGTCGAGACTGACCTCGCGCCCTGCGTGCGTGATGGACAGACTTGATGAGGGCCACGACATAGCTGGAAGAGGGTGGACTTGGATGTGGGATGAAACGGGAGGGTTAGAAACCTCGCGGGCCACATCGCGCGAGGCATCTGCTATGCGGCCGACCGTCGCCAAGCATCCAACAGGGCTGGCTTCAGACGCTAAATCTATTAGTCCAGATAACTAAACTAAATGAAATTTAAACAGGACATTTTGATAAAGGTTCTAAATGATTTTTTCAAAGGCAATTTAAAAGCAGTATTGTTGTATCCATGTATTTTAAATTCACTAAACCAGGCTAACATACTAACATAACAATAACACAAAAGGAAACGGGTACCTATAGTCGGGAAATTTAGACATAAGAAACTATAACTACGATATTCGTTCGTAACATTGTGTGTGTGTACTTGGGAACGTTCTTCATATTTTATTCAGCTCTAATTTGTCTATTCATTATTTCAACAAAAACAGATTTCAATTATACACGTATTTAAAAACGATTAAAAAGTATAAAATCCAGGAACAGTTCATATAAATGATGTAAACTGTTGGGTGAGTTTTTTTCAATCGCGATTATATCATTCTCTACACTTTTTACTATTAGTATAAGTGATGGGAAGCATATTGGCATTCGCCTGTTTTTTAATAATCGGTTTTTTGCATATGTATTTTGTAATGAGCAGTGAACATCACTTATAAAATAACAATGAAACTACTACTTTTATTTCTAGAAGTCCAAATTCTTATTAATCTAAGAAAAACAAGTATAGGCAATGTAGATAGACATTTAGTAGAACCTTCTATGAAAACAAAAATTATATGCTAACAAAAATAATCTTCAAACTGCTTAAACACAGAGTAATGAAGTTAATACAGTTACTGTATCCGATCTATCTATTACGTTAAATTTAATAATCATAAATGAAGTACAATATATGAAAAACTCAACAAAAACCCTAGTTTTCTTACAAACTTACAACCTGCGTCAAATTATTACTACAATATTTATTTACTTATTTATTGAAACCAGTATACAGTTTACAATAAAAAATTATCATTAAATAAACCCAAAGGGCTAGGAATCCCTGTACGTGTCTGGTACCCTTAACATTAAACCAAACACAAATCGGTAATTATTTTAACTATTACAGTATATATTGCAATTTTGCATTAATTATTAGTAAAAGTATTATAAGTTTAATAATTCTTTCATTTTATGTTATTAATTATCCATTGAGCCAATTTCTTTTTGTTTGCTTTTTTACAGTTCAATATTAATTGTATTCCTTTGGTAATAAATTAATTATTTATATTGCATTGGCAGCTGTATTTTGGAATAGTTCTTTTATTTATTTTAGGTAGTTTAATAGCTTTATTTCTGGTAACACTATTGGTGGTTAAAAACTCAGTTTTAAGTGTTTCATAATGATAACAATGTTTAAAGAGCAAATAATTGTAAAAAATTAACTGGATTAAAAGATCTAATGCTTCACTCTGATTCCTAAATTATATAATTTTTTGAATAATATGTTGTGGTTTACAATATGAATGCTTAAAGGTTTAGTTTTATCTTGTTACAGTGAATCATTTTAGTAATTTGGGGAAGAGCACCACGAGTTCCAATATTTTTAATAAATCCAAACTGCCATTTTGAAAATACTTTACATTTATTAATAAAATTTAAGTTTCTAAAATGTAGCACTTTTTCAAATATTTTTAGAATGAAGTGAAATTGGCCGATAGTTAGATAGGTAAGATTTACTTCCTCCTTTGTGCACAGGTACAAGTTCTGCTTTTTTAAGATCATCAGGCCATACTACAAGACTATTACATAAATTTATGATATAACTTAAAGATTTTAAACTTATTTTATCAACTCCTCCCTTTCCATCCTTCAAAGTGTACAATTTTGCTTATTTCATTTGAGTCTGTTGGTTGCAGACAAATAGTGTTATTATACATGATTTGCATATTAATATTGCTTATATTTTTATCTAAATAGTTTTTCTCCTTCTTTTCCTTCACTTCATTCTTTTTTTTTTCAACAAACTATATTTTATTTTAATATGCCATTACTCACCGTTTAGAGTTAACAGAAAAATAAGCACAGATGGCGTCGTTCAATGTCATTGCTGTCACTCTGTTAAAAAGATTTTAAGATAATTGAGCCTGTGAAAGAGAACTCAATACTGTGTTTTCTCAGGATTTCATTTGGTTTCACGTCAACATATTATGCCAATATGCATTGGCATCCTGATCTGAGCCCTGTTTAAACTTTCAAAGCTCTATAACATCGAGTAGTTAGTGTAAAAAATTGCTTACAAAATTTATACTGAAAGATACACAGATAAAGGCGAATTAATAATGATATTCACATACTAACAGATGTTTATGTGATTACTTCATAATAAAATCTAACAAGACGGTGGTGTCGGCTTTGCCCAGATTGCTGCCAAATAGCTGGGACCCAAGGTAACATAGT
The DNA here is from genome assembly GCA_034190945.1 of Octodonta nipae. Classification (NCBI taxonomy): domain Eukaryota; kingdom Metazoa; phylum Arthropoda; class Insecta; order Coleoptera; family Chrysomelidae; genus Octodonta; species Octodonta nipae. The sequence goes on from CM067219.1 coordinate 59,685,078, forward strand.
AAGAAGGTCTTAATTTCTATTATTAGGTCGGTTGTACTGTACTTATGATGTACCAATGTGGAAAGGACGCTATGAGTATGCGAGACATTTAGTGAGCTTGTATAGGCAAATGGTTGTGAGGGTAACGTGTGCATACCGAATAATTTGGCATGGAAGGTTGTGCCTCATCATGGAACTCCTACCTATTAAGCAAAAGGCGTAAGCGAGGAGTAGAATATTTCAGAGACGAAAGGAAGGTGGTAAGGAATTAGAATGAACGGGTGAGATCGAGGAATGAATAGCAGAGTAGATGGGTTACAAAGCAGATTACTGCCTACGTATTAATACCGGACGTAAGAATGTGATTTAACTACCAGATCAGGGAAACAAACTACAATGTTACTCAAATGCTTTCCGGGCATAGTTTTTTCATCAGTAATTGATGGAATTCGATTGATGCATGCTCAGGTATGTATGTATTGCAGGGTGAATACTGTGAAGCACACCTTGTTTCGCTGAGATATGTAGGGAGAATATCGAGCAAGTATGTAGGGAGAGACTGGGTGTACCATAACGACGTGAGAAGGAACGTGAAGAGTGGAAAGTCATTGCAATAAGGGAGTCATAGGGTAGGTTGATGAAAACTGAGCCGGGAGTGCTTGAAGATATATTCCGATATATCCCTTCAGTTGGTTCAGGTTATTTCTTATACTGCAATAAAATGAGCAAACAGGTGGTTTTAGTGAACAGGAGGCTCCCCCCCCCATATCACGATAGACCAGGAAAAAATCCTTGAAACCATAAGAGAGCAAAACGAATGAATAGATTTATAAATTTGTTCAAAATTTGTGCCAAGTTTGTACAAAAGAAATCTTTAATGTACAAAAACGACAACTTCACGTTTCTTACAGAATTATCTGTCAAGACCTTTCTGAATAAGAATAAAAGCCCTGTTTTGGAACATTGACCTTGTGTACTTACCCTTTGCAACGTTTCTGAGAAATTAGGCACATTTAAGGTAGTTTAAGCTGTTTATGACAAAGTAGTGCACCCCATGCTTTCTGTAGGTAAGTTTATTCTAAGGGATAACTTAAAATTAAACAATAAAGATAGACATTTTTGCAGAATAATCAGATTTTTAGCCGTGCATCGTAAACGAATATTTCATATATACGCAATAGTAAAAATGTGGCCAATAAAAACTTTGCACAAAAAATAAATAACATTTTATTAATAAATTTTTCAGACTTTAAGAGAAAGATAAAGAGTAAAAGTGTATGTAAACAAATATTAAATGGTTTATATTTTACAATGGATGAAAAAGGGCCTGGCGAATCAAATTTGTTCGTAAGAATGTCACCGTAATATATTTTTGATACGATAGTTGTCGATTCTTGATTCTTGTTATTGTTTGTTATATTTATGCTTGATGACTTCAATAATTATAATTAATATAATTCTATATTGTAGAAACTTGGTGACTAACCAAAAGTTTGTGTTTATATTTATATTCATAGTTTTTCACTTGTCAATTCTAAAAAATTTAGTTAGTTTCGGTTTTGGATTTATTTAAAAAAAAAACAGAATAAAACTACCTCAGTCAAAATACTCAGTCAAAATACTCTAGAAATCTCAATAGTATCGAAACAGATCGTCACATCTTCAGTAGGGTATTTTGTGTAACGTATTCCAATCCAATAGGATATCGCACTTATCGCAGAGCTAGTTTGAATCACCTGACGAGTCCAAATTTTGGAGGATCAGTTAACGTTTGGGAACGATTTTCTCTTACAACACGTAGTGACTTACTTTTGTCAAAATGATATAGGTAATTTTTACGTATAGTCTATTGTTGCCTTATTTTTTGGATCTATGTAATAAGAAAAATGTGTTTTCTACAAAGTCATTTGATCATTAACCATACTGTATATGTATATAAACTCAAAATACGATATCCATCTTCACCTCACAAAACCAAAAAGTAGGAGTTATTTTGGAACATAAAGTTTAACAGCAATTCGCTTATACTAACAGTTCAGTAACAGTTTGTAAGGAATAATTGCTAAGAATTTAACAGCCAATCCGTAGAAGGAAATTATTTAAATAATAAAAATCCTCAAAATTATCACTTGTTCCGTAATAGTAAAATGTAGGTTTTTTTCAAAAATTCATTACTTTCTTGTAACTAAAACTGGAACTTTAATCTTCGTCAAAATAGTAGTTTGTTATGTTAAGTTTATATGGGCTCAAGATACATACTGTCAAATAAGTAGTTTTTGAACAATTGTAATTTAAATAATTAAAGAGATATTTTTATTAACCGGACTAATCTAAGGTCGCGTTATGCTAACTAGTCCAATCGAGACATTTTGAATGCTCAATTTGACTCTTTGAGATTTTGGTTATCACGCAGGGAAATTGGTTTCAAATGGTATTAGATATTGCATTATAAGTGTGAATATGCGGCAGATAGTCAGCGAAGCACTGACAATAGCTGTGGAGGCCGATGGGCGGATCTAAGATGATTTTATTATGTTTATCTACCTATTATCTATTATATTGGTCCAGTTTTCCACTGAATTATTAAGATTATGGTAACTTACTCACTGTTTACTCTTAATAATTAAAATATATTTTTCCACTAGCTGGATGCGGCACTATCAAGATATACGAGGAAACGTAAGGGTCACTCGTTTAAGTCAATATTTACAAGCTTTATTAATACATTTTAGGTTACTCTATCCAAAATGAAATCCCCATCGAATCATCGTGGTTAATACAGTACATTTAAATTGCAATTTTGCACAGATAGCGCAATATAGATCTTGAGCCCAATTATTATTTTCAACTTTATAAGTTTTTATTAGCAGAAAGTTTACAGTTCCACCTTTAATAAGAAGAACGGCAAATTTAAAAAATATATACTCTACCGGTTTTTCTTGCTTATTTCTGTAACAATGCTCCGATCGAGATTTGTGAGCACTCATTTAGCACATTTTCTGATTCTATACAACTGTTCCATTGATGGCATTAGGTTCGCATAATCACTTTTCCACTATAAGCAAAAAACAAAAAAATCTGGTTTTTGGGGATTTTTATGTTCAAATAATATAGGTGCACAAGTTTTCTGTAAAAATTATAAACTACTATTTACATGATGACATAAGCGGTTTGCTGTTGAAATTTATCTAACGTAAAAATCTCTATTAACTGTTGTAGAATTATAAAAAAAAACAATGGCGAAGGTTCATCTTTAAACTAAATAGCTTTATCCCTTTGGAAACATTTGTGGATAAGACACTTTATGTCAAATAGGCATGAAATTGTCCCTAGAATGAATTTGCTGCCTGTAAGATTTATTACCTGAGGCCATATACGACCAAACATATATATCCCCCGATGGCTTAGTGGGAAAGTCCTTCAGTTCCACAATTGTATAAAAATTGGAGCTTGATAAGAAAACTTAACCCAGGATCGAATCCCAGCCAGGTCAAGGTTTTTTTCAATTAATACAAAATTGTGACAACTCGGGAGGTACTACAGTCTCTGACGTAAATGGCAAAAATCAGGGAAGTCAACATTTGCGCCTTACCAACCAGAACTGAAGCATCGTGTTAAGGTAATTCTTACATCCCCTGTAAAATTCTAAAAATAGTCTTCTTCTTCTCAATAATTCGATACAATTTTTCCAACAAAAAGACCTTAAGCTCTTTATCTGTTCCCTCAAGACCTTCAGTGTCTCCGATCCGACCCATAAAGGTCATTTATCCACTTATCTTCAATTTCTTTCAATACAATTCTACAGTCGTTTCACAGATCTTAAGCTCTTACTCTTCGTCTGTGTCTGTTCTCAAGACCTTAAATTCTTCATTTCCAAGTTCCTCTGCAATTTCTCAATTCTTCAAGGAAAGTACACCATGAAAAATTAGTTGAATATAGCTGCATGCTGCATATGATCATCATCATCATCATATGCAGCTAATTTCGACCATTATTTTATGGTGTAGCCTCTGTTACATATTCGTTTCGCAAAAATCTCCATGTTGTTCTGTTGTACGCTTTTTGGGACCAGGTTATGCCTGCTATTTTCTTGATGTCATAGTCCCATCTTACATTGGGGCGTTTCCTTGGTCTTTTAACACCCCTAGGATACCATTGTGTGATTTTTGTTAACCACCTATTATCTTGTCTTCTTGCCAAATGCCCTGCCCATTGCCACTTCAGAGATTTCACTCTGTGGATAACATCTATTACCTGGGTTTTGTTCCTTATCCACCATATTCTCTTCCGATCTCTTCTCGTTATTCCGATCATGCATCTTTCCATAGACCTTTGTGCTACTTGTAGTTTTCTTGTAAGTTCGATTTTCAGAATCCAGGTTTCACAACCGTATGTCAGTACTGGTAGAACACACTGCTCAAATACTTTCTTCTTAAGGCGGAATGCCATTCGTGACTTGAAGATTATGGAGTTTCTTCCAAACGTCATCCATGCAAGTTTGATCCTTCTGTTTATTTCTGGTAGTAGCGAACCTGATATGTGTATTAATTGACCTAGGTATATATATTGTTCTACTAATTCCAGAACTGTGTTATCTATTGTGATGTCTTGTGGGTCTATTAGTTTCGTTGTATATTATCTTTGTTTTTCCGATATTTATTTTTAGGCCTATTTCCTTGCTTACTCTGCTAAGTTCATTGATTTGATTTTTTAGTTCTCCTACGTTAATGGCAATTAGGACAATGTCATCGGCGAATCTCAGATGGTTTAGATATTCTCCATCTAGGTTCAGCTGCATATGATATATATATATATATATATATATATATATATATATATATACATATATATGTGTGTTAGGTGTTAATTGTACACACATGCATGACGGTATCATATTTAAATAACAACATAGAGAAAATGAATCGTTAGACCAATGCACTAATGAGCAAGAAATCGGTAGAATACAGACAGACACAAGAGAAAAGGAAAAATGAATTATGTGAACAGCGTGCTCTCAGAATAGAAAACGTTAGAAAACCTACACAAGAGAGAAGAAAAATGAATAATTTAAACTTGATAAGTAAAATACCATTATATAGGTACCTACATTGCAACCTTAACTGATAATTAACCTTCTTCGTCTACGTCACAATAATCCCATATCGTACATACCTAATTATATATTTTTATTAAACCCTAAAACTTTACATGTTTTATTAAATCTTTGCTTTTTTATCACAGATTCAATTCTTTATGAATAAAAGAGTGTTTAGCTGATTCTAATAGTATTTACATCGAAATCATAACAACAAAATAAGCTGAATGCACCAAAACTAAATTCTCCTGAAATTAATGTCTCTTTATATAGCCTAATTTGTCGTTCTCGATGGTACTGCATTTTTGTGCCTAGCGTCGAAAATACTGTTTTGCGCCATTTCGAAAATTCCAGTTTTAACTTTTTATTAACCCAGCGATTGATGTCTCATCGGAATGAAACCAGGGACGGACTGGATAAATTTTTATTACAAAATTTTATGAATAATAACCACACCAAAAGCATGAATCATTTTGATTTCTTGGTTTCTGAAGAAACTAACAGAAACAAATACACATAACCTGATATCGAACGAAAGGAGATATGTTATCAGATAACATGAAAAAAATTGGGGGTTCCATTTTAAAAAATCAAGTTATCCATGGTTAAAATTCTCAAAATTGGAGTGACGATATCTGGCACAATAAAAATCGTTCATCAATGTCATTCCAGCTCTTGGGATAAGAAGGGTGGTCAATAGTTTTCCTCAATTAAAGCCTCCTATGATACGAAACAGCTCTAATATTAAACTGTTTCTAGATGTCAACACTTTGAGTCCCAAACATTTAATAATATACAGGGTGTTCCATTTAAAAAATGTAACTTCAATATGAATCACCCTGTATATGTCTCGCAATTCCAGTGAAAATATTTTTAGTTTGTATCTCTCACTACTCCTCACCCTCTTCCTGGCGGCAGATTTTTAAAATACATACAAGTAGGTATAGCCACAATCTTCCACCCATACACATATATGGGGTCTTACAGGGTTTTTGGTACTTCGATAAATTCCTTTGAGTCGTGATAGTAGAGATAGTTTCCGTGATAAGATAAATTAATTTTTATTACTAATTTATCATTAAGTTACGGTATTTCAAATAAAAAATCTTAATAAAACAAAAACTTCTGGCCAAAACATATTTCAATAAGATAAATGACGAAAGATGCGAAATTATTTCCCTCTATCACTTGCTCTTAACAACTGTTTCTACCTCCGCCCATGAACAACAAAGAAATGCCGACAGTTTTAAATTTTATGTGATTTCAATACTTCGTATAACGACTGTACACGCCTGCACGTGTTGTAGAAATCGGGTACCCTACGCCATTCAGAAGACTAGACTTTTGAAATTTTTTTACATACCAAAGCCGAAGCTACAACATTTTTTAAATACAATTCTCTGGATGGATGAAGCGAAATTCGGTCAAGACTTATAAGTTATTTCAGTCATCAACCGGTTTTGGGTAGCAATTCTTTCGGACAACATGGATTTACGTGAAATTTGGCATGGGGGTAGTAAATACCTCAAGGTTCAAAAATTATATTGTGCCGAGGTGTGCTTTTTACAAAGGTGTGAGTGCCACCCCTTCTCGGGTGGAAATTTAGAAATGCAATCTCATAAATCGAGAAATGAGTCAATTTTAAGCAAAAAATATTCTCTGTGTCTATTTTTTCTAAAGCCAATAGTTTTTTAGTTATTCACGGTTGAAGTTGCTGAGATTTCGACCAAAAAAAAATACATGTTTTTGAAACTTTTTTAATAATAACTCGAAAACTATGCATTTTACGAAAAAAATCATTCAGAACAATTGAATTAAATTAAAGAAGAATAATTCGAGTAACTAGAAGCGAAAGCAGAAGGCTACGAGAATTATGCGAACCGACCTGAAGAGGGCAGATGTGACTCTGCCGAAACGTCGTCATTTTACCATCGATCCCGGCAGGGATCAGTTATCAACTACGCGGATGAATTCCCGGAAACCACCTAAAACATTTAGTGCCCGCGAAAACTTAAAAACATATATATATATATATATATATATATATATATATATATATATATATATGTACACATAAATGTGGAAAAACTTTCTGAGCTGGCTACTGGGCTAGTGTGCTTTACACGTATGCATTATCCAGTATATGTCCAAAATCAAATGAGTGAACACGTGGTGCTATTTTTAGCGAATTTTTCTTCAAAAATAAGTGAAATGTGTATTAATTATCGAAATAAAAAATGTAAATAACTTTGTAAATACTCAAAAATTCCAACAATAATTTTCATTTTTAGTATGAATTGTGGAACTTATTACCTGATTTATTTTTATTTTTTTGTTCCTGCCGTTAACTCCTTGAATTATAAATTATAAATCGAGTTTTCAAGAAAGATAATGGAATAATATAATCAGTTTATATTCTGATTTATTATTTTTTTTAGTAAAAACAATGTAATGATAATTTTACTTTTACGATATAGTATTTTTTTTTATAATTTTTAATTTTCATTTATTAATTGTTTTACAATTATATCGGTTTGTACTGCAACGCTTCTTGTGGGACGTGTAACGGAGATAACTGCCAAAATTCTCCACCAATTTTAGATCAGGAGGAAAATAGTGGCAGTAAATCTGACAAAGATATTTAAATATATGCGATTTAATAAATGTATAAAGATTTGTTATAATACTGACGAAATAATGAAATTTCATACATTACAATTTAAATTTTTTTGTTATAACTTACTTTAAAAAAAAATTAATGAAATAATACACAACGTTTTACAATTTTGTAAATCACTTGTGACCTTTTTTTAAATATATGGCGTGACTATTAATGATTAAAATAAAAAAATTACTATACAAAACATTTGAAAACATGTTCTCATATTTTCTTTAGTTGTTTGAAGCAATTTTAACTTATAAAAAACTTATTTGTCCAATTTTTGCAGTTTTTATGCAATGGAGGGTGGTTTTTAAGGGATAATATAAAAGACACAATAACGTACACTTAAGAACACTTTTTTTTTGTATATAAAACTTGTTTGTAGAGTTTTTATGGAATGACGGGTGGTTTTTGAGGGTTGAAACTTAAATTGAGAAACCATAATAAAATACGCTTAAGAACACGTTCAGATGTTTTTTACAGTTTGAAGTAATTTTTCGTATATAAAACTTATTTTTGTATAATTTTTACAATTCTTATGCAATCTGGGGTGGTTTTTGAGGGATGAAACTTTGTAGTACTACTTAATAACCCATAAAAAGATAATATTCACTAAAAGTGCACCGAAAGATATTTTAAGCTATTAAAAATGATTTTTTCTATGCAACTAGTTTTAAGGGTAGATTTTTAACCGACTTCCAAAAAGGAGGAGGTTATCAATTCGTCGCGTATTTTTTCGCTTTTAACTTTTGTATGTATGTTACCTGCGATTTCTTCTCGTTGGACTGTGGTGCACCGTTTTGAATGAATATGGTCTCAGTGTTCCTAATCTCAAAGCTTCCAGTCTATTATATAGGGTCCAGGAATTCCACGCCGTGAAACGGAGTAAACGTCAAATTTTGGAAAAGAATTCTATTGGTAAAGTGATAAAATTTGTGAATGAACACATGCGTGCATGGAAATCGACCAATATCCAGCTAACCTATTTTAGTCGATTTTTCGATAACTCCTTCAGACGCCTAGCGGATGTGTATAGTTTTTTAACGTTTAATCTATTATTTTTAGGAAGATCCCCTTCGGGAGATCCTGTCGATATAGGCTTTGTAGTAATTCTCAGCAATAATGACGTGCAACTTCGGCGTAACGAAGTTTTGCAGATAATACCGCGTCGATGTCGATTCCAAAATTCTTATCAAAAATTTCATCGAAATGACATAACAGACATCCCTGCCTTCCTCATAAATATTTTAATTCCAACGTAATAGTGCGGTAATTTTAGGCACTGGAAGTTTTAATTGCGAATTTGAAAAGGTTTTCTATGTAGGCAAGATCGTTGTCATCCAGCATTCTCTCCCTTAGGTAGTAAAGCCCATTAGTTCTGTATGTTTGACACTTCGAAAGTTCCTTCTGATAATCAATGAGTACATTGGCAAGCTCGTTTTGTTTGACATTTTTGGAGCATACCAGGTAAATGAAGAGTGCTTCTATTTGCCAAAACCCTGTCTAAACCCAAATTGTGTTTGATTTCCATTTTCGCGGAGACTGGTATTCTTTTGGTTGTCTCATTTTCCCGGCCTAATAGAAAATTCAGTGACAACACATGCTCAAACTTTAAACTGCTGATCTTGGTGGCCTCTAGACAGTTTGGTGTTTAGTGGTATAGGCAAACAAAATCACAAAGTAAAGTGGCAGAAGGAGTAGCATTTATATCGAAAATTGAACAGCTAGGACGGACCTAGAACCCGATAGTCGGATTCGACGTATACACAGCCGTATATACAGGATGGTTGGAATATAGGGTGGACTGGACGTTTGGTGGGTATAAAAAGTTGTTGAAAAAAATGTGAAATTAAATCATTATATAGGGTGATCTAAAAACTGTTACATGATGTGCTGACATAAGCAAATCATATGTTTTGTGGACCTATGGTTGTTTTAAATATATGCTGGAGTATTGAGGTCATTCCATATTTCCTTGCATAAAGCCATTGCTCTGATTAGCCCAAAAAATCTCTTTGTATTTGTCCGGGTCTGTGTTCTTTATTTTATAGCCTATAAGAATCTCGTTCATCCATTTCCTCTTTTTGTTTTAGGTGGCCCTAGTGTGGAGAGGAATTAATATTTTTTACATGTTCCAGGGCGATATCCCTGACATAAAATCGTTAAAAATGAAGTTCCTTATACTGCTTCATTTATGGGCTTTCGTAGCCCACAAGGAATTATTTATACTATGGTTGAGTTTCTTCAATATAGGACGGATTGGACTCCGTAAATATAGGATGGATTCTATTCCGTCCTATAGTTTACAGAAGGCAGCTAACAAATTTATGCTTGTCCGTGGTCAGTCGTATGTACAGGATGGTTGGTACATAGGTTGGACTGGAATTATCTAGTTATACAGGGTTGCCTCTTCAAAAAAAGTTGTTCTCCCAAAAAACCGACCACGTTTCCTACATGGCATTAAAGTAGTCAGGGCCATACCAGGTTCTTTGATAAATCATATCCGGTTTGTCTTTTGGGCTGTATGATATTAAGTCAACGCGTACTGGTACAGCTTTTAATTCGTAAAGATTTACCTGTCCGAGTTTAAATGAACTAAAAAGTACTCATTATAGTGGTTATGTAGTGAGTGGCTTTCAGATGCATTGGCCACATCTGGTTTCTGTCTAGCGTTCCAAGGTATATACATACAAAATAAAAAATCCAAAGAATGAAACTATTTTACCTGAGGGTGTTTAAAAAAACTTTCGGGTGGGTCCTAATTTTCTTTTCTCGTTGGTGGTCGTAAACGCTTGGTTGAGCCTTGTTGGGTGCTGTAAATAAATACAGGGATTTCGCAGGTTGACGGCCTGGGAGGCCCTGCAGCCTGCTTGTGAGTTTCCTCCCCTGCCGGATCTTGTGCTCCGTAACATGATCAGTAAGTTTTCCTTGACTTGATGCCATCATAAAATCGTAACTAAAAAGTCCATGAAATAATATTCCCGTTGCTACAATTAAATACTTTTCCCACGCCGTATGACTGCTTCCAGTCGGTCCGCCTTTTAAGCGATTTACCACTCTAAGTGACAAAAGTGCCCTACCTCTAGTTTGCTCCTCCACCCTCCTATGAGGAGGCTGTTGGCAATACTAGGGTGTCTGCTTATACCGGCAGATGCTCATCGCCAGAGCCTCGTTGTTATCTACAGGGTTACCACGTGCAGGTGAGGTTGACGTTTGGGCCGGCATTTTCGCTGTTCATCATTATTGGCACCGACTTCATAAAAAGATAATATTCACTAATTGTAGCAAAATATTATTTCATGCTTTTTAGTTAAAAATTTTATTTTGAAGCCGGTTTTTGTTTTTTTAAAAATGTATTTATTAAGGGTTGATTTGTTGGAAAAAAATATAATTACGAAATGTTAATTTCTTCATTTTTATGAGAAGGGGTAGTTTTCACCCCTAAACAGCAGGGAGCACACAACATACATATATAACTTTTGATGAAGAGGGTAAGACAAGCTTAATTCCAAATTTTCATACAAATCCATGTTGTCCGAAAAAATTGCCAGGTAATAGGCTATTTTTACTGTTGGTAGCTGTACTAAGTAGGCTTGCCAGATTTCTGTAAATGTTCAACCAAGACATCAGAACGTCGCGGGTATTCAAGGGTACAAACCCTTGGTTTTTAGTGTTTTAGAGGGTAATTTATTCTCACTCTCATGAATACATGGATACTGATTAGGAACCTAAAACAGGGGTAATAATAAATGGCAGCAGCATATAAATGTAAACATTAAATTTCTTTCATGTTAATGTCGATAAGTTACTTATGTGTATTTTTCTTTGACTAAGCCTTTTTTTAGAAAGTCTGTTGGTTTTAATATTGTTTGAAAAATATTCACAATCAGATATTTATTTTACATGTTATTAAGCCTTTAACCCCACTCTAAATATTTACTAATAACAGTCTAATTTTTTCACTATTGCTTGGTAATTATTATGACAACCGAATGCCATCTTTGTCCTACAAGTTAAATGGAATGTTTTCCTAGTCCTACAGGCTCGTCGAAATCATTAATAACAACCTAATATTGCTTTTGTTGTTTAGGGAACAATGTACCTATATGATAAGATTTTACAACTGTCCTACAAAAAAAGGTATATATTGATAAATAATTTGGTCAAGTGGGAGTTGGACTCGCTTACTAAGGGTTCCGTATTACCTTCAAGATTCTAATATTCCAGTTTCAGACAAGCAGATAATGAGTGCATTTTCTTATATTTACCCAATATCTATTAAAGGAAGCGTTTTAAATTTATAAAAAATATACACTTTCATTTTTCACACATAGACTTTTTATTTTATCTGCTTCAGGTTTCGCATGACTTTTATAAGAATTTAAATAGTGTAGTTTCTAAAGTGGAAATTAAGTCGAGGTCTAATATTTTTGTTAATATCTTTTAAACAAATGATGCCTTTGATTGATTTTTTATTTTCCAATTAATTGTATAATTTGTCCCTAAAATTACTATGGTTTTCTAATAATATTTCTAATAAATTTCAAGTAAGCCCCAGTACCCCTAATTATTTTCAAAATTTTAGGTAATAACGCAAAAAATGAGAATTTTTTATATCTTTATAAATATATTTTGTATTCCTCATAATGAGCCCTTTCATGGTGTATTGCATGATGGGTTAAAAAAATATTTTTTTATTTTCCGTTTAATTATATAATTTGGCCCCCAATATTAATATGAGAGATTTCTTCGTATTTTTCCTGTAAACAAAAAAATTAGGTCTTATAGTTTGGGGAATACTGGGGGGAATGGGTAATTTTTTAAATATTTTTTTAAAGATATAAAATAATTATTTTAAAAAAATTAAAAAAAACATATTTGTATTCGTCATAATGAGCCCTGTGATTTGATAACATGATCCGTTAGAAACAAGTTTAATTTTTAATTTTTCATTTAATTCTGTCATTTGCCCCCCAAAATGAATATTAGGGGCTTTCCCTCATTTTTCCAGTAAAGTTCGAGTGAGGCGCTATACCTCTATTTTTTTCAAAATTTTACAGCTTATGGTTTCGGTGATAAGGGGGGGGGATGAGTAATTTTTTTTTATATTTTTGTTAATATCTTTTAATTAATTTATTTTAAAAATGTGAAAAAATATATTTGTTTTCGTCATAATGCGCCCTTTCATTTGATATATAACATGATGCGTTAGAAACAATTTTAATTTTATATTTTCCATTTAATTCTGTAATTTGCCCCCCAAAATTAAAAGTAGAGGTTTCTCCTTATGTTTCCAGTAAACTTCAGGTCAGACCCTATACCTCTAATTTTTTTCAAAACTTTACATTATATAGTTTCGGATGGGTAAATTTTTAACTCATTTTTTTTTAATATGAAAAAAAATATATTTCTGTTCCTCAGAATGGGACCTTCCATTTGATGTATTACATGATGCGTTTAAATATTTTTTTATTTTTCAATTTTCGTTTAATTCTATAATTTGCCCCCCAAAATTAATATTAATCTTTTATCATTATTTTTCCTGTAAAGTTCGGGTAACGTTCTATATTCCCAATTTTTTAAAAATTTTAGGCTCAGTAGATTTGGAGATCAAGTGGGGTGATCAATAAAATCAAAATTTCTTCTTTTACGATATATACTCCTGATCGGGTAACCAACATGTACATTGATACCAAATTTCAACCTGTTCCGTCCAGTAGTTTAGGAGAAAATTGCTGTGATGTGACAGAGGCAGAAATAATTCGAAGTGATATTATAAGGGTATCCGTATATTGTATATACGGAATCCTAAAAATGAATAAAACTAGTATTAAAATTGTTATAACAGTGCACAGACGTTCTAATTTTGATTTAGACATTTAAATACACATGCACACACACACAAACACACGCATATATATATATATATATATATATATATATATATATATGTTAAATCCAAAATATATCAGCACTTAGTTCACACAGTCGAGAAGTCGGCGGAATTTAAAGCGTACGTGACTTCTCAGGGATATCAAATTTCATCTTGAATTATATGCAAACAACTTCCCGGAAACCTACACGAGTCCGTTTACCCAGTAAAAACGCTGACTTGCATCAGCACTTTTGTCAATGTTATAAAAGCAACTGGAAACGTTCTCGTGTTGTCATTCAAATAATATCATTTATAGTATTAAGTTATTCAAATACTTTAACCATTTTAATTGTTTAATTTTAATTTTGTATGTTTCTAAATAAATAATTTTTTTTAAAAAGTGAATTGAATCAAAGTGAACACGTGAATACTAACTGACTGGAGATTTCTAAATCATTGTGGACAAAACCTATTTGAAAAGGACAACAACTACCAAGTACTAGCAAGGGAACACGCAACCAGGCTAACCAGTGCTAAGTGACGCGGAGAACAGTCCGATGCGAGGAATAATAACTTAAGAATCACATAAAGTAACTATTTTTTATTTTTGAATGACCACCAGTTCTTTCATTTATATAATATTTTATTCCTCATAACCTTACATTCCTAAATAATTTTGAAACTATATATTTTACATAATCATATTATTTTATTTCCATTACTTTGACTTACATATTTCGAAGTATTTGAAACATTATTTCAAGTTTATTATTAATCTACCATTTATACATTCCTATTTCAAATTTGTTATTACTCTATTAAACATTGCTCGATATTGGATTTTGATAAACTAGATATTTACCATTTACATTTAAAACCTCAACATTTAATTTTTATTTATTGTGCGAATTTATACATTTATAAAAATGGCCACCACTAGACAAGCAGCTACACCAACCGTAGAACCCTATAAGCTTTCGGAAATATTTGCCATAATTCCTGAGTATGATGGTAATCCGATATTTTTGAATACTTTCATATGCTCCTGTAATACTGCTTACAGCATGGCAACGGATAATCAGCAAGTATTGCTGATTCTCCACATCAAAAATAAGTTACGCGGTAGAGCGGCTGAATTAATTAATTCGCGAAATCGTAGTCAATTAGCTGAAATTCAAACCCTCCTAGAAAATCATTTTGGAGATCCTAGAGATCTCTCGGCTCTCATACAGGACTTGCAACGAATGCGGCAAACTCCTAATGAATCCCCCCTCACTTTCTCTGCTAGACTCCAGACGCACCAAGTGAAAATGCTAGCAGCTATAAACAAACAAAATTTAACAATCAAACAAAAGCAAGCGCAGATTGACTTAATAGAGTCAATGGCTCTTAATAGCCTCCTCACGGGTTTAGAGCCCAAAATTGGTCAACTCGTTCGCGCTAGCGACCCATGCAGTATTCTCACTGCCATTTCCAGAATTAAACGAGAACTACAACTATCACATTTAGAAACCCAGAAATTTTCAGGTAATAGAAGTTTCCAACAACCCCCTCGTAAACCAAATAACGGTCCACCTCCAAAACAATGCTGTTTTTGTAAACGCATGGGCCATTTAAGCAACGAATGCTTATTGAGAATGAGACAATTTCAACACAACCCGAATTCTAATCAGAACTATTCGAATTACCGCCCTCATTTTTCCAATCAACCTGCTAATCAATCTACAAATGTTAATCCCAGTCAACAATTTTCACAGCAACAATTTCGTCCATCTACCAGTAGACAACCCCAAATGTCTGGCAATTACAGACCGAACCCGAGTTTCTTTAAACATCAACAACGCCAACAACCAAAGACTCATCACTTGAACAATCGGACCATATCACAATGAATATAACTACTCTCAAAACGAAAATCATTATACCTCTTTACCCGATGAGTACGGAAACGTACAAGATTATCACCCTAATGATTTCGAAAAAAAACAATGAACCAGAATATTTCAATACTGAACAGTTATACGAATTTTATTCTGACGAACCTGATTCTTCTCAAGTAAATTTTCATTTGACCCCCACTCAGTCAGAACCCCCAGACCAAGAAATTTCAGAAATTCAAACCCAAATTCAGACAATGAATCTGGACGACTTCAGCCCCAATGTCAACTTCCCAGAACAGAACGTTCTGTAAGACCCCTTCTTTTCGTCAACTCAAAGAATCTTTATTATATTACTGACTCTTCGAACACCTATAAACTTCTTATAGGTACCGGTGCAGGACTTTCAATTTTTAAACCTGAAAACTGCCAACGCTTCAAACAACGATTTCCCGAAAACGTAGTCATCCAAGGAATCACCAATCAGAAAATCTTAATCAACGAATCCACCCTTGTACCTTTCAATGTCGTCGACCCACACAAGGTATATATTTGCAACATCGACATTGAATTCGACGGATTACTGGGTTCAGATTTCCTTGAACACTATAACTGCGTTATAGACTTTAACAGCAAACAACTTGTCACTAATTTTAAAACTTTACCTCTCTACAAAGTTACGGATGATACTGTCATGCGTACTCAGAACCCTTCAATAAGTGCATCCCGGTTAATAAAATCTGTTTATAACCCCGAACAGAACAAATATGTAAATTAAAATGTAACCTCATACTGATGCTTTCCTATTCATCTGCCGAAATAGAAAAAGTTTATCTTCCCCGTGCCCTTGTTAAAATTAATGAAAAAGGCGAATTCCTTACTTCAGTTTTAAATGCAAATGCTATCCCCAAGACTGTTAATTTTGACAATTTGGAACTCGAACCGATAAACAATTTTTCCGTAAACATTCTTTCTGAAAATTACTCTCAAAACTTGATCCAGCCTGATAGACAAACTACAATTATGGAACAACTTCGGTTAGAACATCTGAACGAGGAGGAAGCCGAACTTATTTCTCAACTTTGCCTCGAATATTCCGACATTCTATTTAGAAGGTGACCAACTGACCTTTACAAACGAAATCAAACATTCGATAGACACTAATAACGCAAAACCCTCTTTCACAAAGTCATATCGGTACCCCCAAATACACAAACAAGAGGTAAAAAGTCAGATATCAAAGATGCTTGACCAAGGCATTATACGTCCGTCTAATTCGCCATGGTCATCCCCGGTTTGGGTAGTTCCCAAAAAACTAGACGCATCTGGTACCCGAAAATGGCGTGTCGTCGTCGATTATCGTAAATTAAATGAACTTACTGTTGACGACAAATATCCCCTACCGAACATTTCGGATTTACTTGACCAACTTGGCAAATGCCAATACTTCACCACCCTCGACTTAGCTTCCGGGTTTCACCAAATCGAAATCGATACTAAAGACATCCAAAAAACAGCATTCACAGTTGATAATGGCCATTTCGAATTTGTTAGAATGCCCTTCGGTCTTAAAAACGCTCCATCCACCTTCCAAAGGGTAATGGATAATATTCTTTTAGGTGTTCAAAACGAGAGATGTTTAGTCTATATGGACGACATTATCGTTTATTCTCCGACTATACATGAGCACATGGCCCGACTTCCTGAAGTTTTCAAACGATTGCGAAAAGCCAATCTAAAAATCCAACCCGAGAAATGCGAGTTTCTTCGCAAAGAGGTCGCGTATCTTGGCCACCTTATAACTCCCGAAGGCGTGAAGCCTAACCCCTCAAAGGTAGATTGTATCTTAAATTTTCCCCAACCAAAAAACCCAAAAGATATCAAGTCCTTCTTAGGGTTAGCTGGTTATTACAGGCGATTCATCCCCAATTTCGCCAAGATTTCAAAACCTTTGACAAGATTACTTCAAAAAGGTACACCTTTCCAGTTTGATTCAGAATGTGTCAAATCTTTTGACGAATTAAAAAGAGCCCTTACTTCTACTCCCATACTCATATACCTTAATTTTGAAGAGCCATTTATTCTTACAACCGACGCCAGTTCATTTGCTATCGGCGCAGTGCTCTCTCAAGGCCCCGTAGGTAAAGATTTACCCGTAGCCTATGCCTCCAGAATTCTCTGCAATGCTAAAACTAAGTGTTCAACCATAGAACGAGAACTCCTTGCAATAGTGTGGGCGGTTAAACACTTTCGTCCGATAATTTTTGGCGTAAGTTTTTACTTCTGACCGATCACCGCCCGTTAACTTGGCTGTTTTCTATAAAGGATCCTGGAAGTAGACTTGCAAGATGGCGCCTTAAGCTCGAGGAGTACGACTATCAAATAATTTACAAACCCGGCAAAGTAAATAAAAACGCCGACGCTCTCTCTCGCATTAAAGTAAACAACTTTAATGAATACATATCATTTCAAGCAAACAATCACCTAACACCATTTACAGTACTCCGAACAAACGAAACTGACGTTGACTCACAAGAACCCCAGACAAGAAGTCCCATTAATCTCCAACAAATCTCTGAAGAATTTAGAACTTTTGTCGAGCGATATCAAACCGTCTCACTCATAGATTACGACAAAATTCAATTTTCTAATTGCCAACTCTTAGACCGAGGAAACAAAAACATCCTAGTATTTCCCCAAGGCTCTCTCACGAAAAATTTTCACCATGACATCATCGAAGACATTTTTGAGGAAAATGCTGATTTCCGTACCCCTAGAGTAAATGTCTTTGCAAGCAAAAGTGTCAGAAAAAGACGCTATTACATCGTCCCTCTCCCTTCTGACCCAGAAATAGTCAACGAGATTCTTTTCGCATCTCTGTATAATAGTAGAGATGTGTTTACTGAAAATGAAGTATTCTGTGTTGAGAATAACATTGAACTGCCCATTTTGGAAATGCTTTCGTTTATCTTTTCCGAAATCGATATCAAATGGAAAGTTTGCCAAAATATCGTCCAAACGATTGAGAAAGACCAAATACCCATCATTCTCGACCAATTCCATAACGGCAAAAATAATATACACCGAGGTATCAATGAAACTATCTGCAGAATAAAAGAAAAATACAATTGGCAAGGACTGACTAAGGACGTTGACAATTTTATCAAAAACTGTCAATCTTGCCAGAGAGAAAAAGTTTACCGGAAAAATCTCGACAGCCCACTTGTCATTACTGAAACCCCACGGACACCCTTTGAACGCGTCAACATCGATATTCTAGAAGTCCCGACAAAAAACTACGCATTAACTATCCGGGACGAACTAACAAAATTCTCTCAGGCCTACCCCATAACCGACAAATCCGCAAAAAACCGTTGTTAGTACCTTACTACTCTATTTCCAACCCTTCGGTACTCCATTACGGATACATTGTGATTATGGCAGGGAATTCGACAACACACTAATGAGAGATGTGTGTAAACTATTTGACATCAAACTATCTTATTCTAGTGTGGGACATCCCCAGTCAAATGGTTCATTAGAACGATTCCCCTCGACCTTATTAGAGATGATTAGAATCCATAAACTAGAAAATCTTGACGAACACCCTTTTAACATCCTCCCTTATGCAATCATTGCATATAACAATTCTGTAAACAAAACTCATGGATTCACCCCTTACGAACTTGTTTATGGACATACTTCGAGTAGGACTCCAGAAACTCTCTACAACCAACAAGCCCTGATAACTAGGTACATCAGAGATCTCAATAATCGTATCTCTCACTATTATAAAATTGCTCGCGAAAGAACGGAAATCCAAAAACATAAAGCGAAAGTCAGATTTGATGAACACGTTTCTGAAAATCTCCCTAACTATCAAATAGGCGATAAAGTCTATATTAAAGAATCCCAGATCAAGGACAAACTCCAAAATAAATTCAATGGTCCTTTCGAAATCCTGGAGATTCACAGAAACTCCGCAACAGTACTAAACCCTAAAACTAACCAAAAATCAAAAGTTAATTTCGACCGAATGAAACCGTTCTCAGAAAGTTAATTTCTGTTTCAGGTTTTGCCTGCTGTTCGGGTCAGCAGTACCCCAATTTCAAATACAACCAATAAACAATACTTTAGGTATCTACTTCCATAACGAAGCAGAAATAACTGTATCCAATGATAAATGGACACTTTTAGTACACAGAAACATTTCTACACTAGAACAAGTATTTACAACAAATAACAGAATATTACAAACTCTTGTAAAAACTGTTAACTTCAATTCTTTTGCTATGAACTACTTTCGCGCAGACGTACAAACCCACATTAACCTTCTCAATCAAATTTCTAACTCAATCAAACAGAAATTTACTGACATTCACATGGACACTAACAGACACAAACGAGGTATACTTGATGGGGCAGGTACCCTTTTTAAGGCAATCACCGGCAATTTAGATGCCGCCGACGGAAAATACTTTACCGAAAGCATAAACCGCATAAATCAAGGCCAACTTCAAATTGAGAACTTACAAAAAAAAACAAATAAGTGTCACCACATCCGTAATTAAAAACTTCAACGAAACTATCCAAAAACTTAGAATTGACGAGAAACTATTTAACGATAACATGATAAAGCTGGAAAACACTATCGGAAAGATTAATGATAAGGTCGCCTACGTCGAATCAAAACTCGCACTACTTGAAATGTGTGAAAAACTTATGGAGAATTATCTCTACTTAGAAGATAATTTAAATGATGTTTTAAATTCTATCACATTCGCGCGTCTGAAAATAATTCACTCTTCAATTTTAACACCAGAACATCTTATTACCTCATTACAGGAAATATCGCAAAATTTAGTCAAAAGTAACCTTCCATTGGCTGTAAAGTACTCGAGCATCGCACAATATCTAGAAATCATTGAACTAGAGGCATTTCAAACATATACCGATCTTATATTTGTGTTAAGAATCCCTTTAGTCGAACAACATCCTTACACAGTCTTTCATTTATATCCTATCCCTATATACGATGAAAGAACAGGTTTACATCATATGCTATCCTTCACTCAAAAATATCTTGCAAAGAATGATGATTCTTTAATGTTTATTCCGATCAAAGACTTAAGTGCGTGTAAACCGTTATCCACTCGTAAGAAACTGTGTTCTGAACTTTACGCATATCCTATTGACACAAACGCGTTATGTGAAGCTCAAATTCTAAAGAATGTCCAGAAGGTACCCGACAACTGTAAAAGCTCACTAATATTCACTCAAGGATACAAAGTTCAAAAACTAGAACCCAATACATGGCTCATAATTACTTCTGAACCCATAAGTGTTACAGTGAATTGCGCTCAAACAAACCCAAAAACTCTTACAATCTCCTTCAACTCCATATTGACTCTTCAATCAGAGTGTAGTGCGTTTATAGGAATTACAAAAGTTCAAGCCGAATCTGGTAAACAAACCGATGTTTTAGAAACCTTCCAACCAGTAACAGTGCCGTTCAACTGTTGCGACGCAGTGCCAGAAAAAATTATAATTCCTGAACTTCAGCCCCTGAAGCTGAACACGCTTAACGTAGAAGAATTAGACGTAGCAAATCACAAATTGGAACAATATTCCAGAGACCTCGATGGTCTCATAAACCAGCCGTTTGTAACCAAAAATATCTCTTGGTTTACCTGTACAACCATAGCTGCTCTCATGATCATAGCAGCACTCATCACCTTCCAAGCTGTCAAAAAGAGGATGGTAAAACCTCCAAAGGACTGCAATCCTGACCAGACTTCAGTGCCTCAGCCAAGACTCAAATTCTTTCCCAAACTTAGGCCTGTTTTGAAAACGAACAAAGCTTCGAGACGCAAGTTTAGGTATACCGTTTATGTTCTCTAAAAACACCATTTTTAATATTGATTTATATCATTAACCTTTTTATTTTTCTACACATTATTTTTATTCACATTTTCTTTTACTTTATATTTTATTTTGATATGTATAGGTTAAGCATTTAATTATTACTCGTATTATTTTATTGCTCATTTATTTTAACATATTTTGATTTTATTTCACAAATATCAATTTGATTTTTACCTATTACTTTATTTTATTCATATTTTATACACTTATTACTTATTATTCATACCATTCAAACATCATTTTATATTATTTTATGTTTCTGTTCCTAAAAGTTGATGTTATAGCATCAACTTTTGATATGTAAGGGGAGTTGTTATATGCAAAATTTATCAGCACTTAGTTCACACAGTCGAGAAGTCAACGGAATTTAAAGCGTACGTAACTTCTCAGGGATATCAAATTTCATCTTGAATTATATGCAAACAACTTCCCGGAAACCTACACGAGTCCGTTTACCCAGTAAAAACGCTGACTTGCATCAGCACTTTTGTCAATGTTATAAAAGCAACTGGAAACGTTCTCGTGTTGTCATTCAAATAATATCATTTATAGTATTAACTTATTCAAGTACTTTAACTATTTTAATTGTTTAATTTTAATTTTGTATATTTCTAAATAAATAATTTTTTTTAAAAAGTGAATTGAATCAAAGTGAATATAATATTTGTATATGTATATATATATATATATATATACAAATTGTACAAATTTATATATATTTCATAATATAAAATTATTTTAATAGTCCCGCCTAATTCCGGTTATTTACCTTGACAGCGAGAACTAAGGACGCTAAATTGACAGAGATGCCATTACCGGAATTTAGTGAAAACTCTGGGGCTGTCACCTAAACGTTTTTGTATCTACATCAGAGTCATTATGTTTTTTGTGCAATGCGTTACGCAATAAACCGAAGTTCAGGGAATAAAATTATAAAGAACAAAAATGACAAAAAATGTCTTTTGATTAGAAAAATTACATAAAAAAATATATTTCGATTGCACATAACTTAAGAACTTTGTTTATTATGTTAATGGGTTAAAGAAATGTTAGAAGCAGTTGTTTATACTGGGTGTTTGAAATATAAGATGGAGTGGAATTATAGTTTATGTTGTGGTTAAAAACTTGTTTTATATCCACAAGTAGTTACATATATAGGATGGTTGAAATATGTAGCGGAGTATAATCACAGCAATACAGGTGGGTTTAAAAATATTGTAAAGTAATTGTATGATCTACAAGCTGTTCCATTTACCGGATGGTTGAAATATAGGGTGGGGTAGGATTCTAAGGATACAGGGTCGAACAAAATTGTTATATTTGGTGGCAAATAAGTAGTTGCATATAAAAGGTTGTTGAAATATAGGGTGGCTTACAGTTAGAATATAGGGTGTGTAAAAAATTCTAGAAAAATTTTGTTATATAGCACTTGCATATATAGAGTACCTGAAGTATGGTGCGCAGTAAAGTTATAGTTATAGAGTGTAATTCAAACAAGGTTAGGTTGTAAATGAAGTGTAGTGAGAAATTAAACTTTAATATATCTTGAAAAAATATAAGGAAAAAATGTGAAATAGCGTAGTTCATAATAAGTTACAAAGATAGGATAGTTGAAACATAGGGTGAAGAAGTGTTATAATAATTATTTAAAAAATGTTATATTGGTTGACCGATAAGTAGTAGCATATACAGGGTAGTTGTAATACATACATGGTGATTCAAAAACATGTTGAATAAAATTGTTATTTTCGGTGCCCCATAAGCAGTTGCGGTTTTGGTGAAATATATTTGGCATTGATGGATTTATAGTTATACAGGGTGGTAGAAAAATGTTATACTAGGTGGCCAATAAGTAGTTGCAAATACAGGGTGGTTGAAATAGCGGGTGAAGTAGATTTATAGTCAAACAGGTTGGATAATTTTTTTTTGTAGGATAGAACTTGAGCTGTTGCATCTGCAATATCTGAAACATGGATCGAAGTAAAATTATAGTTCATACAGTCTAATTAGAATGTTTAAAAATGTTATATTTGGTAAGCAAATGCACATACAGGATGGTTGAAATATTTTGTATAGTAAAATTATGGTTATACAGGGTTGTTCAAAAATAAGTTGTAATGTTTGACAAATTGGCAGCGGTGTATACAGGATGATTTTAATGTAGATGAAAGAGTTAGTTATACAAAGCGGTTGAAAATATTTTCGAATAAAATTGTTATCTAGGGTGGCCAATAAGCAGTTGCAGATTGGGTGAGGGTTTAAATAAAAGTTTGGTGTTAGGGTGCAAAACTGTGTTTTTATATTGACTTGCGAGTGGTTCCATCTCATTTCCGTTAGGATGGATTAAAAAAGTTTTAAAATAAACTGTTATATAGAGTAGACCATAAACAGTTGTATATACAAAGCATAAGCTTAAGAGTTGAACTGGGTGGGCCATAAACAGTTACATATACCAGGTAGTTAAAAAAAGGACGGGGAAAAAATTATATTTATACAGGGTGGATAACAAAATATTATATTCTTGGGCTCATAAATAGTTGCACATAAAATGTGGTTGAAATAGGGTAAAAAGAATTATATTTATAAAAATCTTAGAAAAATGTATTACGTAAGTAATTAGGATATTATATTGCAGTTATGAAACGGGTTGAAAAAATGTTAGAAGCAGTTGTTTATAAAGTGTTGTTAAAATTTAAATTGGAGTGAAATTATAGTTTATAGGGTGCTTGACAAAATTATTTAATATTCACAAGTAGTTGCTTATATAGGATGGTTGAAATATGTGGTGGAGTATAATTACAGTTATACAGGTGGGTTAAAAAAATATTACAAAGAAATGTTATGATCCATAAGCTGTTTCATATACAGGATAGTTGTATAGCGTGGAGTAGAGGTCTAAGTATACTGGGTGGTAGAGTTATAATTGTACAAGGCCATTCAAAAAAAATTTGAATAACAAACACTGTTATATAGGGTGGCCAATAAGTAGTTGCAATTTAGGAGAAATTTGTTGGGGATTGGTGGATTTATAGTTATACAGAGTGGTACAAAAAATGTTATATTGGGTTGTTGTATCTACAAGGTGATTGAGCTCGAGAGCAGAATGGAATAGTCTTACAGCGTGGATCTAAAAATGTTTAAAAAATTTGATATAATGCTGGAGCATTACATAGCCCAAACGACATAACTGTAGATTGGTAAAGTCCCGAACCGATGATAAAAGCGGTTTTTTTTTCTCGGTCTTCCTTAGCTAATTCCGCCTGCCAATAACCGCTCTTCAAGTAAAGGGTGGAAAATATCTTCAATCCAGCCAACGTATCTACGGTATCGTCTATTCTTGGAAGAGCATGGCTTAGTTGCCATTAGTCCACGCAAAATCGGGTCGAACCATCATTTTTTTAACGAAGATATCCGAAGAAGCCCAAGGGCTATTGAATGGTTCAATAACACCTTCTTCCTCCATCTCGTAGACTATACTGTCGGCTTCTTCTGTTTTGGCTAGGGGTAGTCTTCTCGCCGACTATCGAATTGGCAGAGCGTCCCCGGTAATAATTTTATGTTTCACGAGGTCAGTCCGTCCTCTTTTTTCTCTCCTTAAGTCGAAGATATCCCTCAGTTTTGCTGAATGGATCTGAAGTTCTTGGAAGAATCTATTTGTGATGAGTTTTTCCAGTTCCTCAGATAGTTTACCTGGTGCTATTGCTGTATGTTGTGTGCTTCTGATTAGAGAGAAAATTGATGAACAGTGCCACCAAATTGTTCCTTTCTTTAATGCAACCGAGTAATGATTCAGGCTCATTACTTTTACAGGCACAATCTCCTTGACACGAAACAAAGTCTTTCCCAGTGCGATTCCTCTTCCTACATTTCCGTCGTTAAGTTCGGGATCAAACATCATTACCGTTCCAGGTTTAGCATTTTCCTCTATACAAGCATCTACAATAAATTCAGCTCTTTCCGGAACATATATATCCTCTGCTAAGATTGCTCGAAGCATTATGTCGTCTTTCCCATGGAATACCACTTCTTCGTCATTCACTCGCAGAATTCCATCTTTAAAGTTTAACTCGAATCCTTGGAGCTCGTGACATCCATTCCGATGATGGCTTGGTCTTCGATATACGCTGGTGTTGAAATGTTGTATTTCCCAAGACCATTTCAACCTTTATTTTCACCATGGACTTCCGCTGCTTCTCCTGTCGCTGTTCGCAGTTGCCATTTTGTTGGTTTTATCATTGTCTCGAAAACGATGTTGGGCTTTATAACTGTTTTTGTCGCACCTTTATCCAGCAGCATTGCACATTGCTCCTTATTAATATAGTAATCTACAAAAAATCTGTTAACGTGGTTGCGTAGAGAAAGCGACATAAGCGTTGATAGTTGGGGTTTGTTGGCTACAGGTCGACGGAGGCCCCTTCACGTCGACCCTCTTTGGTTTCCCGACGAGGAAGTCAGGCCTCCGTTGCTCTCCTTGCAACGACTCTGTATGTGTCCTACGTTACCGCAATTCCAACATCTCAGTTGACTTTTTTCGGTAAGAACTTTCTCTACTATCTTTCTTACAGAGGCTTCTTCATTTCCGCCTTTCGGACTCTGGTTTGACCTCTACAGGTATTTTTCGCTGCCTCGAATTCCAGAACTCGAGCCAGTGCATCCACTAATTGAGTGATTCGAGCTAGTGTCAATGCTTGCCTGGCTTCGTGGTCCCGAAGTCCATCCAAAAACGCTTGGACTGCTAAGCTTTCTATAACATTTTCCGGTGTGGCTGGATAGGCAAGGCGAACCAGACGGACAATATCAGCTTCAATCTCTTGTAAGGATTCATTCGATTCCTGATGGCGATTTTTCAGTTGAGAGTGATAAACGTGCTCCAAATGGGTTTGTCCATAACTGAGATACCTCGATTTTAATTTAAATCATCCAAATACATTAAAGAAAGCTGTTAAATTATTACATGATAGACCAAAGACTGATGTCAAGATATCCAATAAAGAAAAAAAAACTATAACAGGTGTCCTGGAAACATTTACCGTAAAAAATTCACCAACAGTTAAAACAGATTTAAGAAGACAACAATGCACTCAGGACAACTACATGGCAGTAAAAACTATAGCATACATAGACAATACAGATTTAATCCCAAAAACATAAAAAACAAGAAGTATATTAAAATCAATTATATCGAAGACATAATCAACAAACAGAGATCAAAAATAAAAAACTACAATTACAAAATTCATAAAATGCAATTCGGCAATTCAACAATACAAGACTCTCTTCGAGGTGTCATTCCTTTGTACGCAAGACAATATATATTATATATAAATATAATGTATGTTGTTTCTGGTCGAGAACCTTCATTAGTTGCGCTTCCCACAATTGAATATCCTCTCGAACACTTCTTTATGCATTTGATGCATTTCGTTAAATTTGAAGACGCGTCTTCAAATTCAACAATACAACTCCAAACAAAAGTTAAAAGGGTCTGTTTACCTTAATACTGTTGAATGATCTGGTTGCCGATAATTAACAACGGAATTAGACATTGCGTACTTATCTACAACTTCATCAAACTTGATTATTGCTTGGCACCGACAACATTGAATGTGTTATTTAGTGTCTAAAGTTGTATTTCGTTATAATGATTTTCAATTTTTTAGTTATACTTGGAAGTCGGTTATATATTTTTTTTAAATCTTTTATTTTCAACATTATTTTGTATGTATATCCTTAATAGACCAGGACCAAATTACATCGAAAGGCCTAACATTACATTTGAATTGACAAGTAAAAGTTTACGAATAAAATGAACTGGTACGCGTTTACTTAATAAGCCAAAAATATGTTTATCTAAATAACCCGAAATACGTTGTCTTCTATAAAGATTGCAATTATTTGTTTTGAATATATTATATCAAAAAAATCATTAAAATACCTGACACCATCACGCGTACAATTAAAACATCTTAACCTCTAAAGTATGTGAATATATCTGCATACTTTGAGCTTTAATTTGTTAAATATAAATTTAAAACTGCTGCTTAATAGTAAGAACAACAATTTTAGTAGCGGACATTTGCTCTGTAAACTAATTGTTTCGAAGACGAAATGAATAAGTTTAATTTCAATTCTCTTTTACTAAAACACTTTGTAATATTTCCACTTTACAATATATTTCAGTTACTCTGTTTACTACCTTGTAGGTATCACATTTTTGTAAAATTTTTAACCACCCTGTATAACAATTATTCTTTTCCGACCTATATTTCATTATCACATATTCATGGACCGCACTTTATAAATTGTTTTCAAACATTTTTCGACCAGCAAAGGTCCACTCCATCCTATATTCCAACCATCCTGTACATACGGCTGCCTATGATCCATCATAATTTTTTAACTGGCTTCTGTAACTATCTTCCTTCCCCGTAAGTTATGATGTCTGAAATATATTCAACCATCATATATATGCAACTCCTTTTGGGCCGCCCTATAAATAATTCATTTCTTTAACGTTTTTATTATCACCATGTATAGCAACATCTCCTCTCCACACTATATTGCTAACTGCTTTATTTTAACATTTTTTAACCAACCTATTTAACAACTGTTACTTCGGTCTATAATTTCACTATCATATACAGGATGAGTTTTTTTATGATCAGTATGGGGATCTCGGAAACTAGCGGAGAGCAATGGTTAAATTGGGAAAAATTTGCAGTTTTACTGGCCCAATTTAATGACACTTTCGAATTTTTGTAAAAAGTCATGGCTTACTAGATATTTTGAAAAAACGAAATTCTGTCGATTTAGTCAAATCCCTCTAGCTCCTTTGTTTTTGATTTTATAAAAAAAGTGTAAATATTTAAATTGAAGCGATGATTGTCATGTCCTCGTTTTCGTGACAAATCTCGTTTTCGAGATATGACTCAAACTTATCTTTTTTGAACAGAAACCGTATTTGGCTATGACCTCAAAAAATCGGACATTTTTAGAGCTTTTCAACGATACAATACTTGATATAGATATGCTAATCATAGTGTTTAAAAAACAATTCTGCTAGAGGTCCAATTCTGCTTTCAAGTTATTTGGAAGTTATGGAAGTTTGGAAGTTATTTATCACATAGATTCCTTTAGATGTTCTTTGTACACGTATGAATAAAATTTGAAGCCTTTATTTCTGTCAGGTTTCTTTTGAGCGCTTTATGATCTTAAGCAACCTCAAAAGCTGTAAATCTTATTCCATTTCCCGGATGGCTTTAAACAGTGCAATCTGTCAGTAGACAAACCACAAGTAGAGCTCGCCCGCTGAATGAGTAAACAAGTTATTGTTAATGGACACATTTCTTAGTTAAAAAAAAACGCTTTCAGACCTTCAAAGTTAAAATTACAATACAGTGAAATAAATGACAAAATAATTATCCTAAATAATACTTCACAGTTAATTATTTTTAGACTTTTGGTCATTTGTAACTTAATTTTTTCCGGGTCGGAAGTAAATCGGTTGGGTCACCAGGATTTTGTCTGAAAACCGGGACTGTCCGGGTGAAACCAGGACGTCTGGCAAGTGTGCGTATAACTATCATATTTATTTTTGGGCAATAAAAACAGTAAATATGTAAGTGGGTAGAGTGCATGAAAATTTAATTAGGCCTGAATTTTTTATAAATTATTATTTGCAATCAAATGGGTTAACATGTTGCTCGAAGCTGTTCTTCTACAAACTAATGCAGCAAAAGAAACGTTTCACATGTAAAAGGTAAGGTTTAAAACCTGCATCAGTAACACAGAAAAATAATTTGAAAAAAAACAATTATAAAATTTATATTACAATAAATATTTTCATTATAAGTAGTACAAGTTAACAAGAAATTTATACATGGTTTGTCTTCTTAATTATCTAATATTTTTGAATAAAACTCTATTTTCAAAATCACTACTAGACTAATAGTCTCCAGTCTTAATATAAATATGGAATAGGACATAAAAACGTAGCAATACAAATGATTTTTTGGGCAAAAAAAACATTTTTTTGTACAAGATGGGACCCATGGGTGGATCCAAGGGGGGGGGCGATGGGGGCGATCACCCATCGCCCCCACCGAGAGCCGCAAAGTTAGAAAATTTAACATTAAAGCGAGATAATTTTAACTCCAAGAGTCTAGAAGAACGTCACTTCTATGGTCACTTCTATGGGTTTAAACCACATAACGACATTTTAAATGTAATAGTCCAAGAAAACTTGGGAAAGACAATAATTTTCAGCAGAGCACCGTCACAGGCCAACGGAAGTATAGCGATGTCGCCAAATCAGAAAATCAACGTGATGCAATAACCGTCTTTATAACGGCTCCAAACAAATCTCTTACCAGCAAAGATATTTTATCTGATGTGAAAAGATCTGTTAATCCTGAAAATCCGAAATTCTGTGTTAATAATATAAGAGAAACGAAGCTTTTAAAAAAAGTGTCTCCACTACCCTAGGTTCTAAATATGACATTTCTGAAACAAAAAGGTTAAATCCAAGACTCCTGATCAAATCTGTTGACTTAGATGGGCTGGACACCGATGCAAATATCATTATTAATATTGCCACTCTTAATAATTTAGTTGGTTCGGAGGAAGATATCAAGCTGGTTACAAAACTTAATTACTACATCGATATTAATCTTGTAATTGAAGTCTCGCCCGCTCTAAGAACTAACATTCTGAGAAGCGGTTATCTCTTCATTGGCTGGAAAAAATCAAAAGTGATAGACCATCTTCGTATCAAGAAATGCCTTAAGTGCTGCGGTTATGGGCACCCTAGTAAAGATTGTAAGTCAGATCAAGTTTGTACGAGATGCAGTGGAAATCATGAAAAGAAAAACTGTACATCTAGGGACAAAAAATGTGTAAATTGATTAAATTATAATAAGACTAAAAAGAAAGATTTACCAACGGATCATGCTTGTGATGATAGTGAATGTCCAGTATATAATAACTATGTAAGTATATTAAATAGTAGAATTAATTATGGTTAACACGGGGATTAATTTGTTGAAGGTCGGTCATCTAAACACAAGATCTTTATTACCTTCTATAATGGATTTATCTTACTCAATTACAAGTAAAGAATATGATGTGTTGGCGGTAACTGAAACTTGGTTGTCTCCTTCTACTCCTTCTCACTTGATAAGCGTTGATGATTTCTCATTTCATCGCTTTGATAGGGGTACCAGAGGAGGCGGTGTAGGGGTTTTCGTAAGAAACTGCTTTTCAGCTGCAACTGTGATCGTAACCTACTACGAGACAGAGGTAGTTGAAATGATGTGGTTAAATATTACGATCGGTCGTAGCAATGTTCTAGTGGGGGTTGTATATCAGCCACCTAATAGTAGCATAGAATCCTTCCTAAGTATAATCGACGATGTGTTATCCCATGTAACACCCACATACGATAATATAATCGTAATGGGTGACTTCAATATTAACTTTCTAAGTCCAAATAGAACAACGAATTGTTTCCAGTCATACGGTCTAGACCAGATTTTAAAAGAACCTACACGTATAACTGCGAGTACTGCTAATTTATTAGATCCCATTTTCGTAAGCTGTGTCAATATATGTCAAGATGTAGGAACCTATAATACTGATACGATCAGTGATCACATGGCAGTGTATTGTAAAATTTCTTTGAACACATTCAAAAGAACAATTAAGCATGTTACATTTCGAGATTTCAAGAATTTCAATGTCGAACTATTCCATCAAGAACTTTCTTCTTATGATTGGTCAAATATTCTTTATATTCGTTGCATTGACAAAAAAGTTAGCTTCCTGACAGAAAATTTGTTAAGAATAATAAACAACCATGCCCCTATCAAAACAGTTAGAGTAAGCGAACCTCCAGCGCCATGGATAACAGAAAACCTTAAGCTTATTTTAAAGGAACGAAAGAAAGCCCTAGCAAGATTTAAAAAGTATCCTACTCAAAATAATAGTGCTCATTATAAAGAAATGAGAAATTTTGCTAAAGCATCTGTCCGCAGAGAGAAAGCTGCATATCTGAAATTCTTGTATAAACAGCAGAATTCATCTAAATTTTATAAAGCTTTAAAAGACTTCAAAATCCAAGAAAGTAAATCAACCTATATTTCTGAACATTTTCTGGATGTGAATAAAGTAAATAACTTCTTCTCAAGTGTATATACAGATAACAATTCGGATTGCTTGCAATATTCAAACTTCTATCGAAATAACAAAATAAAGAACAACTGGGAGTTTCAGTTAAAACTAATAGATATTTATGAACTTACTAAAGTAATACGTAGTTTTAAATCTAATGCTAGCGGTATTGACGGAATATCACTCCATATTGTGAACCTATGTTTTCCCATTGTTGGTATCTATATGCTTCATATAGTAAATAGCTGTCTTGAGTGTGGTTATTTCCCAAACTGCTGGAAAACAGCTGTGATTGTGCCACTTCCTAAGGTACCTAATCCTAAAGATGTAAGTGATTTAAGGCCTATCAGTCTACTTCCACTGTTTTCTAAAATTTTGGAAAAGGTAATATATTCTCAAGTGAATACATACTTAAAAAGCAATGACCTACTCTCCGGATATCAGTCTGGCTTTAGGAAAGGACATAGCACAACTACAGCTCTGTGCCGTATAACTGATGACATCATTACAGCAAGTGATAGAGGATTGGCTAGTGTTTTAACTTTGGTGGACTTCAGTAAGGCATTTGACACCATCAACCATGATCTCTTAATCAGCAAATGTAAATATCTAGGATTTGACATCCTGTCTTTGAGATGGTTAGAGTGCTACTTGAAAGAAAGGAAACAATTGGTAAGGGTAGGAAACAACATCTCGTCTACAAAGTCTATTTCTTCAGGAGTACCACTAGGCTCCGTATTAGGTCCGGTTCTTTACCTAATTTACACCATAGATCTACTGAATGAACTGAATGTAACATCCAATGTTTTGCTGATGACACCCAAATTTACCATAGCTTTCATCCACAAGAGTAGGAAAGAGCTTCAATATCAATTAATAAAGACCTAAAAAGCCTCCATACGTATGCATTGAAACATGGGCTCAAAATAAATTGTTCAAAAACAAATTCACTATTATTTTGTTCCAAGAAAAAGCGGGAATTTCTTTCTTCAAACCTAAAAATAACAGTCGTAAATGAAACAATCCAATTTACTGCAACTGCAAAAAATTTAGGACTAACCGTCGATGTAAACCTTAGATTCATCGAACACTCTACTGAACTATTCAAGTGCTGTTACTACAGACTGAAACTTCTTTATGTTAGCCGACATCTCATGACGAAAAATATGAAAAAGAGATTGTGTGAAACTTTCATTTTGTCAAAGTTATCATACTGCAACATTATATATTTCCCATGCCTAGATCAAATTACAAAATACAGAATTCAAAACATTCAAAACAGTTGCTGTAGGCTTGTGGCAAACTTAAGGAGATATGATCATGTTTCCCCAATCATAGTGGAACTAAAATGGCTAAGAAATGAATCAATGTTTAAATACAACTTCATTTGTTTTTTAAAACGAGTTATGGAATCCTCAGCACCTCTGTACCTTTCGAGAAGACTAGTTCAATTGAACGATATACATCAGGTGAACACAAGACATAAAGATTCACTTAGAATGCCCCAACATCAAACTTCCCTATATCGACGGTCATTTTCTTTTAATGCTCTGAAACTATTTAATTCCATGAATATTACTATAAAACACCGTATATTCAACAAATCATTCAGAATCAGTTTAAAAAAAGATTTACTAATATCTGATAGCTCGTGTTAATCTGATAAATTCTTTATTTTTATACAACGTTTATATAATTAAGTTTTTATATTTAGGTATATTAATTTTTGTTATTGTGGAAAAATGCACCTGAAAAATGATATATGTATGTGTATATAATTGTGTATATATGTATGTATATTTCTATGTATATGTGTGTGTATGTGTTCATATACTCATGCGGACAAGTGGTCCTAGAATATGCATGCGGAATACATATATGTATATATAAGTTTAGTTAGTAGTTAGTTTTAGGAATGGTTAAGTGTGAATGGCCTATGGCTAAACTTCGGCTTTGTACTTTTTAATGTGCAATAAAGTCGTATATTATCCCGACTTGACCATACAATGTATGGTATCACACTCCCCTCTAAGGCACGCTAAGAGTGCCTTTAGGGGAAAATTCACTAAACCCCAGATATACTCAGACTGCTTGATATTTATATTATTGTTGTTAGGAATTGCTATGTCAATTAAAGTTATTTTCCGAGAGACTTTATCTACCAAAACTATATCTGGTCTATTGTGAGCAACAGACCGATCGGTCAGTATCGTGCGGTCCCAGTACAGCTTGCAGTTGATATTTTCTAAAACAGATTCTGGTTTATATTTATAGTATGGTAATCTTACCGAATTTGATAATTCATGTTTCAGTGGTAGTTCCTGGTGAAGTATTTTTGCCACAGCATCGTGTCGTTCTTTGTATTCAGTTGCAGCGAACGCTTGACAACCTCCTGTGATATGCTGGATAGATTCAGATGTTTGGCAACCGTACCTGCATATATCGTTGTTAATAGAAGGGTCTTTAACGATGTACTTTAGGTAGTTCTTAGTTGGAATTACTTGATCTTGGATTGCCAATATAAAGCCTTCCGTTTCAGGGAACATATGACCAGAGATCAACCAGTAGTTCGACGCTGCACTGTCGACATAATCTTGGTTGACGTCATTTATATGTCTTCCATGAAGGGGCTTCTCTTTCCATTTCAGCAGTTTCTGATCTGTGGTCTGGTGGTGTAATTGAACATGTTGTTGTGTCAGTCGCAGTGGTGTTGAGTCATCAACCTGGCACATGACTCTATGTAGATCAGAAAATTCTGCGAGTTTCTGGAAATGACTACGCAAAATAGAAATTTGTTGATCTAATAGTTTACTTAGATCTGTCAATCCTCTTCCTCCTTCATACCGTGGCAAAGTTGTACGTTCTACAGAGCTCTTTGGATGGTGATTTTGAGCTTTTGTTAGTAAAACTCGAACTTTTCGTTGTAATTGTTCAATGTCAGTCTTGCACCAATTAACTATACCGAAAGAGTAACTGAGCACTGAACACGCATAGGTGTTAATAGCTTGAAACAGATTTTTACTGTTTAGTTTGGTTTTCAACAGTCGTCTTACCCTTCTATAAAACTCTGCTGTTAGGTCCTTTTTCATAGTCATGTGGTCAATACGTTGAGCCTGCTTTATTCCAAGGTATTTATAAGTATGACCTTCCCCCATAGATTCAATTGAAGTGCCATCTCCCATTTCGAAGTGCCCCTGCTGTATTTTGCCTTTAACTATATTAATAATTCGGCATTTGTCTAGGCCAAATTTCATATGGATGTCACTAGAGAACCCTTCTACTATTTTAAGCATAGCATGCAGCTGTTGTTTTGTAGCTGCCATCAACTTTAAGTCGCCCATGTATAAGAAATGGTTTATCCTTAATGCTTGTACGTTGTTGTGTTTGAGACTGAACCCAAAATTAGTCGAGTTCAGTTTGAGAGAGGGTTCATGGCAAGGCAGAACCACAGCAGGCTAAGAGAGTCTCCCTGGAATATACCCCTTTTGATTGGAATGGGGTCAGTTTGTATCGAACAGTTGGCTTCATTCAGTGAGATTTTGGTTTGCCAGGTGGACATGACATATTCTAAAAAGTTAATAATACAATTATTCACTTTATAGAGTTTCAGCACCTTAATGAGCCAATCATGTGGAACTGAATCAAAGGCCTTTTTGTAGTCTACATATGCCATATAGAGATTTCGCCGTTTAGCGTGGGCTTGATTACAGACAACGGAATCAATTATCAGTTGTTCTTTGCAACCCATTGAATTTTTCGCGCATCCCTTTGGTTGTTGATGTTGGACCATCTGGTCCTGGTGCTTTCCAGTTATGGAGATGCTTCATTATATTGGATGTGTCTTCCATTGTAAATGGTTCGTGTTGCATGGCCTCACAATTCTGAGATGCAGCCTCCTCCTCATTAATCCAGCTTGCTCTGGAGTTATAGGAGATTTTTGTGGAAAGCTGTGTTTTCCAGAATTTCTCGATGTCTGTTTTACTGGGGTAACTAGGGGATTCGTTATTATTGTTGTTGTTAAGTTTTCTATAAAACCCTTTTTCTGATTGTCGGAAGAGTGTGTTGACTAGTTTCCGTAGGTTACTGGTTTTGTACCTTCTCAATCGACTTGTGTAGACAGAGAGCTTTTGTCGTAGACTGTCCAGGCACTGCTGAGATGTGATGTTTTCTCCATCCCACTGGGAGTGTATTCGGTTATTGCCCATGATAGTCTTGACAAGCCTTTCTATTCTGTTGTTCCTGACTCCTCGTTGGTACTCGATCAGTCTTCCAACGTCTTTTCGAAGTGAATTGATTTTCCCTTCAAGTCTTCTTTGCCAAGATGGTATTCGAGGTGTTTGTCTAAATTGGGGAGGGTCTTGTTTTGGTCTCACTGCGACCCCAATTGTTCTGCAGATGGAAGTTGCAGCACAGTAGATGATTGTGTGTAGCGACTGTAACGTATTAGCACCTAAAACATAGTTTGGCAAGATAAATTTGTTCATAGCCTGCAAGACGATACCCAATTTCTTAGAAGATCTTAGCTTGGGAAGAGCTGGTCTAGTCAGTGGATCTGTTCCACTATACTCTCTAAGAGCTCCTTCCATTTCTGCTTGGATCTTCTCAAGCAGGACAGCGTCGGTTGGCTGTTCTTGTTGTAGTTCTTGAGTCTCGTCCGCTCTTTGTGCCAAACGTGTTTCAGGCTCTGGATCGATTGTATTTCGACCAAATAGTTCGCGCTCCACTTCGCTCTTTATTCTATCCTGTTGTTCAGGCGAAATAAGGCCATTTCTCAAGATGACACGATATTGATCTGCGACTCTCTGTTCAGTAACTTGAAGCTCTGGGTACTCACGACAGAACTCTTGATGGAGTATTTGGCGATATCCAGTCTTGTCCTGGCCAAGGTTCGTAATTCTGTAAAACGTGCGCATTATAAATTCATTCATGGCGCCAGTCCATTTCATGCGCTGTCTTTTTAGTCCAGCTTGAGTGTGCGCTGGCTGTTGATCCTGCGCAACACTTTCTGCGGGTGGAGTTCTCGTTCTCGTTTGACTCCGTTGGCGGTTGTCACGATGTTGTTGTGACTGCATTGGTGAGTGTTGTTGTGGTTCTTCTGGTTCTTGGGCTGTAGCTCTTTGGACGGCAGGGGCCCGCTTCCTCAGCACCCTGCCACCGACGTCCCGCATGCTGCCATGTCCAGCGCCGGCTCCAGACATGCCCTGGCGATCCCCAGGCAGCGGCTCTTTTCCGAGGCATCTTCGTATATTATAATTATTATTATAATTAAATATGGCTTTAAAACTATATTTTAGTAAATTTAGTACAGGATCGCCCCCCCCCCCCCTGAAGCATGCAATCACCCCCCCGGAAGCACGTGCCTGGATCCGCCCCTGAATTTGACCTTGGGAATCAGCCAAATTTTTGTTTGTACTTTTCCGTACTTCTCAAGGCCTAACCGACAAAATCGTGACATGAACTCAAAATACTAAATACTCGTTCTAAATATTCGCAGCTGATGCTCAACAGATACTCAATTATGAACAGTATGAATAAACGACAAGCTTACCAAACTCGGAAATAAATTTGTGCCCAAGAATTTATCGAGAAATAACATAAAGGAACAATAAAAGCAAAGCATTCCAATTGTGTTTCAAAAGTGAGTAATTATGTTTTTCCATTTTGTTTTCCGTGCTAAAATTAAATGCGGAAAGGTCGACTTGGCAGAAATGTAGTTGCTCTTTTTATTTGCTTGTCGTTTCACTACATTTACTACATTCATTCATATCATTCATTCAGTTACCCGACCGGCCGCTTTATTGTTTTATGTTTGTCGAGTTCAAACTTCATTATGCTCTTTAGTCAGAATGGAGAATGATAAGCTGGAAAGTCTTTTAGATTGGTATTGCGTGTGCAGTAATATTGAGTAACTGTCTGTTCGTCATCGTGAATGGACGAAACTTTTAATATTCAAGTAGAAAAATTAAGTATTTAGTAATTTTTTAGTAAAGGTTTTAGGTTTTAATGATTTACATTTCTATGCTGCAGAAAATGGAGAACTAATATTTGGGAAACAGAAATATTTAGACTTGTTTTTTGAAACTTATTTCTAGTTTCTCATTATGTTCTGATTGGTAATTAACAACACACTTGAGAAAAAGGCTGTATATTCCAAAAAATCTCAACGTGACAAGTTTTAATATGATATTGTTGTCTGTCCTCAAAATCTGAATAAAAATATAAATTCATGTTTTATTTAGGTGTATTTTATTTAGAGGAAAACTCATTATCGAAATTTCCACTTTTTTTATATAAATGTCCTCTTTAAAGTCAACAATAATTTTATTTTCTGAAAGATAATTGTGGCATCTCTGGTTTGCATTTTTCTGATTTTTTGGGACACACACACAACAATTGCTGTATATTTTAAATAGTCCAAACGTTTCAGGATCTAAATCAGACCCCATTTACAATGTCAATAAAAATTAACAAGAATTAAGAATTTGAAATTAAATGATAATAAAACTGATGCAACTAACATAGTTTATTGGTAATTTGACATAAACAGCACTAAAAAATTCTAAAAATTATATAAAATAGCAAAGCATCTTTCAAATTAGAAAAATTTGAAAGAGTTATCTTCAGAATTTCATGTGGCGCTCGTAGGTACGACTTTGTTATAAGAGAGTGAATGAAATTCTAATTTTCCAGAGATCTAGGAAAAACCTTATGAACCATGACGATATAGGGCTGTTCAAAAACAAATTGCCATTATTAATTTCATCCTTGCTTATTAGTAACCAGAAGTACAGAAATACTAGCGATTCATTTAATAAAATTAAAGCAGACTCTTTCAGTTTTCGTTTTTATGTTTTTCTTTGTGCAATATTGTTGAAATTTGAAATTGTATGTTATGACCAAGATTCCAGGCATGTTCACAAATTTATGAGTTTTAGAATTGTCGTTTCTTTATATAATGTGTGTGTTCATTTATTTATTTATAGGTCTAGTGGTTTCTCCAATATAAAATTTGACTCTCTGAAAAACTGTGTATGGTATGGTTGTTGTAGTAATAAGATTATCAAGAGTATTAGTATTCTTTGGAGCACCTTTATGTTGAATGTGATAATTTCATTACTACAACAACCATACCATACATATAAGTTCTTTCAGAAATACAATGGCATCAATTAAAACAAAAACACAATCAAATAAAGTAACCTAAGACTCAAAAAATTGTATTTATAAAATT
This sequence comes from Octodonta nipae, assembly GCA_034190945.1. Classification (NCBI taxonomy): domain Eukaryota; kingdom Metazoa; phylum Arthropoda; class Insecta; order Coleoptera; family Chrysomelidae; genus Octodonta; species Octodonta nipae. The sequence continues at coordinate 59,723,889 of CM067219.1, forward strand.
CCTTGCGAATGTAACGTATTTATATTAGAGAAACTTCTAGACCTATAAATGGTCGAATTAATGAACACTAAAAATATATAAAGAAACGACAATTCGACAAGTCAAATATTAGTTAACATGGAACCTTAATCATAACATACAATGACAAAATTGAGCCACATTACTCAATGAAGATCCCAATAAAAAACGAAAGTTGAAAGAGTGCTTTAATTTTACTAATTAAAAGCGATTATATCGATTGTATACGAACCGATCTGGAAGTACCTAACAATTATTTCGTCATCTGAAAATTTATCAAAAATCCAAGAATAGCAATCGATAAATACACCAATGACAATGTTTTATGATTCAAGATTTATCTCTTGTTCGAAATTGAGTCCAGCCAAATAGACCTCCAATACGGAGAAAATTCATTGGTTATATTCGGGAAATAAACATATTTTGGATTGTAAGACGAAAACATAATTCAACTAACTTAATATAATACGCAATAAAATTTTGAAAAAAGAGCACCAGTCATTTGAGGCTGAACGATGGAAGCGAAAGCTTCTTACGAAATCTCTCGTTATCTCCCTATCTCGGTTTCTTTTTTTATGTAATTCTGAGTAAAGGTTAAACTTCAAGTGAATCAAAACAATTGTTACTATTTTGTTATGACTCAAATTAAAAAGATGCGAAACTGATAACGTTATAAAATTTGAACATTTACAACGGTTTCAGCTAATTTATAAGTTGTTCTCATAAATATGTTGATTTTACTATGTAAGTGGTTTCTAACCGAATTCAAAAAAGGGAGAGGATCTCAATTTGTAGGAATCTTTTTTCTTATGTATATGTACTAACGATTACTCTAAAAAGCTTAAACACTTGCGATATCTTAAACTGTTGTGTTTAAGGACTATCCCGAACATTTTCTATAACGTGGAAAAAATAATTATGAAGAATGTCGTTTAATGAATCTCCACTTATTCCCCTGAAACGGCTTATTTGATTACATTATTTTAGATTGTATTCTAATATGGGAGACTCAGAGATGATGTCATAATATATTTTTCTGTAACATGCAACAGTCGGAAAAATAAAGTCAACGAAGTATTCCATAAATTTGGTATACAAATCCCTAATTTAAATGTCAATATATATATATCAGAAAATAATTATTGATCACGCTGGATATCTGCAGCTGTTTTCATTTTGATTTATTTGAAGTAGATCCTGTTTAATAACAAAGTATTAATATCAGAATATTAAATCAACTAAAAACGTTACCTACTCAATTTGGTACAAGTGCCAAAACACCGTATTGTAACTTAGAAAAACTTATATGTGCAATTATTATCTACACAAAGTTTAGAATAGTTTCCTCAGAGTAAAAACGGTTGCCTGATTCAAACAGAAATAAACCTACTCAAATTCATATCAAAGAACTACTTGTACCAAGGTCACCCAATAAACACGGTCTAACGTAAAAACAACATGTTTTTGTAAGCATAGTTTTTAACTGAATACTCACTCACAATTCTTTTTGGTTATCAAGAAGTATTTCCATTGGATTTGACGTCGACAAGAATATCCATTTTTTTTATTATAAATAATAATTTTATAAAAGTAATATGAAACAAATGATTTATTATTCTTTAATATTAACATTATAGAAATATATTTGGAAAACATTCCAATATTTCACACATCTGGTTAACACGGAATTAGGTGTTTATTATCCATCTTTTTTATTTAGCTTTTAATTTATACTAAATGAGAGACGTTTGATTCAAATATAGTACTTAGTTAAGTTCCACTCACATAAAATCAGGAAATATGTAAAACTTGCCGAATTTATATAAAGGGTAATAATTTTGTGAACGTCAATTTTAATTTGACGTGTATATTACGTATGTAACGAAATTGTAAGTCTTGTTCTTCTAAATAGTCTGTTTTGATGTATAAAGTAAGCAATTTTTGTCGTTTTGAGTAACATATTCTCATTTCGACCTTTCGAGATTTTATTAACTTTAGAATACAACACGCTTTAGTTTCCAGGAGACACCTGCCTCCATTAAGAAACCTCCATCTCGAAAATTTATTCCGGCACTTCAGAAATATGATTGATATCATTAGGTATTTAAACATGAATTGGATAGCAACATCTAAGTGTCATTAAAACGAGCCACTAGATGTTTTCAAAACGACTGACAAATACAGAGCCTCAAGAAATTACTAAATTGGGTGCCATGCAACTGAACCATTTAAAACAATTATAATTACATACATAAAAACAAATTGGGTTATTTCCATTCTGGTCAAAATATAGTCAGGTCGTAAAGTAGTCACTTATTGAGTTGATAAATCAATTTTAGAACACTGTAAGGAGCACATAAAACAAGAATGCCTAGGTACTTTTACTTCAGAAGTTTGTCGTCTCTTTAAATCTTTAATAATTTGATCAGTGCGAGTTGGACTCGTGTACTAAGGGCCACGTTTCAGATTTATTATAATGTGGGTAACTCATAATTTTTAGATTCTCCTGTGATTAATTTCTTTTAAAGTATGAGTTTCAAAATTATATAAAGCAATATAAACTTTGATTTCTCAGGAGCTTTTTCATTTGATCTGCTGCATGATACCCTCGATTTTTATAAAAATATTTATATAATATATAGTCTGGCCATCAAAATTAAGATTACGATTTTCGCTTTATATTATATTTTTTCTAAATTTTTGACTCAGTAGTTCCAAATATAAAGGGGAGAGAGAATAAGTCAAAATTTAAATAATAAACTATTAAATGGTTTAAACAAATGATTTTAAAAACACAAGTAAAACATACTTGTATTTTTTATGACGATGCCTTTCATTTAGCACATTGCGGATGCGCATTAAAAAAAATGTTCTATTTTTAATTTACTCCCCCTCAAAAAATTAATATTAGAAATGTCGGTAAACCTTTTTCTTGGAAACTTTCAGTGAGGCCTTAATTCTTTTTTTAAGTTTAAGCTCAGTAATTTTCGAGTTTTTTTATATATTATTGTTAATATCTTTTGAACAAATTATTTTAACAATACGAAATAATATATTTTTCTTCCTCACATCGACCTCTTTCATTTGATATATTACATGATGCGCTTATTAAAATCTTAACTTTTTACTTAAGTCTTAATATTAATTAATATTAGGATTTTATTTCTTATTGCTTCAACATTTTAGGCTCAGTAGTTTCGATCATAAGAAAGGAGAAATTTTCTAAAATTTCTCCTAAAAGTACCCCCTCCCAAAAACGGTCCATCCCCACTTACTAAAATTCAGAAATAATTATATAGGGCTTAACAGAAAAAGCAAAAATCCTATCTTCATTTTTGGGGCCAGATTACAAAATTAGATAAATATTTTTATAAAAATTAAGAGCATCATGTAGAAGATCTAATAAAAACGTTCGTTGTGATAAATAAAAGAGAGTTTAAAACATGTTAATGAAAATATAAGAAAAAAATCACTAACTCCCTGCTTATCTAAAATTGAGAAATTGGAAGAATGTACAAGGTGTAAATGAATAAGTGTGAAAGATTTCAGGATGTGTCATTTTATGATGAAGGTTCCTATACACATATGTCCGCAAATGCTTCGTTAACGATTTACAAGGTGTTGCAATCTTCAGATTTTTTCAATTTTTTGTCTTCTGACTACTAAAGTTTTTCATAATAAGATTAAAGGAACGGTCATGAAAATCTTCAGGGTGGTACTTTTACTGGGGTGACTTTTTTTCAGTACGCCCCTAGCAATTGACAAAAATTGTAAATGAATCTTATGAATTTGCAATCTTTTTTATTTCCTGCATTTCCTTCTTATCTGCCACTATTTTTGTGTAAGAAAATGATCAATTTCATGTGTACCTTAGAAACAAACAATCCTTCTGTTATTTATTTTTCTAGTAGGCGACTGTCATATTAATTCCTCTTATTGACAACTCTAACTTAATAGTTATTAATTTACTCTCGTTAATTTTTGCTGGTAAACAGTGATAGTTGTGCGTGACTTTTGGCCAATTCTCACCAATATGGCGATTTATTTAAACGCAGAAATGGCTGATATGCATTTCGTCTACGGTATCTCTAATTCCTTAGTAGCGTCGGGAAGATATGCTGTAATGTATCCTCAACGTGTAGCCCCTCATCATATTTGGTGTGGAGTTTACAGGATTAACGACTAAGAGAAACAGGTAGCTCCCAACCTAGAAAACATGATTGTGGTCGCCACCGGGTTATTAGAACACCATAATCAGAAGGTGTACTTAATGTAATTGTCGAGCAACCCGATACCAGCACCATCATATAACGATATTTGCCATCTTAAACGAACAGCTGTTATATCCATATCATTTACAACGAGCCCAGTCACTGTTCCCTCGTGATTTTCTTAAGCCTCTCGCATTTTCGTTTTGGATGCTAGGTATGATTAGATACGATCCAGAATTTCTTGAGCATAATTTATTCACGGGACGAAGCAAGTTTTTCAAAGGAAGTCATTAGTAATAACCATATCAAGCACAATATGGGCGGAAGAAAATCCTCATACTATCGTTGAAGCTTACCACCAAGAACGATTTTCTTTAAATGTGTGGATTGGAACTATAAAAGATCACCTAATTGGCCCACATTTCCTTCTACCTACATTAAATGGAGATACATACACTCAGTTTCTAAGGGAAGGGCTGCCAGTTCTACTTGATCCGATTCCTTTAGGTGTCAAAACGGGAATGTGGTTTATGTACGATGGCGCTCCTGCCCATAGTATGAGAGCAAGTCAATATTTGAACGAAACATATCTAGATCACTTGATCGGTCGAAGTGGACCTCAATTTTGGCCAGATCGTTCCAATGATTTAAATCCGATATCTAGATTTTTCAACTTGGGAACATTTAAAAACCTTGGTTTATAGTGGAACTCCTGTTCAAGAAGACTTAAGAAAGCGCATTATTGTTTCTTGTAGAGTTATTCAAGCATCCTCTGGGATTTTCAATCGAATACGAAAATCTATGTGTCGACGTCTAGATTCCTGAGTAGTGGCCATTTTGAACACTTAATTTGATCTCTTCGTTTTAGAGTAAGGTAAACTTTTTTTATGATTTTGGAATAATAATAGCATATTGCTTCACAGAAGGATTTTTTGTTTTTACGGTAGGTACACATGAAAATATCTTTTTTTTAACAAAAACAGTGCCAGATACGAAAAAAGCTCAAGGAATAAAGAAGAATGCAAATTCATAAGGGAGTCACTTACAATTTTTGTCAATTCCCAGGGGCATACTGAAAAATTGTTGTAGGGACAAAAAGAACACGTGACACTAGAAAAAGTACCACCTTGCACATTTTCATGACCGTTTTCATGATCTTATTATGAAGTCCTCATAGAGGCATTTACGCTCTAAAATTGAACTAAATATCTCGAAAAAAGAGAAAAAAAAACTGAAAAAATCTGAAGCGTTTGCGGACATATGTTAATAGGAACGTTTCGTCATAAAATGACTGGAGGAAGCACATCTTGAAATCCTTCGAACTTATTTATTTCCACCCTGTATAGTATGACTTCATACTTACATTTTAATAAATATCGAAGGTGGTACGGAACTAGTAGTATGCGGGTGTAACTCGCACTTGCACAAACAGAATACTCACCAACTAAAAACCAAACTAATATAAATATAATTTTGGATGATTAACGAAATTTATAAACATCGAGTTTAGCAGTGAAGTTTTATGTTAAAATATTTTATTCATTTTGGTTATTCATCTGGCTAAGAAATATTGAGGATTATTAAGGAACTTTACACCAAAGAATAACGTAGCATTGATGACGGAACATAAAGAATAAATATCAAGTAAGAATGACAATTAATTAGCAAGTACAATTTAATTTTTAATATAAACACAACGAAAAAATTAATAAAGTCAAGGCCTTTCGAGGCACTAGTCATAACGAATGTAACAGGTTCAACCGTAATGGCTCTCTAATATAGGACAAATTAGGAGCTAACATTCAACTGGTGGTTAATTATAAAAAGCAGGGCGAAATTGCCCTCGCTGTTTAAAAAGCTCAAATCGGGTAATTTTCATCAGTAGCATTTACAGTTAAATATTAGTAATAAATATTTATGAGAGAGCAGATATGGCTTTATCTTTAAACTAAATTAGAACTAATTATATCACTTATATTATATAACCACTAGAGTATTCTAAGATTGACGTCAACATTGTTTTTGTTATACTGTTATAATAAGATCTTATGATTTCTAGACGAAAGATATAAATGTAAATAATTGTGTTTAATATGGTTAGTACATACATATCATCTGTTCAAACTATTTGGGGTCATTTCATTTTATCAAATTTTGTTTTGATATAAGTCGACAACTACTTCATAAGTTTATTATGTTACATTACCGATAGAATCTTCTATTTATTTTTTGTTATAAGAATGACATATGTTGATCAAATGTTAATATTGAAATTATAATGCATGCTTACGATGTCAATTTAATTGACAAAAACTTGTGTGCACCAACGCCATTTTTTTAATTTAGCACAACTAACGCTCAACACTGTAATTGACGACCCCAGTATTGGAGTTGAAACTTCTCCACGGAACATAATCATCCGATATACGTTATACTTATTTGTATACGGAAAGAGTGGTTGGTCATATTGTAGATGTGTTTCTCTCACAGCATCTTCGAGGAATACTTTGTATAAATGACGACCAGTATTCCTCATATTTGTTTCTTAATTGCCCTTCTATATCTGCACTCCAAATACTTATTTATTACAGAAATGAAGTGAGAATAGAAAATCCCAATGTGCTGACAGAATAATCAAGGACCTCCTCAACAGTAATTTCATATCTAAGTATGATATAAGTTCTTCCTACAAGAGAACAACCAAGAAGTTAAAGGCTATTGAAATTAAATAATTTAGAAAAATCATTCATGTTTTTTCATGACTTTTGTAATAAAACAACTTGCTTTTGCAGTCTCAGCTATTATACTTCATGTGAACATGACGTTTTGTTCATATTATAAATATGGTGCATCAAAACTACGTGGATAACTGGAACAAGTGGTTGTACGAGTAGACTAATTTCTACTGAAACTAAATATAACGTTGATTAATAGTTAAAGATTTAAAAAAAACGAAAATTTCTCATATATAGTAGTTTAATTATGCACAAAGCCTTACAATAAATTAGTCTAGTTCACAAGGCAAACCCATATTGGTGTTAACTCTTTCTAGCTCGTAAATATGTGGGCACATTGCATTTGGAATAGCGTTTAGAAAATGAACGAATGTTCCAAATTATAACATAAACATTTGCAAATCCCTACTTCCGGAATTCTACGGAATTTCATTGGAAAATTGATCTTCGCTTAGTAAGGGCTATAGCGGTACCCTACCTTAAAACTGTCCATAAAATATTTATACTATTATTCTTAAAATTTAAATATTATTTTAAAAATTTTAAAGAATCATATTCATCTGAAAAAAAGATTATTCATAAAATGACTCCCTATTATTAATTAAGAAAAATTTATTAGAATTGTTTATATTTCAATTCAAATAATTGTTAAACAAAAACCGTTAAAATTATTTTGCTTCCTGGAGAGTCTAATACCAATATATTGCATATTGGAGTGTTTTCAGTTATTCTAATCTATTAGTTACTTATTGAATTCAACAAAAAAATATTTGATTTAAATTTCTAAATTTCTATAATAATTAACATACAGTATATATCTACTGAAAACAGAGTAATTTCATGGTGGGGTATGTTTAAAAATTATCCCACTTGCAGTGGCTGTGAATTAAAAAATTGTTTAACATTCTATATATATATATATATATATATATATATATATATATATATATATATATATATAATTGATTTCGGTAATAACCGCTGATAACTTTCAAATATTACAAGAAAATATCGGGACGCGGAAAATATTTTTTAAGAGTTATTTGAGATCAAAGTTCAATTTATAGCAAATCTTAAAGTTTTTGATGCATTACAGCAAATTTGCGGGTTTTATTGGAACAAATGTTTATCTTAAATTTAGTTTCTTAGACAATAATTGTTCATAATTTTCGGTGATCGTCTAAAGAAAAATCGAATAGTTTGAAGATTTATTATAATTTTTTTATGAAAATCAAAATCACGTTAAATTGTTTTTCTTTTTTTGTGTTTAGATTAAACAAAAACGAGAGGACCTATGATTTCGAAGTTGATGGTAAAAATGGCCTCAAAGAGTTTCACTGGTCTCATTATTGCAAAAAATACGTCATTTCCTAGCTAATATATTTATCAGATTACAAGAAATTTTATAAGACCCAAAATGGTGATTAATGCTAAATTGGCAACAATTTTATATTTACAGATTTTACTCTATATATATATATAATTAGTTGGTCGACTTGATTTGACAGCGAAGCACAGAATAAAACAAATTTGAAATGTAAATCATTTTATTTTCGTATAAAAATATTCAATAATTTCCAAGATTCAGTGAACCAAAATCAAAATTTGTCCTAGTAAATATTATAAGAAAAAATAATACTGTAAGTTTTAAACAAATGCAATACGGATTTATCGGAACCCTGTATAGAAACGAGATCAATTGTGAAAAGTAAATATCATTCTAATATAAAAATTATAAGTTATATAAACTTTGGCAAAATTATGGCATTCTCAAAAAACACCACAGTGGAAAAGAGATTAACATAGATGCAATAATTGAGCAATTCAATGCAAGTAAATTGGCACTAATGACTTCTGAAATACTCCTATCGTAATAGAATATCGCCAGAAGCTAGCATTTCAATTATGGCACATAAAATAGTTAAGAAATTAGTAAATTCATTCCGACTGAATTGCTAGCTACAAAACGATAACCAATGGCAAATACAATATTCAACAAATAAATGTATACAATTGTAGCTAGTGTAGTTAAGTAACATTTAGTCACATTTTTCCCACTTTAACTCACCTACTAATTGGTAAAATTGAACATTTGCTACATAGGCAGCTATAGTAGGTGAAAATTTTATTTACAACAAAACACCTGATCAAAAATTTGTACATAAACTACATAATATCTAAATAACGTTAACCTAAAACATTTTGGTATCAGCTACAACAGCCTTTCGTCTTTTAAACATATTTTTAAACTATATACAAAATAATATTAAACCTAAAAATCATCTCACTTTCGTTTACCTTTGGTTTTGTTTTGCAGGTCACCATTTTTTCTATCGGCACCTGATTTGATATTATTCAAAAGGGTTCGGAATTGCATTATCTGCATTGCTGTAACAGATGGGTCACTGCAAGCTTCCATCCATTTCAAAAATTTCTCCCCGTGTTCGACTGCCTCACTTTGACTCAAAACTTCATCTTTTCCATCTTTATCTATTAATGAAACATTATTGTTGTTGTTAAACAACAGATTATCTAAAACTGATCGAATCTTACTATTATGAGTTTTATCAGTCTGCTTTTGTCTTTCGTCGTGCATTGATAAATTTTCGGCATTTTGTTGATCAGGAATCGGAGAAATATGTGGGGGAGAAAACGATTGATTTTGCTGAACTTCTTTAGTTAATTGTTGATATAAAATTGGCTTACTGTCCTGGACTTGTGGTTGGTGATGATATGTCATTTGCTTAAACCAATTATTTTGATCCGGACTTATGTTAGAAACTGTAGGAGTAATATTTGACCAACTAACTGTACTAGAAGATGTTCCTCCATTGAGGTTCGATATACTGGTAATTGAATTTGACATCGTGCAAGGAGTGTGGCTAATTCCTAGCATAGATTGCTGAGATTTTAACCAATACCAAACAGAATCGTGAACAGAAGGCTTATCCTTAATCGGAAATTTAGATTTATCTTGGTCTACAGTAGTTAACAAACCTGTATGAGCTGGAGCCAAAGGGACTGCATCAGTCTGAGTTGAAACTTTTTTAGGAAGCTGCTGAAGTTTTTGTTGTTGCTGCTGTAATAGTAGAGCATTCCATTGAGCAAGGAGACCAATATTTGTGGTGAGTTCAGCCAAATTAGAAGATGGACCATTTAATCCCGGTAAAAACATTTCTGGTCTATTTAAACCTAATTCAACGCTCAATCGAGCCAATTCAGCACGATTTCTGTCTCTTTCATTCAAGGTAGTGCTGGATTTCGGTGTTTCCTTAAGAGGAGCTTTAATTCCTTCAGTCAATTTACTTTGGTCTATATTTGCACCAGAATATTCGCCTCCATTGGATTTGAGGCTTAAATTATAAGGCTGGGGAGAAACATCTTCTACTTTGGGTTTTTTAATTTGTGACTCTAGTGATTCATCCGTTTCTGGGCTGGATTGTCGCGACAAATAAGAAATTTTATCTTCGTTCTTGCACCATCCTCTAAGAGTGGATTCAGGAACTCCAATATCTCTAGCAACGGATGCTTTACTTTCACCATCATGAACCCGGCGAATAGCATCCAATTTTTCATGAGCGGATAAAGAACGCAATGGTCGTTTACCAGATTTTCCAGACATCTTAACGCATTCACAAAACAAAGTATTTTAATGAAGCGATTTCTCGACGATATAAGAGCACGTGTCACTGTTTATAATGCAATGTGGTTGTTCACCAATGAAAAGTGCCTGCTAGAATGCGCAGTTGGAAAAAGTCATAAAGTAAAAAGTTCACGAAAACAAACACTCGTACAGAAGTTGCGGCAAAGTTTTGAGGAATGCACTCACACTGTTGAGCGTAAAGTAACTGATAACGGACAAAAGTTTTAAAGCGCGCGCCGACCGCACAACTGTTCGTTATGACTATAAATTTTTGCGCGACACCGTTCACTTTTCATACACCACTAATTAGGAAGTACTGAACTGTAGGACCGGTTAGTGTCGAATAGTTTCTTGCGAGTCTCTCGAAACTGGTGGTCAGTTTCCTTTGTCCAGTCGATCAATACTAGCGACGGACTTAACGCGAACTGAGCGCAGGGCACTGCCAGTGGGGAGGTAGGGTGTTCGCGAACCCCGCGTGATAGCTTGACGTGTCACCCTCCCACCCCCTTATAGGGTCGGATCTCGGGGATCGCCGAAGGACCTCTTCTCCTCTCGTTCTCTCGCAAAGACGTATTCACGCAGCCGAAGATTCACTTCGCACTGTTAAAATTTCACTACCCGACGGCCGGTCCGTCGCGAAATCTTTCACGTGTTTCAACAGCTGACTCGACTATCTTTTACTTATTGTTGGTAGTTGACGTTTTTGTAGTTCAAGTTCAGACAACGAAATAAACTGTCGATGGTTTACCACAGCCCAGGGTAGATGTGATAAATATCCCCACCCCAGATCTTTTATTTGAAATGATCTTGTGAAGCCGTAATACTACAGCGCCATGAAATTTTCTACCTGCGAATAATTAAGACGGCATATTACATTCAGAATTAAACATTAGAAATAAAACAATTTAAAAATGTTTAGTACACTTTTGGAAAACGGTATTCATAGATACAATTAAGTAATGAAATTATAGTTAGAATAAAGATCTATTACCAATTGCCTAGCACAAAAAATATGTCATCTTGAAGAATGATATAAACTGATTTTACTTTAATTCTTTTGATATCCTCAAAATTTCAGTTCATGATTTAAATCAGAATAGACGCAAAAGCTGAACCTATTATGTATCTAATACATTTAATTCCTTTCAATCAATTACATTTCCTTGAAAATTCACAATGATTTTCCACTTGTTGCATGATCTGAAAACTTACATAACTTTTTGTTAGGTAGGCATATATCAAATAATTGCGTTTAGTGAATTGGAATATTTCATAATATTAGTATAAACATAAATATTTTGCTACTTTATATATTAGACTGGTCGTTAAAAATTAAATTACTTGAGGTGTCCCCTATAAAGCTTCCTTTTTTTAATTCAAAACAACAAGTGCCTCAAAACGACTTAAGCTAATTTTTTAGGTAAAAAGTATTTTTTAAATATCTCTTGCAGTATTTGGTTTTGAGAAAACTTTGCTTTAGAAACAGTTTTGTGGGATATTTAATCCTCTACAAATGAGGTCTTATTCATTTTTATTCCAAAGATCATATTTATCAAGATATTCTTATTATTAACTCATCAATTGTGTACAATGAATATTTTGAGACCCAAAATAGTAATTTTCCCTGAAATATAAAGGACCAGTCTATTATATAAGTATAACTACCTGCGGTGTGATATTTAAACCCAGCTTTAAAACTACTTATGTAAAACTGCCATCATTTAGGTATTTATTTTCTTAAGCCTAAATAACCAATTATATTGAGATTAAATCATTATTTCCAAAATTTTTTGAGGAACCAACAAATGAATTTAATGTAAAATTAATAGACATGTTATACTTTATGTCATTGTAGACATATTCTTGTTTATATTAGTCTAGTTCGCATGTACGATTTTTTCTAAAATCTTTGAATATTCTCCGAAAAAATTACGTAATTGGTGCCATTCGATTCGTAATTTTATGTAGAAAGTTTAAGACAAAATCCAAAAAGGTGTTGAACAAAATTGGAAAAGTTATAAATAATTAAATGAATAAAAAAGTAGGGGTTCGACTTTTTTTGAATATCTCAAAAAATACTGAAAATTTTCAAAATATGAGAAAAGATCCAAAAAGATCAGGAAATTTACTAAGAAAAGTTCCGATTGCCGCAATTGTACCTTCAATGTTTACAATTCTTACAGAGCCTGAAAATAGAGCTAAATACAGGAAGCCTGACTACCGGGCGCGTTGCGTGACTTAGACCTAGCAACAACAAAAATTATTTAAACATATAAAATCTGAATATTAAGAAATACAAAAATATATGTACTTTTAAGATACATGAATAAACAATAATCCGCGGTTTAAATTTGTTTATCCCAATTTGCCATTAATTATGCAATTATTAACTAACAATTTTTTCTACACTGAATGTTAACGTAAAATCTCCCATAATTATTTAACTTAAACCCTAGAATATTTTCACTCAGTGAAGCTGTTCTTAATAGCCTTACAAATAGATTATCGTTTTTTAAATTTTGATTTTTCACTTTGTTATTAATATTTGAAAATTAATAAATGAAAAATATTAATGAAAAATTGTTTTTTTTTTTAATTTCTGGATTGTTTTTATTTTTTATGGTTAAATGCTATATAAAAATATTTTTTTCAATTTTTTCACCATTGTTGTTTAAATAATTGTTATAAATAAATACCTTGTTTATTAGTAAATCAAAAAATTTCTTTTGCAACATGTTCATTGATACAAATTATGATTTAGAAAAAAAACAGTTCCTTAAAAAAACTATTTGTTGCTTTTAAGTGCGTTTGTTAATTAACAATCCTTTTTACCGACTAAATATTAAAATTAAGGAACCGTTTAAACTCTAAAAATCATTAATTATTATTATATTGTCGGTCATAATTAACAAAAATGACAAAAGGTAATGAATGTTTACTCAAAATGTATTAAAAAATATTCTTTAAGGTTAACAATTTCTTACAATTATTTTTTACTACTCTTCTGTAATCTTTTGAACCGTTTTGGTGGTGGTGCCTCATCATTTGTGGATTCAACAATTTCTTCTGGTCTTGCTGTTTCTTCAAGCACTACATTTTCCTCTTCTAATATTGGCTCGCAGCATTCTTCAACACCTATTTGGAAATCGGGATAATCATCGATGAGGTCGTCAATTCCATCGGAATTCTGATCTGTTGCATTCAATCGATTAATGTAAACTTCAGCATCGTCATTTTCGTCATCAAGAGATGGCCTGGTCCTGTTAGAACAAGTGTCGCCTTTGCAATTTTTGCTTAAAGAAGAGCAAGGAAGTCCCGCTTTTTTGTACCCACATCTATTAGTGCACTCCTTTATGCAGGAGCAATGAAGTAGTTTAAGCAGCTCATCAGGCGCCAATTTCTCTGTTGTTTTCTGTGGTAGATATACGGTATCGGATTTAATCGAACCCAAATATTCCGGATTCAAAAGATAATTACCTAGCCAAAACTGAACCTGGTAATACGCCCTGCAAGAGTGTAAATATACTGCCGCTGATGTTGGCGGTAAGTTTGCTAAGTTGATAGCTTTAGATTTTTTCATGGTGTTCAAAAATTGAGAAACACCACACTGGGAAAAAGGATTGTTAATTAACAAACGCACTTTAAAGCAACAAATAATTTTTTTTAAGAAACCGTTTTTTAAATCAATGAAATTGCAATTTTTTTTAATTTACTAATAAACAATGTATTTGTTTATAACAATTATTTAAACAACAATGGTGAAAAAATTGAAAAAACTGTTCTTATATAGCTTTTAACCATAAAAAATCAAAACAATCCAGAGATTAAAAAAAACAATTTTTTTCATTACTTTTTTTCAAATGTAAATAATAATAAAAAATCAAAATTTAAAAATTTAAAAAACGGTAATCTATTTGTAAGGCCATTGAGAATCACTGAGTGAAAAAATTTTATGTTAACATTCAGTGTAGAAAAAATTGTTGGTTAATAATTGCATAATTGCATTGTTTATTCATGTATCCTAAAAGTATATAATTTTTTGTATTTCTTGCTAGGTCTAAGTGACGGAACGCCCGCAGAAGCCAGACTTCCAGTATTTAGCTCTATTTTGAGGGCTTTGTGAAAATTATAAACATTGGAGGTACAATTCCGGCAGTCGGAACTTTTTTTAGTAAATTTCCTGATCTTTTAGAATCTTTTTTCATATTTTGAAAATTTTCAATATTTTTTGAGATATTCAAAAAAGCCGAACTCCTACTTTTTTATTCACTTAATTGTTTATAACTTTTGCAATTTTTTTCAGCACCTTTTCGGATTTTTCCTTAAACTTCCTACCAGTGATGGCTGGTGGGTTAAAAACTGGTAGTGCACTTTACTGGTCAAATATAGGGATTCAAAGAGGCAACAAAACAAACCATAGCTTTGGTAATACTGCATTTATTTTTTATTAATTAAAGTATTCGGCAACTTTCTTCGAAAGCGAAATGGTCAATGACCTTTTTATTAATGTCTGGCATTGATAGAATATATTTTTTTGAATACTAAGCACAGAAAGAGCATTTCGCAAGTCCTGAGACATCGTATTTCTAAGAAACGTTTTAATCCTTCACTCCAGTTTCCGTCCAAATTGATTCCCCGCCATAAATAATACAAGGGAAAAAAATAATGTAATGAGCGATCACATCCACACACCGATTTCTTTTTATTATAAATTTCACTTTTAAAACTTCATGTAAATACTTTATTTTTCATTTTGCACTCTTGCATTTAAGTATATATATGGACCAGTCAATTTTATATCTAATTTCGTTTGAAACGATTTATTATTGTTTTTAATATAGTCAATGTTAAAGTTGATACTCATTTTCACAGTTATGTAAACACACACACACACACTCCGTATATTAAATATCATAGACTACGAGGACAAAAACAAAGCAACCACTAATTAAATCACGTAAACAAAAATTTGAATTATTGAAACATTCGGATACGTCCGGTCAATATCAGCACAACTCGGTGTCTTCGTGCGGCGTACGCGAATCAGCCCATTACTGTAATATCGTATCTCATAGAAGCTATAGAAGTTTGACCGTGCGCTAGGCGAAGTGCACGGTGAAATATTCTTTCAAGCGAATATAAGTCTTAATGCAAGTTTGGATTAGAGCTTAAATTGTTTTTTGATAAATTCGTTGGTATTGAAATGATATTTATTAAACATTTTCTGTTGATTTTTAACCTTACTAAAAGCTTATTAAATTTGGTGGTACAGGACACGAGGGCCCTTAAAGGACAGCCGCCCCTGCTTTCTACATAAAATTACGAATCAAATGGCACCAATTACGTAATTTTCGGAGAATATTCAAAGATTTTAGAAAAAATCGTACATGTGAACCAGGCTATATAGAGGATGTCGATTTAAAATAAAATACAAAAAAATCAAACTTAGATTTGTAAAAATTGTAAGCACTTAAGAAATATCGAAAAAATCTACACGGTCTTTTCACTCCTGTTAATGCAAATCTTTACTTCTCTTAATTTTTTGTTATGATACTGAATACAGAATAATACTGTTGTCCAAAATGCATAGCCAACTGCTGCACTTGGAAGAACATGTTATTTCTTGACAAAACAAGTATTCAAAATCTATACTTAGCTCAATTTTAAGTAAAGTGCTACCTTTTTTCCCAATACAGGTTGGCAAATAACTTGAAAAGTTTACACATTCTTTCTTAACACCTTCAAGATTCTAGATTCTAATTTGAGGCAGGAGTCATTTTACGAAGTGTAAGCGAAATAGAAATGGACAGATTCTTTCTTGGAGAAAATTTTATGGTCGGATAAGTTAACATTTATAAAAGATGGTTACAGGAACCTTCAGAACCTACATGAATGGCGTGTAGAAAATTCAAATTTGATGAGAAAGAAAAGATAGATCACAGAATCGTTTTAACGTAAGCATGTGACCTAGAATTTTAAATAGAAAAATAATCGGTCCTTTTGAGTTCCAAATCTATTGGAAGGCGGTCCCCTATTTATTTATAGGGACATGTTGTTATTACAAGATCAGTTAGAGAATATCTCGATGAGAAATACCCCGGTAGATGGATTGGGAGGTTTGCCACAATCTCGTGATGAGCCCGTTTGCTCGATTTAAATCCGTTAGATTTTTCTGCGGTTAAAGAAAGAATTTTCCTAGTCGTTCAGAAAATTTGACTCAGCTACGTCCAAGATTAACGGAAGCAGCTGAATTTGTTAATAACGGGATATTCCCCCGTCTGATAACCTCGATCTTTATTAAGAAGATTTAATTTAATTGTAATAACAGCATTGTAAATTGAATAAATCTTTGCATTAAAATCATTGATGTTTAAGCTAATAAATTAAAAGTTTTTTACAAAAGAAACTAATTAAAAATTAAGATTTTTCTGTCTCACTCACACTTCGCGAATTGACTCCTCTGTCTCACTCAAAGTAGAATCTTGAAGTTACGACCTTGGGTACCCTAAAATACTTAATGGTAAATAAGATAAGAAAATTCAATATAACATTTTTAAAATATTAACCGACTTCCAAATACCTAGAGCTAAAAAGTTGAAAATAATTAGCCAAACATAACACTAGAGAATAAATGGCACATTCACTGTTGTTAGGTACCTACACAGAAAGTAATAAAATGTGCCCATTCTGTACAAATTAATTACCTAAAAAGTTTATTTTTGATGTCGGTGCCAATCAGACCTAAAGTCCTGCATTGCTCACTTTTCTACTACTTCATCAAACTTGATTGTGGCTTGATTAAAAGGAGAATATCACTTCCGCCATCAGCATCACATCTTACGCAATTTCACCGAGTGCACCCACGAAATACCCTTCCTCTTTTTGTAAAATTTCGCTTTTCATAGCTCTACTAGTTGGCTTTCACGTCTTATACGTTTAATGTGATATGTGATCCCACTGAATTAAACTGTTTCTGTTCAATATATGTGTTAAATGGTTACTCATTAATTTTTTTCGTATTTGTATATTCCTAGTTCTCTGTGTGAAACATCTAACGTTCTTAAAGTATGTGGACGCGAGATGTAAGGCGGGCATCTAGGATTTTCGAAGAGAGTTTCATAAAGTACTTCATTTCGACTGCCTATAATTGTTTTTGTATGTCTCAGTTTTCTTCTAACTTACCTATTACGGCTTTATTCATTGCATGGCATGCCTACTTGTTTCGTTTGTTCTATTATATTATTAATTTACATATGTGATGATCATCACTTCTAGGTATTGGAATGTGTTTACATTTTCGACTTTAGTGCATTTTATTTCTATATTCATTTCTAGTCGATTACCAATTCTTATAGAATATACTTTTAACCGAAGTTCTCAATTTCGTTGATTTTTTTTAATGTTAGTCAACTCAGAACTTCGTCAATTATGAACAATTTGGATAATTCGTTTTATCTACCTCCAGATTGGTCCCATATGTTTTTCTAGTACTTGAACGGTACTAAATTTTATCAGAAAAGCGTACAAAACTTGTTATTTGATAAAATTTGCTAGTCTATTAATTTGATAATTTGACGTAAAAACATTTGTTGCTAGGCCAAAAATTTTCTGACATAATGATCTCCTCTATATTCATTCATGAGGCTTAAGAAAAATTAATACCTAAATCATGGCAACTTCCCATAATTAGTTTTAAAGCTGTGGATAAATATTACAACGCCAAAAGGTATGCGCCAATGTTAATGCTTTAGATATTTGGGTTTTTCAACTGTGAGTATTTACAGTCTCCACTGTCATAGGTAGAATTTATGGATAAAAGATTTCTATAAATATCAGGAAGTTGGTATTAATTTTTGACATTTATGCATTTAAGTGATACATTTTTGGAAAAATAGATATTGTTAAGTAATTTAATAAAATGGATATTCATTAACAGATAAAAAATTGGTCAAGTGCGAGTTGGACTCACATACTAAGGGTTCTGTACTACCTTTGAGATTTGATAGAATGTAGATAAATCAAAGTATATATTTTTCTAACATTCCAGAGTCAGTCAAGCAGGGAATGAGTGAATTTTCTTATAGTTGCCTTAATATCTTTTAAATTAAACGTTTTAATTTTAGAATAAATATAAATTTTTATTTCTCACACAGAGCCTTTTAATTTTATCTGCTACATGATTCGCTTGATTTTTATAATAAAAAAAAGATTCGTTTATTTTACCAATAAATTTTGAGTGAAGCCCTATATGATGTTTTGTCTGAATTTTAGGCTCAGTAGTTTGGAAGATAGGCGGTGGGAGAATGGGTCAAATTTTAAATAATAATTATTATAAAAATACAAATAAAATATATTTTGTATTTTTATGATTAATTTTATTTGATACATTACGTTACGGGTGCACTTTAAAAAACAAAACTTTTTAACATTTAAATTAGAATTTGTTTTTTACTTTTCTTAATAGTTTATCGCTAAATGATTTTCAACATATAGGAGTTTCAGGAAAAACTAGCTCACAGAGATTCCAAATAGGGAGTCGTTTTGTGTGTAATGTCGTTTTCCTGTGTTTCCTAAGATAGAAATCACACGAAAAAATTCGTAGATTAACTACAACCTATCAAAGAAATTATCTTAGTATCATTTCGAGATTTTTCATTCCATTGTACGCAAGGCAATGTATTGTGTCTAGCCGAGAACCATCATCACTTGAGTTCCCCGCAACTGAATGAAATCTCGAATAATTATTTATATATTTACTACATATAACTGAATTTAAATATTTTAAAGTGAGTCTTATAGTTTCGGAGATAATGATGGTGGGAGGAATGGATATTTTTTTTATATTTGTGTTAATAACTTTTAAATAATTTATTTTAAATATGAATATATATATATATATATATATATATATATATATATATATATATATGAACAAGGCTAAGTTCAGGGTGAGAACCTCCAAAGCAGAGTCGAAACGTCGAGTATATAATAAATTCAGAAGGGGTTCTCACCTGGAACCTAGCCGTGTTCATAGTAATGACCGCGGAAGCCTCTCAGAACATATATATATATATATATATATATATATATATATATATATATATATTTATGTTCGTCATACTGAGCCCTTGGATTTGATATATTACATGATGCGTTAGAAACAATTTCAATTTTATATTTTTTATTTAATTCTGTAATTTGCCCCCGCAAATTAGTAGTAGCACTTTCTCCTTATTTTTCCTGTAAAACTCAGGTGTGACCATATAACTCTATTTTTTTCAAAATTTTACGTCTTATAGTTTTTGAGATAAGGGGAGGGACGGGTATTTTTTATATTTTTGCTAATATCTTCTAAATAATTTATTTTAAGAATATGAAGAACATATATTTGTATTCGTCATAATGAGGCCCTCTGATTTGATATGTTACATGATGCGTTAGAAATACTTTTAATTATATATTTTCTATCTAATTTTGTAATTTGCCCCCCAAAATTAATATTAGCGGTTTCTCCTTATTTTTCCTGCAAAGTTTAGGTGAGGCCCTATGTCTATAATTTTTTTCAAAATTTTTTGTTCTGAGAATGTGTAAATTTTTGAATATTTTTGTTAATATCGTTTCTGCTAATTATTTTTAAAATATGAAAAAATATGTGTGTTCCTCAGAATGGGCCCGTTCATTTGATGCATTTGAAATTTTTTTTTCAAATTTCCATTTAATTCTATAAAAAAAATTGAAACTACGGGTTTTTCCTTATATTTCCTGTAAATTTTAGGCAACGTCCTATACTTCCTAGGTTTCTCCTTATGTTTCCTGTAAACTTTAGGCAACGTCCTATACTTCCTATTTTTTTTCCAAAGTTTAGGCTCAATAGTTTTGGAGATACGGGGAGGAATGGTCGATGTTTTTAAATTTTCGCCAGAAGTACCCTTAATATCCAATTTTTTTCATTTGCGAATGTTCTCCTGATCGGGTCTCCAAGCTATTCACAAATTTCAACGTTTTGCGTCGAGAGAAAATTGTTGTGAAGTCAAAGAGACGGAGAAATCACGAGTGATATTATAAGGGTTTCCGTATATTGAATATACGGAACCCTAAAAACAAGTTAGATGCTTTTAAAATAAGTTTAATTTCAGAAAAAAATTAAAATATCCTATGAATTCAACTTTTTGGAACAATCTAAACATGTTTATGTAATTTATGAATACATACCTGGAAGTTTATAAGTGATTCAGCTGGAAAGGGAATCTTTTCTTTTTTTTAAATTAAGTTCATTGTATGGACTTAAAATATGTAAAAATTTTAAGTTCCTTTGGTCCGTGAAATCCTGCGAGAAGCCAAATTGGCATGACTGTATACAGTGAATAAATTTTAATCCAGATTCAATGAGTCCTATATAGAAAGTTGAAAGAATAGGTATTTATATATATATTTGTTATATTTCTATGAATTTATTGACAAATTAGATAAAATAATCATACAATTCGTACGAAAAAAATCGTAAAGTTTCGGTAAATGGGTAAAATAATTTGAATATGTTAAAAAATCGATAGACTACCGAAAAATCCGTAGAAATGGCAGCACTGGTCCGGACACACTATAATATTCATTAATCACTTTATCAATTTAGATTTTACATGAACTAGGTTTGCTTACAACATATTACATTATTTGAAGACGCGAGATTATTGTTAATTAAATAATAACGCTTGGTAAACAATAAAATTTGCCACAATTACCTGCAAAACTACACATCAGTGAATATAGATTAATGATTGTCACTATCGTGACAGACAGATATTAAAAAAAATTAAAATTAAAAAATAAATTAAATTAAATTAAAAAACCGTTTAATTAAGTTTGCATGAAAGTTTGTATTAAGACTGTAAAATATTCAAATTGTGTCATTTAAAATATCACTTCACTTAAAAAATAGCTTTGGCATAATAATTTATAGATTTTTACAATGTTGTCTTAATTGAAATACTCCTTCCCCCACTACAAACGGAGATATCGGAACTTATCTTCAAATGTAGTACATCGAGGTCGTATATTATGCATTTTATTACCTTTCATATTTATATTAAAAAATGTATTGTCATCAAAATTTATGATTTCCTAAGTTACTAATGGATTAAATTCCCGAAAATATTACTTATACATATATTTATTACTGTACGTTACATATTATAGCGAATACTCTTTAATTGCTAGCCAAAAAATCACAGTTCATAGTTTAATTAAAACACCATTTTTTCATATTAATCCTGGACATCATAATATTTTTATTTACTAGTAAGTATATTTGGCGGCAATATTTTCAAGCATCAAATCCATATTTGTATTAGTCCACATTATTTCTTTATCCGGTTACATTTCTTATGACAGGAATGTTTAATTAAATTTTTGTTAGAATACTCTAGGTAAGTAAGATCTTTAAAAATTTGATTGAGAAAAGGTTATCACCAATTGTGCGTTCGAACCAGCCTTCTAATGTATTAGATAATTTTTAAAATTTTATTAGTTTTCTCCAAGCCAACTTATTTCTAGAAATTCGAAATTAGTAGCAATTCTCAAGAAATTATCACTTTTCTTGTTCATTGTGCCTAGTTTCTTTACTGCTGTAGTACATCTACTTCATGTTCACACATTCTGATTTCTTACTCGTAAGCCTTTTCTTATATCTTCTAATTTTTCGTCTGAATATGTAATTCTAATAACTAGCGAAACGTTTATAAGTTATCTAGGTAACTGTTACCTAGTGACTCTTCGGGAGTAGGCAGATTGAGGCCCCGAGTTCGATCCAGACTCTGAAACTCTTGTTCACTTTTGTCTCTTGATAATGGCTCCAAAGCAGGAGTCGAAACGTCGAGCATTTAATAAATTCAGACGCGGTTTTCACCCAGAACCTAGCCTAGTTCATATTACAAATATACACTCTGCAGAGACAGGTAGGTGAAATATCTGTGGCTAGGCTCCGGTAACGTATAACTAACTTAATACTAAGACAAAAGTTGGGTATATTTTTGTAAAATAAACGTTCCAATAGCGATACTAATAATTTTGAATAATTTAGTAGCGTAAGGGTTTTTTAAAGAGAGTGTAAGTCCAAACATGAAATATAATAATGATAATATTACTTTAAATCATACATATATATTTAATATATTCTCTGATATTATCCAATTTTAGGGTTCCGTATACCATACACAGAACCACATTTAGGTACTCATGCTTCCTTCTGTCAGTCACAGTATGTGAAACTACTGGACGGAAGGTTGAAATTTGATATCAGTGTGATTGGTGACCCAATTAGGAGTTCATACATCAAATGAACAAACTCTGATTTGAGGGGTAGGTACTTCAGGAGAAAAATTGTACAAAAATCAACTACAAATTTGGAGAATAAGGAATATCGGGAGTTACCCAAAGTTGACACGAAAAATAAAGCAAACATAGGTACAGTTATTAATTTTGGAAGGCGAAGTATAGAACTATAGAAGAATTTAATTTTTTTTCATACGCATCATGTAATATATCAAATAGAAGGGCTCGCTATGAGGAATTCAATTATATATTTTAATATTTTTAAAACAATTTGCTTAAAAGATGTTAGCAAAAATATAGAAAAAATCATCCCATTCTCCCCCTTATCTCCAAAATTATAAGTCCTAAACTTAAAACAATAGGAGAAATATAGGGCCTTACTGAAACTTTGCACAAAAAATATGACTAAAATCCTAATATTAATTTTGGGTGGGAAATTATGGAATTAATTGCGTTTTTTCAAATACATTATGTAATATATCAAATGAACGGATTGGTTATAAGGAATACTCATTCCTCTTTTTATCTCCGATACTATTTTGAAACAAGTACAAAAATATCTATTTAATAATGAATTTAGACAATTTTGATTGAATTCTTTGTAATATTATCTTTCCCCGATGCAATAATTCCATAGTTAATATATTTGGGCCCATGGTAAAAAAAACAATAAAATTATCATATCAATTTATATAGGTAACAATTAGTAAGAATACCTATTTAGAATATCCGATCAATAATGTGCAAACTATGTTATATTCGATCAGTTCTACGAACGCGGGTAATAAGGATTGTTGATAAGGTCTTGTTCTGACTCTGTTTAGACTACGCTAATGTAACATTCCATAACCATTTATTTATATTTTGCTTATTGTTTTAAAACTGATGTAAGATAATGATGTACGCATTGTATACAGGGAGTTTCTGCTGTGCATATCTCATTAAAATAAGACAAAAAGTCACTATTAACATTTACCCTAAAATACAACCTTAGGAAGTTATATGCCCTTAAAAGAGCTCAAACAAAACTTTTGTTTCTCTTATTGACAAAACGGTTGAAAATAAATAGAAAAAAATATATGGGTTTTACATAACTTTTTATGTTAAATAATAAAGCGGTCTATTTAGGTTGGTGAAAGGGGTGTTCAGCCTGTATTTTTTTCCAATTTTTCCTACAGATTTATAAAATTTTTGCAATTTGACTTAAAAAATATTATCTTTATCCAAATCAATATTTCCAATGGTTTTCAAATAAATTGAGTTTGAAAATTACTCGGTCCGAAAATACCATTCACCAACCTAAATATAATTTGCATGTCGACAAACGGAATAGCACATGTTATTTAACGTAAAAAGTTATGTAAGACCCATAAATTTTTCTGTATTTTTTTTCAACCGTATTGTCAATAACAGAAAAAAAAAACAGTTTTCTCTTGACCTTTTAAGAACATATAACTTCCTAAGGGTGCATTGTAGTTTTATGCAACATATTAATAAGAACTTTTTGGCTTATTTTAATCAGCTCTATACGTTTGGAACACTATTTTAGAAATACCCTGTATTTATTCACATTCATTTTCCGGAAAAATATTTCTGCATGTTATATATATATATACAGTGTGGAACAGCCAAATGGAATAAATTCAATAACGAATAAAGGAGGGCGTGTTGGGAAAAACGCTTGGATACGCCGATTTGTATTTTTAAATGCGCATCTTCTCAATAAAAAAGTAATTATATAGGGTGTGTCATGTGACAGTGGCCAATACCAACTTTCTTATTTTAAATACAAGCCCCTATATATAATTTATTTTTTGGATTCTCCAGAAAATTCTAGACATATTTCATGTACAATGCCCTATACCTATCTTTAAGTGTTTCGGAAATATTAAGTGTTTTCAGATTTATCTTATAATTCGATAACATTGTTATCTAACCTTACCCTCATTTTGTTAACAGAAATACGTTCTCCTATCGAAATCGTCTTCATGAGTCGGCATCATTTTATAGGGATGCATTTTACTTTTCTTCAATACTTAATTGATGTGCGACTAACGTTGAACAGTGGGGCTGCTTTTCGACCAGAATTATGTGGGTTTTCTTGAATCTCAAGCATAATTTGGTATTATCACTTAGAGCATTGGCAGCAACTTTTTTTATCTGTCTTACATGACCAATTTCGCGAAACTGATTTAATATTTTGCTAATTGTTCCTTGGGATACAGGTGGCAAATTTGGAAAATTTTCCTGAAATAAACGAGAAACTTCCACTTGTGTAGGTGTGTTATCTCCATAACCAATCATTTGTAGAATGATTATTTTGTGCATTTCTGTTTAATGAACCATTTTTCTGATATTATTAAGTACAGTTAACGAAATTTAAACGACAATAGCACTGACACTGATCACCACTGTCATGCAAGTAGACAACGAGATGCTAAGGCTATGAGTTTTGAGGAAAATAAACCAAACTGTTTTTTTTTTCAAAGTTGGTATTGGCCAATGTCACATGACCCACCCTATATAATTTTTTTTCTTGAAAAAATGCCAATTTAAAAATACAAATCGACGTGTCCAAGCATTTTCCTTACAAGCCCTCCTTTATTCATTTTCGAATTTATTCCAATAGGCTGTTCCACACTATATATATACAGGGTGTAAACGGTTTGAGTGCAAAGATTTTGAAGAACAATAGTTCAGGCAAAAACAAATCAAAAAGATTTATAACATTTTCTAAAATAAACTATAGTTTTGCCAAAAAGAACACATAAAGTTAGATTTTATGTAGCCCTTGCTACAGTGAATAATACAATAATTTCGATGTCAAAATGTCGGTAAATCTAAATATGTAAATACTCAATAGCTTATACATCTTTAATAGCCACATTAAAAATGAAAATTGATTATTTAAACTCGAAATATGCTTTTATAATTTATTGTAAGTTTCTCCGAATAGATATGGCAACGTGGCATACAGACCAACTTATTTACTATATTATTTACTTTAACGACGACTGAGAGTTACGATTGTTTTTTGCGATTTCGATTCTTGTAAATAAGAATAGATAAACGGTAAAGTGATTTGAATGATATCTATTTGATGTAGACTTCGTGGTTTGCTTTCCATTTAATATATTTTTTAAATAACTAACTAAATCGGTTGTGATTAGTGTGTAAGTTCGAAAATTAAGAATAGTGCGACAGTATTTATTGGTGATAAATAATGGCCGATTATACAATTAGGGAAAGACATGACATGCTCTTAATTTATGGGGAAAGCAGACGTAATTGCAGAATAGCAAGAATGTTATACAGGGAAAGGTTTCCAAACAGACGCCTGCCCAATGCTAGGACATTCGTAGCTGTTTCGCAGAGGCTTCTGGAAACAGGTAGTGTAATACCACAAATAAACAATCGCGGACCACAGCGACATAATCGTATCTTAGCTGCTGAGGATCAAATACTAGACCTTATCGACATCAACCCATATCGTAGCACATGGAGTATTGGAAGTGAGCTGCAAATTTCTCACACTGTTGTTCATAGAACATTACGTTAACAATTGCTCTATCCATATCACATGCAGCGGGTTCAAGGGCTTTCAATTGATGATTTTCAACCAAGACACAATTTCTGTCGTTGGTTCCTCAGAAAACATCGACAATTTCCTAATTTTGTGAACAATATTTTAACAACAGATGAAGCAAGTTTTAATAGGAATGATATAATAAATTTTCATAATACGCATTCGTGGTCTGAGGTAAATCCGCACGAAATACGCCAGTCAGTATTTCAACACCAATTCTCAGTTAACGTGTGGGCTGGAATAGTTGGTGAATACTTGGTTGGGCCATTTATACTGCCTGCACGTTTGACAGGTGAGAATTACCTTTATTTTTTTAACAACACGCTACCAGATTTGTTAGATGAAGTGTACCTACAAACACGTTCCAATATGTGGTACTTACATGACGGAGCACCTGCCCACGCAAGTCATCTAGTTGTCGACTTCTTAAATAGAACATTTCCCCATCGTTGGATTGGTCGAAACGGACATATACGTTGGCCAGCAAGATCTCCTGATCTCAATCCTTTAGATTTCTACTTATGGGGACACATGAAAAGTAAGGTTTACACGACTCCAATTATTGACGAGAATGACCTTAGACAACGCATTTTTGACGCTGCTGACAAAATCCGAAATATTCCAGGAATTTTTTCTCGCATACGTGAAAATTGAATTAAACGGTGTCGTGCTTGTGTCGATAGTGGGCATTTTGAACATTTGCTGTGAATAATCCGTTGTTTCAACTCAGTTCTATCATTATAATAAATTCGGTAAGTAGGATTACATATTTACTTGTCTAATATAAATAATATTAATTAAATCAGTAATAATGACTCTTCGAATAATTTAACTGGTAAAAAACTACATATACAGATCTCTTGAGTTGCATATCATATTTACCCAACTTTGTATAATTGCATAAAAGAAACCGCCAAATACAAATTCTAATTGCAATACCTTGTATTAAAAACGTAAATATTTTCAACAAAATATTTCATACCTTTTTATTTAATTCTAAGGTCAATATCATTAGTCAATACAAAAACACAGGTGTTTATTTTTTTGTCGGCGTAGTCATTCCTTTATTATTCGTGCTAAGAGTGAATCTGCTTCGAACGCGAGCGACGTTACCGGATTGACAATAATTTACTCAATATGTTTTAGGGATTTTCTTGGTTATTAAGGCCTACTGACCATAGTGGATAAGAGTTTTTTGTTTAATTTGGTGTATACTACCTCCACCTAAAATGTATGCACTCAAACTATTTACACCCTGTATATATATATATATATATATATATATATATATATATATATGCGTTGTAGTTGAATGATATCAATTATGTTAGTCTTCCTCAAGCCTTGCATCTCTCTATAAAAAATAATTATAGAGGGAGAGATAGTATATTTCGATTTTGCTTCCATCGATAACAATGACAACTCTTACGTTGGTTTTATGTTAGGAGCAATCTGTTACCTGAGATCTGGAACAAATTTCTTGTTATGATTCGTAATTCAATTAAAGAAGAATCATTATTCAGAATCAACTAAGTTGACAAAAGAAATGTTTCGTTTTGACGTAAGTTTCTCAAAACGGAACATATGTAAATTACATTACATTCATTATTGGATTTTACGTGCATGTGCTACAAGGAGAGAATCTATTTTTTTCGTGTTAATTTTACTGTTCATTGGTTGTTTTTTAAATAATACCTTTACAGTTGTCCCACTCTTCTTTGTGAGTGGTATTTTAGTTAGTAGATATTATTTTACTGCAAAAATTATTAGATATTTTTTTGTTGTTTTTGTTACAGTTTAAATTATCTTAATGTATTATTTATAAAGTTTATATATAGGGTATTGCTCCTGTACACAAAGTACAGAAATTTTGTTTAGTGAATAGATAAAAGTTTTTTCTTCAACAACAACTGTATTAAAATTCCTAGCAAAGACAATACAAAAAAAAAATACAATACATACATCATCTTTGTATACTTGCATAGATATTTGAAGAGGAAAACGTCAGAAAATGACTAAAAGAAACATTATAAGTACTGCATTATTGACCAGACTATGTTCAGACCCAAATACATTCAAGCCACTTCATTTATTCGATTAAAAACATAATAACTAAAAACATAAAACAACTAACCCCTAAAATACTGATGATGACAAACACGGCATTTATTACTATCTAGTGTAATGTTTTTATTTACTCTTCGATGAATTCCCATAGCGTCAGCCTCTGGCTTCGGGTTGCCAGACCAACAACGTTTTGGATTCCACGAAATGTCGGATAATGCCGATTCGTTGTCAGGTTCTGCCGACATTTCATAGTTTTAAATTAATTTTTGATTAGGTACATACTTTTGAGGTACAAAAATGATCAACTTACTACACAATTTTTTCTCCTTAAAGAATGAATTTTCAAAATCGGTTATACAACTGGCTTTTATTTATATACACACATAAACACGAGTTTCCAGAGTTCCAAAAAGACGCTCTTCAATAAGAACTGGCAACCCATATTTAAATCTTTGGGGTATGAATTTTAAAATTTTCTTAGTGCTAAATTATATAAGGAAGTCCTGGGCAAACTTACATGCTTCTGGATCCTTGTGAGTTCTCAGTCAATAAGTCAGTATTAAAGTTTTGTTACGTAGATGAAATATATTTTTTTCAGGCCTCTGTCTGATCTACTTTAACGGTAAGGTTAAGGTAGATTCCGAATTAAAACCTTCCTAGAGATAATGTTGTGTTGTTTTACACAGAATTTCAAGAAAATGTACTTTTATTGAGAATGTGAGTATTAAGTAACATTTATTGTCTACGAGGGTTGTATTTTATATTTCGGGAATACGAAATTAATCATCGTATATGGGTTTATTGCTTTTCAAAATTTTCTCCTATACTTTTGTATAAGCTTGAAGTAATTTTCGAAGCACTTTTTTCCACTCCGATTGAGATACCTCCAAAACAAGCATTTTGATCACACCAACCGCTTCTTCAGGCGTCGATAAAGATTAACTCATAATTTATTTTTAGGTGCCAAATCAGGGCTGTAAGACGGACCAATTCAACTTTTGTAGTTTTCAAAATGTCTTTTGTTTGAGATAATGTGTGAGAGCTCGTATTGTCCAAGTGGACATTTCTCCGAAGACTTCTGTCAATCATATGGTTGCACTAACGATACAGTTGCCCTATGTCCAGTTT
Organism: Octodonta nipae; assembly: GCA_034190945.1. Lineage (NCBI taxonomy): Eukaryota > Metazoa > Arthropoda > Insecta > Coleoptera > Chrysomelidae > Octodonta > Octodonta nipae. The sequence goes on from CM067219.1 coordinate 59,753,604, forward strand.
TTTCGACTATTTGGTTCGATGTGCTTTGTGGGCGAACAACTTTGTCGGATTTGGCTCGTCTTGAAAGACCCATTCAGTCGACATCACTTTACTTTCGGGTTCATATGCATAGATCCATATTTCGTTACCTATTACGATATAATAGACGTGTTTTGAAGCATAAGACCCATTCAGTCGATGCCACTTTACTTTCGGGTTTATATGCATAGATCCATATTTCGTCACCTGTTTCGATATAATAGACGTGTTTTGAAGCATCGCAATCGTATCTCTAGGGCATTTCTTTCGACTCATCGACATGGGTCTTTTTTAACCGTTTGTTAAATTTTGAAGGATCCAACGCCAACAAATTTTGTTAACAGCCAAATGTTCATGCAATATTGAATGTTTACTGGTCCCACTAATGCCCAAGGTTGCCTCAACCTCACGGTAATTCAACTGATTTTCGACTACCTTTACAAAATTCATCACGAAGCAAGCTACTACCACGAGTGTGTTCCGTATACCATCGATATAGTGTGGTTTTTGATGGGGCTTCATCGCCAAAGGTCGAATTAAGTTCATTGATATACCGTTATTGAGATTAATCAACTTCAAATTTGGAAAAAAATAATTGTACGAAAATGATCACGACTTACTTAATTTCATTTCTTGGCCCATATCAATTTTGCATGTCAGTAAAAACAACATAAATGACAAATGAACATGAAAACGTTCTCAGTAAGTATGGTGTCCAGAAGGCAGTACCTAGATACTCCAGTTCCGAAATATAAAGGCAACCCTCGTATACCATAACAAACAAATCTAGACCCCAACATATTTTGTCCAGCGATAGTCTCAACAGTCTGGGGTACAAGAACACTTATGTATGTGCAAAAATTTACATCCTCTAAAGAAAAGTATAACCATGCGCGATTGAGATTTTTCATTTCCTTTACTGGGTGGACTTTTATTTCAGTTCTTAGGCTTTTCTATCGTATACACAGCAGCATATAGTAATTATAGTCATATAATATAATCTGGCCTGTTGTCAAGAGTGTGCATCTACAGTATTTTCATTGTTCTTTGAATTGGTAAAATAAACGAAACTGTAAGAATGTACTGATTTGTTTTCTTTGCATATACAGAAATGTGAGAAAATCTCCAAACGCCATAAAATGATTATGGACTAGTGTGTTGTAAAAATGTTTATGAAAATAGTAAAAAAAGGGCGGCAAACTGATAGATGGAAGCGAAAGTTTCTTAAGAAACATATTTCCCGTCTCTCGTTATCTCACTGTCTCTGTTTCTCTTTCTTTGGGTGATTTTGAGTAATGGATACAAATTTCAGATGAATTAAAATAATTCTCAGTATTTTCTTTCATTAAAAATATAACTTTGAATTATTTTCTCTTTATGTCGTTTAAAATTATGGCACCCCAGTATTCACAATAATAACCAGTACTGGAAAAATGTTTTTTACAAACGGATATGCCGCTCCTTGAAAATTATTTGTAAAGATTTCTTCATTCGATTTTTAGTCCTTCTGAAACACTAAAGATAGATAACTGATCATTCATTTTATAATGTTACAATTAGCTACTGCCCAACGCCAAACTATATTAAGTTTTAAAATAATGTGTTCCAAAAAATATTTACACATTACAATTATGCAACCCACAATGCACTAATTCATTTATAATTATCGGAAATGGGATAGCATGGCTGAATTAATCAACGATAGATATCTATTATATGTAGATATATTTAAAAATTATTTTTAATATGTAAAGGGAGTCCGAAATATAAGAAACATCAATGTTACATTTTGTTCATAGGATTGATTTTTTTTTAAATTTGATTCAGTTAGTCATGATATTCCATGTCGGATAAGCATAAGCAGTAAACATGCAGGAATTAGACGCTTGGAGCCCTCTGCAGTTGTTTCCTAAAAGTAGGCGGATTACCGTCATTCCACCGTTTTACTACACGGTGGTAAATAATTTTCTATATTAATTTCAATTATTATTCAGAAATTTCAATGTAATGTTTACTTTATAATATGAAGCTAGTCATCACAGAAATTTAAGGGCAAGTAACGTTGTCATTTTCTGAGGTGAATTTCTGACGTATGTCAAGTCTCTAATTTAATATATCGCATAGAGAGTGTTTATTAGAACGAAAAGCAAATGTTGTGCACGTATTATAGATTAATTGGATGTTATATTTGTTTATTGCTAATAATTTGTTGATTTTCGATAAAAAATATACTCCTAATATATTACCTGGTCCCTGTTTCTTACACAGTGAACTGAGTTGTATGGGTATGCATAATTTTAAGATCAAGGTAGTGTAGTGTCGGTAAGATCATGTTGAAACGAATGCATAAAGTTATGCATTTCATTCCCATACCCATCTATTTTCATATGTGTAAGTGCAGGCGTCTGTGAAGAAGCTTTGGCTTCAATAATTAAAATTTGATGATTTTTAAAGGTAAATAACATTTTCTTCCAAAAGTATATTTTTTTATTTGTTATTTATTTGAGTATTATTCATTTGTTTTAAAGGAAATAGACATTTTTTTGTCTAAACTATTCACTTTAATTATCGCTAATTTGGTCTAAGTTCGTTCACAGGCCTAACACCATACTAGCCTTGTAAGAGAACAACAGCAACCGACCGACTCTCAAGGGACTGTTTACTGCGTCAGCCAAGCCGAAGGCAGCAGGCAGGAGGGTGACATGAAAAGGGAGGCTGGTAGGTAGAATCGCGAAACGTGTATCCCATCCCCTACATGCCTGCCTCCGCCAGCCGCCTCCGCGGCCGACGGATCGCCAACGCGTCGTTAGGGACCGCGGACCGCGAGCCGCCCTCGCTCTTGCCACCCTACGGCCCTCTTTTCGAAGGCAATGTCCACCACCCGACGTTTCCCTGGAACTGACACGCGGGTCGGACTTTCCATAGACCCAGTTTACGCAGCCGAAGTTTCTCAGAAATTTACAGTGAATAAAGAACAAAGATTTTCCAGAAACTACTAATAATGACCACTAAAAGATTATCTTAGATGATTTTTAAATCGTCACATTTCATAAATTTTATTGTAATTTCGAAAAAACATTCACATACATTCAAAAATCATTTAGTGTTAAAATATCTATATTAATATTATTTTGGAAGAAGGATGGAATGTTTTTAGTAGTAAAACAATAAGTAAATGTTGATTAGTTATCTACAAGAAAATTTTGCAAAATGTATATTGGCATCAAATCGAGAAATGCTATAGGATATTTTCAGCCTCAGAAATAAGAAAATTTTGAATAAACTCGTAGTAAATTGTCAATGAAATCATTTATAATTGAGAAACTGGTAAGTATTTCAATGCAATATCAGCGACAACTAGCTAATCAAATACCAGATGAATCAAATTTAGTAAGTAGTAGTAACTACCACCACATTTTTGTTTTCTATTCTACTTACTAAAACAATAATTGCAAGTCCATTTGATATTTAACGAAAAAAATACTGTGATTGAATATTGTATAAAATTATAAAAAAGCAATATAATCTTTAAAATAAGATGTCAATGATTGTATCCATTGACATTGTGTCCAGGAATAGGGTGTCCAGGAGAAGGAAGTTTTTTATCTTGATTTTTGGAAACAAATATCATTGTTGGTAGATTTTCGATCTGAAACCCCATATTTTTCTCAATGGCTTACAAAAGTCTCGGACTACTGTCCATTAGCCGGCGATACAATTTGAAACTTTATACAATTATGTACATCGACAGGGCAGTCTGAATGAACTGAACATCCGGGGAACCCATCTCTATTTTACTAACTAATCACTTTAAATCACTTTAAATGTTTCTGACTCTGGCCCTTCTATAGTAGCGACTTAACCTATCCTTTCTCTTTAGCACTATAAATTTCTTTAAATCATATATTTTTCTAAACATTTAACACTACTTACTGTCTGTAAATACTGCTCCGCCATTTTAACAGGAAATCCCCCCAAAAACTCCATTATATAAAATAAAAAGTTGTTCAAAACTGTCTTCAGTATTATGGTTTAAATGTATTTCATAAACTTTCTGTTTTAGGTATCCTCATAAAAAAATCCAAAACTGTTACATCTGGTGATCGAGGCTGAAAAAGTATCGGTCCATACAGTCCAAGCCATCGTATAGGAAAATATTCATATAGTCATCCTTTTATCGACAATATTGATTTTGAGGAATATATACTTCCTGATTTAACGTTAGATTATTCGATTTGGTAAAACTGCACACCAATCATTTCGATGTGCTGTGTAAGCGAACAACTTTGTCGGATTTGGCTCATCTTGAAAGACCCATTCAGTCGAGGTCACTTTACTTTCGTGTTCATACGCATAGTTTCTTAATTCGTCACCTGTTACGATATCGTAGACATATTTTAAAACATCGCAATCGTATCTCTAGAGCATTTCTTTCAACTCATCGACACGAGTCTTTTTTAAAAGTTTCTTAAATTTTATGGGTCCAACGCCAACAAATTTTGTGAACAGCCAAATGTTCATGCAATATTAGATCTTTACTGGTCCCACTAATGCCCAAGGTTGCCTCAACCTCACGATTAGTCAACTGATTTTGGACCACTTTCACGAAATTCATTGTGAAGCAAGATATTACCACGACTGTGTGCCGTAAACCATCGATGTAGGGTGGTTTTTGATGGGGCTTTCTTGCCAAAATTCGAATTAAGTTCATTGATGCATTACATTACATTGATTTAACGTCCCCTTCAGAAATTACTGTTAGATTATTCCATTTGGTAACACAACAATCATTTACCTTTTTAACAAATTAATTATTACGCTGAATCCTGTAATGAAAACCACTAGCCCAATGCAGACGTTTTTGGGTGAAATAGTTGCATTTTTCATGAACATTGCTTAAACAGAAAATAAGGCAAGTCTCCTGTCAATCACAATAGTGTAAGATGTGAATAAAATACAGGATTTTGTTTTACTTCAATACTTGCTGACTCTTGCTAAAACTAACTTCCGCTGCACGTTTTCGTAAAGTCAACTTTGGATTTTGTCCTATTGAATGCATAGCTATGGCAGTAGGTGCGTCATCTTCCTCATTGTAGGTCTTCTTAATTTTTATTGACTTCAATAAATCCTGCCTCATCGAATTTCTTTAATAATTTTTTAAATCCATTCCACGTAACTGATATCAATGGATATTTTTCATTAAATAATTGAATTGCTTACCTGCCAGAAACAACCCCAATACCTTAGCACAATACAAGATCAATTCTTTGTTGAAGAGTCAGTATTGTTGAAAAAAAAAGACAATTCAAAAATAATTTTATGGGTTTTTAGGCGAAGCAGAACTTATTATCAACAATGACGTTTTTCGCTGAAAATAACAATAAAAAATTGTTACACTTGGGTACCCCATCCGTGGACACAACGTATAAACAAAGCAGACGAGTTAGTTTTAAGAGAAACATGTTTAGCATAAGATTTGAGTAGTTCGAATTCAAATATCTCAAGTATAATGTGTCCCAACAGATAAGTAGCTCATGTTCCAGTTTTTGAACCGAAGTTATAACAAAATAATTCCACAAACCGATGGAAATCCTTTAGGGCTTTCAGTCTTGATTCTGATAATACTATTATTAATCAGTATTGGAATCTAAATCAATTAAAAATAAATAGTGTACAAAATATAACATATAGGTATTTACTGTCAATTAATAGGTATGTCTAAGAAAGTTTAAATCATTTGTACAGCTATAGATTGCCACACTGTAAAAATGCTTTAGGACCAGCGTGTTCAGAATGTTTTTTCATGTTAAATTTAAATTAATTAAGACAATTTCAAAACAAACCTTCTGTACATTTTGTATTTCTGTGAATGTCAAATTTAAGGGCATTACATTAACGAAAATTTAGTTCAAAATCGAATAGTGAAAAAGTCATCCTATAATACACACAATTTGAAAATATTCTTAGCAGTAATAAACAAGCCCTGACATTAGAACATGAAAGCCAGCATATTTACTGAACACGACAAAAGATTATTGCCGAAAACAAGATTCGACACTTACCAATTACCTACCAACTTTGACAATACTCATCATTAAAACAATTTCCAAGATTTCAGACAACACTCATATCAATTTCCAAATACCAAAACAATCTCAATCTTTGAACATTAATCAATTTAAAAACTAATTTCTAACTAATAATTTTCAACAACAACAACCCCAATTTCATAGTGGACTCATACCTGTCCTCAACAACAATTTTTCACAAACACTCCAATTTTCCCTCAAACAACGACGAAATTCTATTAACGTGTGGCAACCAAAACACAAGCTTCTGTTCTTATGAGTGGGTTTCAATAATAATACCTAATTCTCAACTTTCAGAAATCAACCATTTTTCCAAAAATTAATTAACTAATTAATCTACAAGCAGTACACAATCTTGAAAAATTTAACTCTTCTTATGAGAATCCAGAATTTTATAATGAGGATGTACCAGAAATAGAACTTCAAAATATAAATATTTTCAAAAAATAAACTGACTTCAACTAAGAAGAACTAGAACAAATTTCAGAAAATAGAAATTTACAATAAAATAGTCTACATAGAATTACATTTTATGACATAAAAGCTTTTCCTTACATAAAGAAACCAACAGTCTATTGAAACTTTAAGTACACACGAGTACAATACAAAATCAATTTTAAATGAAACTAACTTTTCGAAATTTTAGAATCCTTGAACGCAATACTAGTCGGGAACCTTCATCAATTGCGCTTACTTCAGTTGCTTGAATATGTATTTAGTACATACATCTTTTATAAGGAAATGAATATTGACTTCAATGTGAGCCAGTTTCAGGAAATGTGAGAAAAGAAACTCTCCTGCCAGAAAACTATAGACAATTAACGGACAAACAAGGAAAAACTAAACCTTTATGTAAACGAGAATATATTTTGCAAAGTGCTGATTAAATTATAACAACACCTCAAAACACTTATCACCACCAAATTTTTAACCGCTTCAAATATTTATTGACAAAATCTTGTTGCAGGTTGGTGACACTTAGCAATGAGTCAAAAAGTTCAAATTCTGGAAACTAACCCCTGAGTCATTCCCTCAAGGTTTGGAAGCTCCCAGGTAAAGTCAACTCCCATACGTTTCTTCATTATCTCTGAATTGACGCAATAAAATCCCAAATTCTATCAATGAGTAATATTTATGATAACTTTGAAAAAGTAATACCTAACGTTACGGTCCTATAACAAAAACCAATTTGTTGTGTTTACATACACTTAGAATATGAAGTTAAATTGTTGATGCAAAAAAACATGAATTCAATTTTCCCAAGCACAAAATCTGAAGGAGGATTTATTAATTAACCCCTTAGGGTTTTTATAAAAATGCTATACACTTTGCTAACTTAAAAGTTTAACATCATAGGATTACTTCACCTAAAGAATTACGAAAAAATAGTTAATCAATTGCAAGAATTACCCGCAACTGTTATTTTCTGTACGGGATTATCGTAAATACTATGAAGTAGTGAACACAAACATAATTATAGCTCAAGAGAAAATAATATTTTCTCTAGATTTTCCTGATACTCCTGATTACTATTCCCCAAATGACATAAGAAATGCAAATCAATCAATAATTATCACAAGATATTTTCTATCTTTCCATAAATAGCAATGAGTACCGATAACAAAACAAACAACAACCTTTTATGCAAGAAAAATCGCCTATTGCCCCTACTTCAAAATCTGGGTTGTTTAACTTCACTTTTATCATATAATCGAAGAATTTAATGAAGACCAGTACATCTGAGTTTTCACAAAACAACAAAAAGATCAAACCACATGCCAAAAAAGCGACTTAGAAATTTTCAAAGAACATTACTATTTATTGTTCCTCCAAAATGCCCAATAAAAACAACATCGGTATCATCAGTTCTGATTAAAAAATAATGGTCTACAGTCCTGATTATGACGGCCCCCAATCCGATGTTACTGGTGTCGGTGTCTAAAAGGAACTTGCCTTACTGTGTCGGAAACTCTAGGATTTAACTGGAACATACTGCCGCTTTCATTCTTCTATATGCTGTTTCATAATCCTGATTTCAATTGATTATTTTTCAGTGGTCTGACGATGTAGACGTGCGGGCAGAGCCTCAAAAAGTATAATAGTTCATGTTTGTCTCTATGCATCGGCGAATCACGAATGGTTTTTAGCTTTTGCTCGGTAGTCCGGATTCTTGACTTGACGTGGTCAAAAACTCTACCTCTACTAGGAACACTACTTAAGATTGAGTTTCAGGTTGACATTCTTAAATCTACAAAATAATTCGCCGAGCTTATTCAGATGGTCATCAAATTCATGGCCCATGACTGAAATGGCGCCAAAGTATACAAGACATGTCCTCGATGTCAAGCCTCTCAAAAAGTACTCCATTATCCTCTCGGACGTAGCGGGAGCCTTACCATGAATTGAAACGACCCTCTACTGGTGTAAAACGCTGCCTTTTGTCTATCGCTTTCGGAAGCCCAACTTGCCAATATCTACTTAGATCTAGGGTATAGAGCCAATGTGACCCAGGTAGAGTGGTAAGAGTATCATAAATTTGCTGGTATGGATAGCTGTCCTTCTTCGTTACAAGGTTTAATTTTTTACAATCTCACAAAAAAGGTTGACTGCCTCCTCCTTTTTCACCAGAACAGAAACTCCGTTTTGTAATATGATCTCGATATTTTCCTCGACTGCCTGTTGTTCCCGGATGATATTCTTATGGGGTGGACATTTTCAGTACATGTTCGGTATTGGATAATGTTTGTACAACCAGTGGTACCATCTTTATTTGTTTGGCCTTTTGCTGTTCCCCTGGTGCAAGGTGTATTGGTTGGCAAACTGTTTTATAAAATCTTCACTGGAACTTTCGCCGAGGCCTTGTAAGCTTCTTCTTAATTGCTGATGGTATCTCGGTATCTACTAATTCGAAACAAGCTATTTCCTCGCCATTCGGATATATTTGCAAGACATACTGAGAACTGTAATTGGAATGTTTCGTCAGGTTTTAACTATAGCCCATCTAACCAGGTAACCATGAGCTAACTTTCCGGACTCCAGCATTCCAAATCAGGTTAGAGGATTTCTTCCTGGCTGCTCATGAATAATTTATTGCGTTCGGCCGGGAATTCTGTTTGAGGATTTCGGTACATTTGTTATAGTAGTCGATGAGGCAGGCAGTGTCAATACAATTTCCTCATTTAGAAATCTAAGAACATAATATCTTGAACATGAATTCGTGTTGGCTAATTAGGTACATACCCAGTATAAAATCATTTTCAATATCCGCGACTAGAACCCTATGCCGGACTCTGTTGTCCCCTATCTGTAGCACTACAACTGATTCGACCTGTATTAACTTGAACTCGCCGGTAACCTTTTTTGGGTGGATGTTATTGTTAATTGCCGGATTTCACAAAACTCTGGACTTGGCAATTGAAACAGCGGCGCCGGTGTCAAAGGTGAGGGTGATTGTGCGGTCACTGATGGTTCCTCTAACGACTAGGATGCTGCTATCTAGGCAAAATCCCCAGAAGTATGCTGTCCTGGGAGCTGCTGGAGGGTTAGTCAGCATTCGCCTACTTATGCTGTCTGATCGGAGTCTATCTTGTGGGTCAGGCTCTTGCCTTGACTGCTCCTGGTTGGTGATCTGGTTGTCTCAGTCACGTTGGAAGTGCCCTGTTCATTCAAAACGGTAAAATGCATCTCTGGTGTCAGTTCTTTGTGACCTTTTGAGTAGTTTGTTCATACCAGACAACGCCTGGAGAGGATACTCTAGTTCTTTCTGACTACAGGAAACTGAGGAAACTCTTGGCTTGAATAACGTATATAAAATTGATCTTTCGTTTCCGCTGGTAAATCTGCGTAACACAGGTGTATTAACGTCTAATCTCGACTTATAATTCTTGTAGATTTTCTGCAGATTTTTGTGTTTTTCCACTTAGTTGCACTTGGTATAATTAACTCAGAGATTGGTTGTCATATCTTTTATCTAAAACTCAATGATCTTATCGAAATTCCACAAGAATGCTCTGGAGGAGTTCTAATGCTGGACCTACTTTCCAATAGGACACTCTGGATAACACTATGTACAATGCTTAGAATAGAATCGATGTGACCGTCATTGTTATCAAGTGTAACAAGCGAAACCATTATTACCTTCATGTGATCGTTTATCGCCATTATATCTGATGCCACAATCTGTATTTTATGAGTAACCACTTCGTTACCCTGTATTACTCATTGCATTAGTTGTCAAAATTGTTTCTTTTGCATTTTTGAATCAACTTGCCATTTTTGTTTTGAAATTTTGAGCTCACCTTGTAATTTGAAAATAGCCGTTCGAGTAGATTCTGTTGTTTATCATTAATTGAGGTTAAAAGATTTTAGTCTGAAGTTATCATTCATCTGATGACGATAGCAGATACAAACCTTTGAAACTATGTAAGATCAAACATGATTGAAATTGAAATGGTTGATCTCACAACGAAATTTTCAAGACGATGGAAGCCAAAGGAATCTTCGAAGTTTTAGTTGTGCTCTGTCTGATCATGCAAAACTATTCCTGTGATTTTGATAAAATTTAGTATGAAGGTACTTTAATGTCTATGTCTATATACAGGGTACTTTCTACTGCGAGAAAATCTCTTATTTTCCAAGGAAAATTGAAAATTGAATTGAAAAATGAAAGCGTACTCAATTTACCGATTTAAATGACCCTAGGAAGTGAGTATTACCCAGCTAATACCTGAACATTGCCAAAAATATCAAAATTGTTAAACCTTTAAAAATGTCAAAAATGCCAGAAATGTCAAAAATGTTAAAAGTGTCGAAAATGCCAAAAATGTCAACAATATTGAAAACAGCAAACACGTTAAAATTGGCAAAAATTCCAAAAATTGTCGAATATGTTTAAAACATCAGAATAAACAAGTGTCAAAAATAACACCGATTTCATAATGATCATACATGTTAGTGCTAATTAAAAAATAGGTTTAGTTGTCTACATCGTGTGAAGTGGAAGGGATCAGCTAGTGTTATAATAAAATTGTGGCATTTCTTATCTATTTGTTCTCAATTATCAGCTTTTATAAGTTTCACTTGTATTCTAGTGTAGTCCTTGAACCTCTTTTGTGTATTTACTTGTTGAGTGGATTAGCTTTTTAATTGAATGCAGCAATTACACTACTTTATTTTGCATAATTTCAGATGTAGTTGTTTTATTTATGCTGTGCTTTATTTATTTTATTCATTTTCCATTAAGTTGTAAATATTTATCTTAAATTGATTAATTTATAACGTATCTAGCATGTTTTGATCAGCTGTATTCAAACCATATTTTATGTCTACGTCTTCGCCTTTCATTTGCCTCCTAATTTCAAAACAAAAACACCAAACTTTTATTTTTTGTGTGTACAAAACTTTGTGTTTATATAGCTCCTTAATATTTTTAATTCCCATTTATGTTAATCTGTGTTTCTGAAAAATGGCGCTGCTAACTTCACTGACCGGTCTTCGCCTTTCATTTGCCTCCTAATTTCAAAGGCTAACATTTTGTGACCAGATTATATCTTTTTCGAAATAACTGTCGAGGAGGTCCTTTATTATTCTGTATGCTCTTTAGGGGTTTTCTCTCCTCACTTTCTTTTTTATGGTGGAGACTTTTTAAATCCGAGTGTGTAGTCGTTGTCAATTACTGTATGTATTAGTTTTGCTTTATTTTTTGAATATGAATGTATAATTCTTTGTTTTTGTCACTATTATTGATCAACATGGATAACTTACTTAAGTTTTCACTTTTAGTAAATTTTCTTCTTTCATCAAGAACTTAGGACTATCCCATTCTACTCTACGTGCTGAATTTGTGGTCGGCTAAATTTGATATGTCCACAAGCCTTCGGGAAATGTTGTCTTTTGTTCCTTTTTACCTACTTCTAGAGGTTTCGAATTTTCGCCCGCATTTGTCACAAACATAAGGTAGCTGCATGCCAATTAATAATACTAAAATCGGAGTACCATCTCTCGAGTTAGATCATTTATGGAAACAATTATTGTTAGATGAGTATAATAGCTAAATAATCAGTATTAAGTGATCCAAATGCTAGTTAAACCGTCGACCACTGTTTGTGTCAGTGGTGTGGTTACTCCAAACTTGGAGTTGAACCGTTTCCACAACAGAGAAAAGCGGGAGGATAAAGAATAATTAAATTATTACTGTTAATAAAATCTTTCATCCATATGTCCATGTATTGATGCGATAACATCCACACAACCATTTCTTTTTATTATAAATTTCACTTTTAAAACTTGGTGTAAATACTTTATTTTTCATTTTGCACTCTTGTTTTCAATTAAGATATGGCTTAGGTGGACCAGGTTTTTTTATATCTAATTTGTTTTGAAACGATTTTTAATATAGTCAATGTTAAAGTTGATACTCATTTTCAAAGTTATGTAAACACACACACTCTGTATATTAAATATTTTGTCATAGACTACGAGGAAAAAAAAACAAAGGAACCACTAATTAAATCACGTAAACAAAAATTTGAATTTTTGAAACGTTCGGATACGTCCGGTCAATATCAGCACAGCTCGGTGTCTTTGTGCGGCGTACGAGAATCAGTCCATCACTCCATATAGTTTGCATTACCTATCTTCTACCTCACGCGCTAAGCCTGTTATATCGTATCTCATGGAAGCTATATAAGTTTCACCGTGCGCTAGCCGAAGTGCACGGTGAAATATTCTTTCAAGCGAATATAAGTCTTAATACAAGTTTGGATTAGAGCTTAAATTGTTTTTTGTTTTTTGATAAATACGTTGGTATTGAAATGATATTTATTATTGAATAATTAGATATTTCAATGTCTACGTCATCTAGCCTTTTTCCAATCTTAGAAACTAGTACAAGTACTAAATCAGATTAACCTCGCTTAATTACAGATGTAAGTAAAGGTCAATATGAATCAAATAACCGTTTTAACGAAATTTTATAGCCCTATTTTGAGTTAAAGATAATAGATTACTTTTGTGCTTATAGGATATTAAGCAAACCAAAATTAATTTCTTTTTGCTCTATATTTGTATATATAATAAAAATATAATGAAGACAATATTTAACTTTAAAATAATTTGGTCAAGTGCGAGTTGGACTCGCATACTAATGGCTCCGTACCACTTGTGAGATTTGTTATAATGTAGATAAATTATAATATAATTTGAGTAAATCATATTATATATTTCCCTAATTTACCTTAATATCTTTTATACTAAGCGTCTGACATTTATAAAAGTATACACTTGATTTTTTTGGATTTTTATAAAATCAATTAATTATTTAATTTTCTAATTTAGGCCCAAAAATGAAGATTAGGAATTTAGGTTTATTTAACCAACAAACTTTGAGTGAAGACCTATATAATCTTTTGCCTAAACTTTAGGCTTAGCAGTATGGGAGATAAAGTCTAGAATGGGTCAAATTTTAAAAAGTAAATAATTAAATCTTTTCAAAAAATTATTTTAAAAATACATATGAAATATATTCTTATTTTTTATGACGATATCTTTCATTTGATACTTTACGGATACACCTGAAAAATAATGTTTTATTTTCCATTTAAATTTAAAGTATTAGTGTTCGAATTTGTTTTTACTTATCTGGTAAATTTTGAGGGAGGCACTATATTTTCAATTTTTTCCAAGGTTTGGACTCAGTAATTCGTAGATATAGGAGGAAAAGTCTCGAATTTTGTATACTATTAAATAACTTTTTAACATTTTTTTTAATATGAAACAAATCAACTTGTATTCCTCATAATGAACAGTTTCATTTGATATTTTCCATGATGAATTTGATAAAACAAAAACATTTAGTTCTGTAATTTGGCCTTATGAAAAAAATATTTGCGTTCTTCATTTGATATATTACATGATGCGTTAGAAAAAAAAAAGTTTTATTTTTCATTTAATTTCATAATTTTCCGCCCAAAATTAATATTAGGAGTTTCTTTTTATTTTTCCTGTAAACTTTGGGCTACATCCTGTATTGTCTATTTTTTCAAAAGTTTGGGCTCAATAGTTTCGGGGATAAAGAGGGAGGAATAGTCGAGTTTTGTAAAATTTCACCCAGAACAATCCCTAAAATCAGAATTTCTTCATTTACGACTTATACTCAGGTCACCGCACTCTACACTGATACCAAATTACAACCTCTTCCGTTCAGTAGCATCAGAGAAAATTGGCTGTGGTGCGACAGACGAACATCTCAGGAGTGATTTTATAAAGGTTTCTGTATATTCAATATGGGGAATCCTAAAAATTAGTCCAAAAACCCATTTAGGTGCAAATCAAGAGCTCCTTAATCTGAAAAAACTGTGGAACCTTTGGTGTGTCACAGATATATAAATACAATGTTTTGTACCCTAACACCAAACTTTTATTTTTTGTGTGTACAAAACTTTGTTTTTATATAGCTCCTTAATATTTTTAATTCCCATTTATGTTAATCTGTGTTTCTGAAAAAGGCATTTTCTGATAAATTAGTAAACAATTTAGAGTTTATTAACCCCATAAAAATAACTATATTCAATTAATTAATTAATATATCAAAAGATAGGGTTCATTACGACTAATACAAATATATTTTTCTCATATTGTAATAGATTCAGTGGATTCAAATGCACAACTATTCACGCTCACTTTAAACGTCTTTATTTAACCAAAATAAAGTTATTTACAAAATAAAGTGACTAATACTATTAGCTAATATGCTACACCCTGCCTCCAACTCAAACTGCCAGGTATAAAGCAGTCGCGGCTTATATAGATTTCATTAGTTCAAAAATTTGTCCAGTCATCCAGGGGGTGGGAACTCATATAGGCGAGATTGTACCACAATTGAATGCGCCCTCTAGCATTTTCAAGCGGCCCTAAATAAGACGGTTACTCGCACTCGTTTTTCGGTTGTTATCGGTTATCGTCGTTGTCGCCCATTTTTGTGATGATTTATTGTGGCATGGCATCATACAAAAAAAATGCCTTATTATTCTAATATTGGAGCATTTCTTTTTTAGATTTCTGAATGTTTCAATCAAGCTTCTAAAAGGTAATGCATTACAGTATTTACAAGATAACTTATTAATTATATTTTTTTAGACAGTATATTACAATTTAATAGCAAAAAAATATGACTTCAGCGAATCAACAATGAAAAACTGTATTGCAAATGCCCGGCTTTTGGTAATTTGTGAAGCTCATTTTAAGGAGGGTGCACGAGAGGATTCAAACTTTTACTGGTATGTTCACATTTCTCATATATTCTTTTAGTAGTGGGAGACAATTTTGCATGATTTTCACCAGAAAAAGATCCGGTTACCACTTGCAGCCCCCAATTGTTAGCGAAAATTCCTGAAAAAGTGTACGGAGGTAAGAAGGGGCTTTTCAGAACATTTTTAGAAATCATGCATCAGAGTCCACCAGTTCAGAATGTCAAATTATACAAGCATTCCAAGGTAAGCAATTTAATGTTGGTTTTTAAATTATTCATAATTTCTTTGTTTTTTTTGCAGCACACAAAAAGGTTGTGGTAAGAAAGAAATTTGTACATTTAGTAGGCAAGAGTTTGAGGAGTGAACTATCAAAATAGAAGAGAACAGCAAGGTGAGCCACAAATTTGAATATCTCACAGTGGTTACAGCACCTGAAGAAGAAAAAATGCAAACTAAAAAATGTAAACGGTAGAAGTCAAATGAGAAAACAACAGTTAAAGCCAAAGGGCAGATGCTTTTCATAAATGATAAAATATTTGCTTTACTTATCAATATATAAACAAAGTGCCAAAAGTTATAAATATTTCTCAAAAGCTTTTTGTTTACTACCTTACTAAAAACTCTTAAGTAATCTTGTAAATAGCATTATTTTTAATTGTTGGTACAATGAGCATATTTTACAAAACTGAAAAAAAGTCTTTTGTTTTTTTTTTAGATCTAATGTTTATTTTTCAAAGCATGTTACTATTTTTTGTGAGTATTATGTATTTTTATATGATTTATTATATGAGTTTTGTATAGTGCCCTATTTTTTTAATATGTACTATATCCCTAATATTTGTTAGTTTTTGTGGGAGTTGTATGTATATTTACTATTTTGGGTATCATTTATATTGTATTGTATAGTGTCATACTACTCTAAATGCAAAAGAGGTAGAAAATAAAAATTCAAATATACAGAATATTGCATAAAGAAGCAGTCATCACAAGTTGCTTTCAATATATATAGGTTCCTCATTGTTGTTGTGGTTCATCCAGGTTTTTTTAGTTTAAGTTGTCGATGTAACAGTTAACCTAAAATTTGAGTGAACTTGGATTTGCATTTTTCGAAGGTAATATTGAAAGTTAATATCAAAATGTTACCTTTAAAAATGTTAAATGCGAGTTTACCGAAGCGACAAGTTAACTTTTCATACAGATCTTAAACTAAAAACACAAATGTATATTGGTAACAACAGGAAAACAAATATTTGTAAACTGTTAATGTTATGTTTGTACCTTTTTTGCTATTTTTGTTAGGTGTGAATAGTTTAATATTTAATTGTATTTGTAATATATTTTATAAATAAAATCATAATTATTTGGGGATTTTTATTTCGCCATAGTATTTTTTGGAACGATAAGAACTAACAGAGAAATACACCGATTAGATAGTGTGCAGTTCAATTCATACAGATAACTGTAACTCGAAATACACAAATGTACATTTTTACTATTTGTTGAAAATCATAGATGGCGAAGACTGTCATTTTTTAACACAATTTTTAACACATAGTTTCCTATCTATTCTCTATTGTATGATCTGTGCAGTCATCTCTAGTCTGCCAGTGTATGTGGTATTGGTTTTTGAAATCGTGTCGCCTTAGTTTTTTCCAATAAATGAAGTTTTCTGGACTACCGTTGTTGCTGCTCTTTTTATATTCAACCGATTTTTGTTATTATCCTATTTGCAAACTTTTCATTAGAATGATTAACATCTAGAAGGTTTCCTTATGTTTGGCAGCGTAAAATGAATGTTATAACAATATTTTAAAAATAATTTGAATAATTTGTTTAAAAATATTAACAAAAATATAAAAAATCGACCTATTTCAACCTTTATCTGCGAAACTGTAAGAAATAAACTTTTGCAAAATTAGAAATATAGGGCCCTAATATTGATTTTGGGGGCCAAATTACAGAAATCTATAAAAAATAAACAATAATTTCAAACGCATATTAAATGAAAGAGTTTATTATGAGGAATGTATGTATATATTTTTAAATGGTTTGTTAAAATATTAAAAAATATACAAACTTCGACCCATTCCCTCCTATATCTCCAAACTACTGAGCCTAAACTTTAGAAAAAATTGAGATTAAGTGAAAAGTGAAAAACTCATTTTAACATAAATATATAAAATTAAATGGAAAATAAAATATATATATTTTTAAGTGCATCCTTAATATACCAAGTGAAAAGAGTCTTCATAAATAATATAAATATATTTCAGATTTAGTAATTTATTACTTAAAATTTGACCCATTCTCCGCTTTATCTCCCAAACTACTAACTCTAAAATTCACTAAAGGATTATATAGGCGTTCACCGAAAGTTTATTAATAAAATAAAGTGGATATCCTATCCATAATTTTGCGGGACAAATTAGAAAATTATATAAATAAAAGTGTATATTTTTACAAATTTAAAAAACTTAGTTTAAAAGAAAAATAAGTAAATATAAGAAAATCCACTCATTCCCTACTTGTCTGAAACTGAAAAAATAGAAAAATATATAATATGATTTATTCTTCTTCTCCATTTCAGGTATTAGGCTTTTGCTTGTTCCGGCATCAATCTTTTTCTTGGTCTACTAATACTTCTGCCGCTACATTTATAATACAACAACTTTCGTAGGGATTCTATTATCTTGCATTCTATCTAAATGTTCTTTTCATTTTCTCCTATTTTCTGTAATTCTTTCATTATATTGAAAAAGTTCACTTCTTATACACTCATTTCTTATATTGTCTATACGTGTGCAACCTTTAACCGTTCTTAAGAACTCCATTTCTTGACTTTGTGACCTGTTTTCAACTTTCTTGGTCATTGTTCAGGTCTCACTGCCGTAAGTCAGGATTTGTACAGCCATCCTCTTATAAAACTTTATTTGTGTTTAAGTGTTGTAGATATTGTGGATCATGTAATATATAGCAACTTAGATATTTTAAATGTGATACCTGCACCTGAATATTTGGTTATTAACCATTATCTTACATCTAATAGGGTATTTGCCTGAAAACGTCATTACTTTGGACCTAGTGGATGAAATTTTCATTTCACTCTGTACAAGTTTTTAGCATTTGCAAGTCATCTTCTGATTCTGTCATTAATAAAGAATCGAGTTTCAAAACGCTATTTTGACCTAATTTATTATCCAAAACCTGTAATGAAAGTTTTTTTATATTCAATCGACTGTTGTCAGTCAATTAAACACAAATTTTCCAATATATCTTGTATTATAAATTTTATATTTTATTCAAAACAATCATGTGAAATTCAAAATGCAACTTAATAATAATAAAAAATCAGAAATATCAAACAAAACTTAACTAAAATTGAAATCAAAGAATTTAAAGATTTGTTCGGAACTAATGGTTGTTTTTATCACAAAATAAATTTAAAAAAACAATGCTGTTTCAAATGTAATTTACTAAATTTGGAATTAAAAAACCCGATACTAAAAATGTATATTTTCCATTGAATCAAAAGCAATTGTAAATTCTATTATTTTAAATAACTACTAGCCGTTACCCGCGGTTTCACTCGCATAAGGAAGGTGCAGTTCTGTGCAAAAAGAAATAACTTATGAAGCATATGGGCTATCCTATGTAACAACTTTTTCTAACTTTTGTGAACCACCCTACATAACAATACATCCATCAATCCCGAATATATTTCACCCAAACTCCAAGTGCTTATGGGCCACCCTATATAACAGTTTTATTCAACCTTTTTTATTATGAACAACCTTGTATAGCTCAGTTAACCTCAGACAGAATGAGTACACAAACATTTTTACTCGCCGTTTTTAGGGTTCCGTATATACAATATACGGATACCCTTATAATATCACTCAGGATTCTGCCCCTGTCACATCACAGCCATTTTCTCCTAAACTACTGGACGGAAGAGGTTGAAATTTGGTATCAATGAATAGTTTGGTGACCCAATCACCCCCCCCTGATCTCCGAAACTACTGAGCCTAAAATTTTGAAAAATATAGGAAATATAGAGCGTTGCCCGAACTTTACAGGAAAATTAAGGAGAAACCAATAATGTTAATTTTGGGGGGCAAATTATAGAATTAAATAAAAATTTAAAAATAAAAAAATTTCAAACGCATCATGTAATATATCAAATAAAAGGTCTCATTCTGAGAAACAGAAATATATTTTTTTTATTAAAAAAAATTATTTAAAAAGATATTAATGAAAATATACCAAAATTTACCCATTCCCCCCCCCCTTATCCCCGAAACTATAAAACGTAAAGTTTTGAAAAAAAAATAGATTTATAGGTTCTGACCTGAAGTTTACTGAAAAAATAAGGAGAAACCTCTACTTTTAATTTTGAGGGGGCTATTACAGAATTAACTGGAAAATATAAAATTAAAATTGTTTCTAACCCTTCATGTTATACATCAAATGAAAGGGCTCATTACGACGAAAACAAATATATTTTTTTCATATTTTTAAAATAAATTAATTAAAAGATATTAACTAAAATATAAAAAAATGTACCCATTCCCCCCCTTATCTCCGAAACCATAAGCTGGAGAATTTTGAAAAAAAATGGAGGTATAGCCCCTCACCTGAACTTTACTGTAAAATTAAGGAGAAACCCCTAATATTTATTTGGGGGGGGGGCAAATTATAGAATTAAATGGAAAATTTAAATTAAAATTGTTTCTAACCCATCATGTTATATATCAAATGAAAAGGCTTATTATGACGAAAACAAATATATTTTTTTCATATTATTAGAATAAATTAATTAAAAGATATTAACAAAAATATTAAAAAATTTACCCCCCCCCTATCTCCGAAACCATAAGCTGGAAAATTTTGAAAAAACAATGGAGGTATAGCCCCTCACCTGAACTTTACTGGAAACATAAGAAAAAAACCCTAATATTTTTTTTTGGGGGCAAATTATAGAATTCAATGGAAAATATAAAATTAAAATTGTTTCTCACCCAGCATGTTATATATCAAGTAAAAGGGCTCATGATGAAGAAAACAAAGATATTTTTTCCATATTTATCAAATAAATTAATTACCCCTTTTTGTTTTCCTGAAAGAGCGTAGAATGGTGATTATATTGGGTGTATGTTACATCCCTCCGCGCTCTGACTACAGCCTTTATGAGGACCATTGTAGATCTGTGGAGTTTATTTTGTCTTGTTATCCTGATGCTAAGTTAGTTGTATGTGGAGATTAGAACATTCCCGATGTTACTTGGAATAACGATAATTATGGAGTAACTATAGATAATGGAAATAACTATCCGGCTACTGTATTGGCAAACTGCTTTGGATTTCATAAACTTTTTCAAAAGAATTATGTGTTAAATGCAAAAGGTAGAACTCTTGATTTAGTGTTTACTAATTATTTTAGTTTATGCACATACAAGTTGGAAGATTATATACTTCCATCCTCGATTAACCATACACCTATTGATATTTTACTGTCTTCTAATTGTGTTAGCAATAGTTTAATTTATGAAGATTTTTATTACGACTGTAAACAAGCGGATTATTTCGCTATTAACTTTCTTGCTAGTTGTAATCGGCAACCGTTGTCCGACTGGGATATTGAATCAACTGTGGCTTATTTTTATGATAAATTGTTTTCGGCTATTAATTTACACGTGCCTATTAAACGATTTAAGTCTTCCCCTTATCCGGCTTGGTTTTCTAGTCAGCTGCGTCATCTGGTAGCTGAAAAGAAGGCAGCGCATAAAAAGTTTAAATCAACTAATATGATGATTATTTGTTTTTTTCACATATCGGAGGCATTTGTAAAGATGTCACTAATAATTGTTACAGATTGTACATTAATAATATTGAAAATACTTTAAATCACAATCCAAGAAGTTTTTGGGGGTATATTAATGGCATGAAAAAGTCTTTTAATCTTCCGAAATCCATGTTTTATAAGGATGAAATAAGCAACGGGGCTGAGGAAAATGCAGGTCTTTTTGCTACCTACTTATCAACGGTTTATAAATTTGATCAGAGCATTAATGTGCCTCATTTTCATTATGAAAACTCTGTTAACTTGTTCTTCCCTTTGTGTAACTGTAGCAGACATCATTAGCAGAATTAATGAATTTCGGATAAAGCTCTCGTGTGGCCCTGATGGTATTCCCTGGCATTTTTTAATAAACTGTGTCTACACTCTAGCGCTTCCTCTGAAAACAATTTTCAACTTGTCACTGTCATTCGAAAAGTTTCCCAGTTTTTGGAAACATAGCTACCTTAAGCCAATCCACAAAGGTGGATCTAAAGAAAATATTGAGAATTACGGAGCAGTATGCTTGCAATCGGAGATCCCGAAATTAATGGACTACTTTTTCCCTCAATTCTTATCATGGCAATTTAAACACATTTTTGTTAACGAATAGCATGGATTTCTTTCGGGTAGATCTACTTTAACCAATTTGGCCGTCATTTATAGTAAAAACTTTGAAGAATAGACTACAAGTTGTTTATACGGATTTCGCTAAAACGTTTGATAGAGTTAACCATAGAATACTGTTGGCTAAACTTCATGCTCTAGGATTTAATGGGCCACTTTTAGAGTGGACAAAGAGTTATCTCTCAGACCGATACCATTATGTTAAAGTGGGGGGTAGTATGTCCAGGAATATAAGTGTGTCTTCGGGAGTTCCACAGATCTCTCATGCGGGACCATTTCTTTTTAATTTATTTATTAATGATATTGGCAAAATTATTAATCATTGTAATATCTTAATGTATGCTGATGATTTCAAACTGTTTCAAGAAATTGCATCTTGCAATGATGCTATGTTACTCCAATCCGATTTAAACTCTTTATTTGCCTGGTGTATTAGCAATGATCTTGACCTGAAGATCAATAAATGTGTTATTATTACTTTTGCAGAAATTTCACAACCTATAATCATTTCATACGCTATTAATTCACAAACGATACAGCGAGTAAGTGAAATTCGTGACCTTGGTGTCGTTTTCGATAATTCTCTCACTTTTCGTAGACACATTTATCTAGTTATTTCCAAGAGTTGCAAGGTTTTGAGTTTTATCAATCGTTCATCTAAAACATTTTCTCATAATACGATTCGTTTACTGTATTGTTATAATATTCAGAAAGTTCAAAATAAATTTCTTCGTATAGTAGCATTTAAAGTGGGTTTAAACAGGGACAATTATCAATATAGTGATATTTTATTACAAAAGCATTTACAATCTTTGCAAAATCGGCGTAACATATAGCCGATATTTGTTTTCTATACAAGTTGTTGTCAGGTGAACTTGACTGCCCTCCCTTACTAGACAGAATTTACTTGAATACGACAATGAGAACTCGTTCTTCAGAACTCTTCCATGTTTCATTTCATAGAACTAACTATGGATTTTGTTCAGCAATGACTAGGTTAATGCATACAGCCAATCAGTACTCCTCGCACATTGATGTGTTTTATAACTCCGTCAATGTAATCAAGCGCTCCTTATATTATAATATTTAATGCTACCTTTTGTTTTATTTTGATGTGTTATTTTTTTGGCGACAACATGTTTTTTAATTATAATTTTAATTTTAATTAACTCTAAAAGTTGAGTCCAATGTTAGACATGTTAACTTTAGGTTTATATGTTTTTTAGATTTAATGTTATTTACACTAAATTTTTTGTTTTTCGTATTTTATGTCAATGGCGTTACCGTTACCGGTATAAGTAGGATGAATAAACTGTAACTCTACTTCACCCTATAGTGCAACCATCCTGTGTATGCTGCTGGTTATTTGTCACCCAATATAACTCTTTTTAAACATATAACTATGCCTTTACTCCACCCAATATATATGCAACTGCTTATGGTCTACGCTATATAACAATTATTTCTGAATTTTTTTGAGCCACCTTGTAAAGTATAATTTCTCTCCACGCTGTATTTTAACCACCTTTTATATGCAACTTTTTTTTAATATTGTGTTAAATACACTGTATAACCATAATTTTGCTTCGCCCCATATTTTAGGTATTCCACATAGTAGTCTACCTTATATAACACAATTTTTTAAACATTTTTAGATCCACGCTACCCCATATACCACTCTGTATAACTATAAATCCATCAATCCCCAACATATTTCTCCCAAATTGCAACTGCTTATTGGCCACCCTATATAACAATGTTATTCAACTTTTTTTGAACGGCCTTGTATAATTTAACCTCTACTTTCTTCTATATTTAAACCATCCTGTATAACCAGTATTTTACTCTACAAAATATTCCAAACTCCCTGTATGTGCATCTCTTTAGGAACTACCAAATATATATTTTTTAAACACCTATCACTCTGCTCCACTTTATATTTCAATTATCTTATTCATCCATTTTTCTGATAATTTTTATATTTCAACCACCCTGTACATAATTCCGCTCATTTATTTTATAAATTAAACTACTTATAGAGTACGCTATATAGCCATATTTCTGATATTTTTTTAAACATTCTGGAAAATTCAATTTGTCACCACTTAAATTTACCTTTTATACAGGGTGTTCCTAAATTGGAGGTACAAATGAAAAGGGGAGATTCCTTGAATAGTTTTAGGAAGAAAAAGTCCCATAAACATGGGTCCGCAAACATTTCGTTTTCAAGATTCAGAGTGTTGGTTTCAATTTTTTTCAAGTTTTTTTCTCATAGTATCTGCACTTCACAAGATATTCAAATGAAATTTGGCATAGATATTACAATTAAGAGTTTACACCTTGTGACATGCCAATTTCGATTGCAAATCTACAGGGTAATATTTTTTCGGGAACACTGTCCACTGTTGTCCTTCAGAACTTTTTTTTGGTGAGCCACTGGTACTTTCAAAAATTGTAAAGAAAAGCTTTGTTGCTATACCAAACTTTATGTTCTCTTGTAGTTTTGTCGTATCTACTACCGATTTCGAGAAAAAAAATTAATTATTAAACTGGCAATGATTCTTAAAGATTCGATAAACTGGTATAATCATCAAAAAATGTATTACTGCAAGAAACGTACAACTCAAAAATTAATCATAATAAAAAAACTAAATAACAACAAAGGAACTAAACTACAGCAATTGTTGAAAATGTCCTCCCCCAACCCTTATACAAGCTTCTGTTGTTCTTCTCATAGACGATCGAACTCTTTTAAACACTCCTGGAGTATTCCTAATTGTATCAAACGCGCCTATTATACGATTTCTCAGTTCGTCTACGGTATTCACTGGCGTTATGTACACTAGAGATTTCAGATGGCCCCATAGAAAGAAATCTAAACTATTTAAATCTGGGGATCTGGCGGGCCATGGCTGATGTCCACCTCGTCTAATCCACCTGTTTACATAATTTTCGTTCAAATACTCCCTAGCCAAAAGTGAAAAATGAGCAGGAGCACCGTCGTGCATGAACCATATTTCACGTCGCATCATAAGAGGTATATCATCCAATAACAAGGGCAAATCGTTCTCTAAAACATGTCTGTATGATTGACCAGTAAGTCGCCCTGGCAAGAAGAAAGGACCAATCAAATAATCGCCAATATTACCACCCCACGCATTTAATGAAAATTCCTCTTGAAAATAAGCTTCTGCAATTACATGTGTATTCTCCTCAGCCAATATGTGTTCATTATGAAAATTTATGATTGAAGTCCTTCAGTGAATAGGATTTGGCAATCAAAATGAGGATTGTACAATAGTCTGTTGAGGTACCACTGACAAAAAATAATTCTTGGATGACAATCTCGAGGCAAGAGCGCCTGCACCCTCTGAATGTGATAAGGATAGAGCAAAGAATCCCACAAGCTCCGCCAAACAACTTGATGACTTGTATTTAAGGTAACACTAATTTTTCTTGTACTGGTTCCTGGATATTCTTCTATTTCGTTCAGCACTGCCTCTTCAAGTCGTGGTGTTCTCACAGTTCGTGGTCTACCTGCATTAATATTTTTCGCAGAAAAAGATCCAGTTTCTGAAAGACGCCTGTGAATATTAGAGAACATTCGATGACCAGGCATCACTCTATTGGGATAGCGTTCCATGTAAAGACGCTTAGCTTCTCTTGAATTACGATTTGCAAGACCATACATGAAATGCATGTCAGCCATTTCGGAATTCGTAAAATTTGGCATGTTTTGATATTAAAATGCAACCCCATGTTTAATTTTCAAAACACAGGAGTTTAATTTGATGTGTTAAAACTAACAATAAATTTATTCATTCACCACAGCCTACTAGGTAGGTAACTAGACTTCTATGACAATTCGGAATTTTCTGAGGATTTCAAGAGAATCATTCAATTTTTTTTTCTCGAAACCGGTAGTAGATACGACAAAACTACAAGAGAACATAAAGTTTGGTATAACAACAAGCTTTTCTTTACAATTTTTGAAAGTACCAGTGGCTCACCAAAAAAAAGTTCTGAAGGAGAACAGTGGACAGTGTTCCCGAAAAAATGTCAGCCTGTAGATCTATGCCAAATTTCATTTGAATATCTTGTGAAGTGCAGATACTATGAGAAAAAAACTTGAAAAAAATTCAAACTTTAACACTCTGTATCTTGAAAACGAAACGTCCTAAAACTATTCAAGGAATCTCCCCTTTTCGTTTGTACCTCCAATTTAGGAACACCCTGTAAATGCAACTTTTTCTAATATATTTTAATCACACTTCGCCCCATGTTTCAGATAACAACCTTGTCTATGTAACTACTTATGGGCCACCCAATATAACATTTTTGTACCACCCAGTATTCTTTGAATTCTACTCTACCCTATACCCTATACCATCTTGTATATGAAACAGCTGGTAGATCATAACATTTCTTTGTAATATTTTTTAATCCATCTGTATGTTTGTAATTATACTCCGCCACATATTTCAACCATCCTATATAAGCAACTACTTGTAGATATTCAACATTTTTTTAAGCACTCTATAAATTATAATTCCAATAAATCTCAAATTTCAACAACACTTTATAAACAACTGCTTCTAACATTTTTTCAACCCGTTTCCGAACTATAATATCTCGAGAAAATAATTCAAATATGCTAACTGCTTACATAACACATTTTTCCAAGATTTTTTTATCCACTTTGTATATATAAAATACTTTCTACCCTTATTTCAACCACATTTTATATGCAACTAGTTATGATCCAAAGAATATAACATTTTGTTATCCACCCTGTATATTTTTTCCGCCCTTTTTTCAACTACTTGGTATATGCAACTATTTATAGCCCATTCAGTTCAACTCTTTTGAACCACCACGTATAATTAATTCCACTCCCCACATTGTATATATTCAGCTGCTTAAGAACCACCTAATATTTTTTTAACTCTTTTTAAACCCATATTCTATACCGCCATCTATATACAGCTATCCTAAATATGGAACACCCTGTAAAATTTCGCTAGGTATATCAGTTCAATTTTTTTAAGTCGAAACAAGTTACATTGGCATATTCCAAATTTTAAATAAAAGCTAAGCTAATGCAAGTATCTAATATTTGGTACGTGCGGTGGAACCACTACTCTATTATGTGTTACCCAACATCGTTGTAGTTTTTTCGCTATATCTACCGCTTCTGTCAATGTAGGGTGATAAAATATATACCAAATTTTAAGTCAAAGTATAGGCTTTGCAACTAAAAAGGATTAGGCAAAATCAGTTTAAAACAAACAAACAAACAGACAAACTTACAATTTTATAACGGTATAGATATATAGATAACTAGCCGTTACCCGCGGTTTCACCGGCATACGGAATTTACAAGTCTTTGCAAAAAGAAATAACTTATGAAAAATATGGGTTATCCTATATAACAATTTTTCTAAATTTTTGTAAGCACCCTACTCAACTATAAATCCATCCATCATTCCCGAATATATTTCACCCAAACTGTAAGTGCATATGGGCCACCTTATATAACAATTTTATTCGACATTTTTTTGAATCACCTTGTATAACTGTCACTCTTCAACCTATAGTGCAACCATCCTGTATATGTTGCAACTTTTTTGAACCACCCCGTAAAACTAATTTCACTCCCCCTTATTTCAACCACATTGTATATATGCAGCTGCTTATGGTACACCTAGTATAACTTTTTTTAGATTTTTTAAATCCGTCATTTTACTCCGCACTAAGTTTCCTATAAATAGAACACCCTGTAAAATTACGGTGGATATATCAGTTGATTTTTAACCGACTTCCAAAAAGGAGGAGGTTATCAATTCGTCGCGTATTTTTTTTGTATGTATGTTACCTGATTTCTTCTTCTGTGGTGAACCGTTTTGGATAAATATGGTCTTGTTTAATAGAGTATATATCCGGATTGGTGAAACTTCAAATCTTGGAAAAGAATTCTATTGGTAAAGCCATGAAATTTGTGAATGAACACATGCGTGCATGGAAATCGACCAATATCCCTAACATATTGGTCGATTTTTCGAAAACTCCTTATGGATGTATATAGTTTTTTAACGTGTAATCTATTAAGGAAGATCCCTAGGTGATCTCATATACTTTTCTGCGACGTGCAACTTGCAGTTTTGCAGAAAACGCCGAAATTTCTAAAATTCTTATCAAAAATTTCATCGAAATGACATAAGGGACATTTCCTCATAAACATTTTAATTCCAACTTATTAGTGCGGGATTTTAGGCACTGAAAGTTTTAATTGCGAATTTGAAAATTTTCTTTGTCCATCTCAAGCATATAGGTAGTAAAGCATAATATTTTCGGTTCCTTAAATCAATGAGTACCAAGCTCGATTTGTTTGTATACCAGGCAAATACCTATTTAAAAGCAAATTTTTCAATTTTGCGAAGACGGTGCTTTTGGTTATCACATTCTCCCGGCCTAATAGAAAATTCAGTGACAACACATGTCAAACTCTAACATGCTAATTGGTGCGTTTATACACAGGGTGTTTAGTTATAGCAAACAAAATCACAAAGTAAAGTGAGTTGCATTTAAATGATGACTGAAATACAGGACGGAGAATGGTTGGAATATATAAATCAATAAATAAGTAAATTATATAGGGTAATTAAAAAACTATTATATGATGTGGACGTAAACCAATATATTTGACTCCGTAAATATGGGATGGATTCTACTTCGTCCTATAGTTTATAGAAGGCAACTAAGAAATTGTCAGTTTTCTCATGTTCCAGGTTGCAAATTTGACTGTATTCTGAATCCATCTCTTATCATTTTTATTTGCTAGTGTCCTCATCGTTTGATCTGTCCTGTCTCCGAAGCTTGCTTGGGGGCTGTATATATACTAATGGTCGCCCAGTGGTCGAAATTCGACCCTATTTCATGAAATTGTAAAAAGTATATTTTATAAGAACCAGAGTTGTGGAGAAATCGGAGAAGGAGATGTAATGACCAAAATTGTTCACTCATATTGATAAATCTATTGCAATAAAAAAATAAAAATGTAATCAAAAATCGTTATTCGAAATATTTTTGACAAATGAATGACCCCTTAAATTTTTGGCTGAAACCGCTCCTGGCAAAATATTCGATATAATAATTGGAAGATTGTTCTTTGAAACCTAAAAGTTTTCGTAATTTGCAGTTTCAATCAAGTTCAGGAATATTAAACAAAAAAGAGGAGAACTTAAATATTTAATACATTCTTCATTGTCCGCTGTCTGACAATTTTTTACACAACACCTTCGTGTGGTTGTGATAATAATATATTAATCAAATAATTAAATTCAAATTAAAAACAGAATAGTTAATATGAAACTTACTGCAACGCGTCCGAAAAATCAATACTGATCTACTACATTGACTATTTTACACTAACAACGCTTATATGCCACTTCCAGAAGTACATGCTCTAAGAACAGCATCTAACGATCGCCCCCTCCAAATATGCTTTGAGTTTTGACCATCTGGCGGCGGCGGCACTGTCAATTGTTTGGCGTTGACAGTATGGACATAAATGGGTCATTCTCAGATAAGAGGTTTTATATCCATAGAGAATGCGGCGAATATTTTACGATTTTAGTGTCTTTTAAGTAAACATTTCCAAAAGGACAACTCAATTTATACATATTTAGTTACTTTTTAGAAGGCCAAGGAAAATACATTAGAAAGGGTAGAGACATCAACATCAGGGGACAGACTTTGATGTAATAAAACAATTTATACAATCAACTTTAATCTAACATTGTACTCATCTTATAACTGCAATATTGCCATATGTGAATCATTCATCTGACGCCAATAGCAGATATTGAAACGTTGTGAGATCAGTCATTTCAAGACGATGGAATTCCAAGGAAACTTCGAGGAACGAGTTACATTGTCTACCAGCTTCAGAAGAACTCCCTTTAATTGTGATCTCTTTTCTTCATTATATAGTCCCTTTTACTGGAACATAATCTCATATTAGAATCATCTTTAAGAAAATTGATAACTTTCCTCTTTATATTTTTTGTTATGTAAAATGCCATCCGTATTAATTAATTTCCCACTTATAATTATTTTAAGCACTCGTTTTTCCATTTCATTTAGTAGAGCAGAACAATTCTGCAAACAGTAGTTTTTTCTTTATTCTGTCTCTAGCTTTTGTAATCTTTGTAATATATTTTTTTTGTATCGCGCTAATTTAGTCCTTAGATTATTTATTCTTTCATCTTTTTTTATTAACTAAATATCTTCTATCTCGGTCTGATTTAATTTTAGCAGCTATCACTCTTCTATCAAAATTCCCTTTCGGCATTTGAACATCATCATTAGAAATAGGTGGCGTCACCAGGACATTAGTAATATTTCGAAGGGCAAATCGATGCCTACGCCCACTTGCTATCTTTTTTTATATCTTTCGAGTCTTTCGTTGCTATCTGGGGGTCATTTGGTCGATCGTTTTTATAACTATTTCTCTTTCTTTTTGTTTTTGCAGTTTTTTCAGGATAATTGTTAATCCTGACATTTCTCGTCTCACTACTGGTACCACACCTTCCCCTCTGTGAGTCTATTGAGTGGCTTGGCGATATTGGCAAATCCTGCTACATACCGATAGTAGGTACGTATATAACCTTAGGAAACTTTTTAGCTGGTGGATATCTTTAGGTGTGGGTCATTCTTGGACGGCTTTGATTTTCTGTTTATTCACAGTTACTTCGTCTACGGAAACTACATGTCCAAGATAAAATATTCCACCACTTTTTGAAATATCTGACACTTTTTCGGGCTTAAAATTACTCCGGAAGATCAAAATCGCTAATCTTAAAAATTAAAAAAACATATCGTATTGATCATATCATCATTTCCCTGATGACGATAGCAGACATAAAGCTATTGAAAGTTTCTGAGATCAACCATTTCAAGACGATGTAAGTCCAAGGAAACTTCCAGGAATATCATATTGATTTAGAATGCTTCTTGGGAACGTTGGTAGAAGTTAGCTATATCTGAATTAGTTTGCACAAATATCTTATAACTCCACATTATCTCCCCTGGTCAGTGAGTATCTCCCCTGACAGTTTCTTGTCAGGGGAAATACGGCAGGGGAGGCGCGTTTTTATGACAAATTCATAATTTTTAACCGAATTAAGATAATATTGAGTTAATAATATATCACACCTCAACCAACACTGTATTATTAAGGTTAGGTAGTAAGTGCAAATAAATTAACTGAATTGTATAATTTTTACGAATTGCCAGTGGAGAGACATAATGACCTTGCGAAACCAGTGCACCCCACAGTTGCATCGCATCAACTGACAAATGGCAGCAATCAAACGGCTCTTATGTTTAGTATTACTAATTCACGTTGATGCACGTGCTTGAGCACTATTTAGAATATGACCGTCCAATATTTCTGTTAGTATTAATGAACAAAAATTCGCCAGGGGAGGTACGCAAAAAAAGCGGGACAAAAATCAAGTGTGAAATTATTGAAAATAAACAAATATTGCTGTATTTCACCTTAATAATAGTTAAGTATACTTGTTTAAATTCTTGCTAAATATACTTTAGTTGGCAACTGTGCTAAAGAAGGTAAGTACTGTCTGCGGGTTTAATTAAAAACGTGAAAGGAACAGGCCAGGGTAGAGACTTTTTCAGACTTAAATATCGAATTACAGGAAAATGTACTTTAATTGGAGATTAAATCATAATGCTATTTATAAAATACACTGAGTTTCTGTGATTTATTGCATAAAAACGCAACAGATAGAATAAAAAAGCTATATATATATATATATATATATATATATATATATATATATATTACCTCTTATCTGAGAATGGCCCAAATAATGAATTTTTATTATATTTTATTTAATGAATGAACCAATATTATAAATTAATATTAGCATTCTGCACTGAAGGTCGTCAGTAGCTACTTAACAAAACAAAAATGAAGAAAATCGGTTGAGAGACAGAGGAGAAAATGGTACCTAATCGTTTTGTCTTTGCCTATTTATATATAGATTTAGTTTTTACAATAGTTGGTTACTCGCCAACTGTTCGACTCCCATCCTGGAGGCTCTTCTACAGGGGTTGTCATACCTTAGTCGATTTGTCGGTGGGAGTACTGAAAGGGAACTTCTAGGCTTGGACAGGAAAGTAAGCATGGGACAATGGTTTCCCCCTTAATGTATTAGGAGATAAACCAAGACTCGCGTAGGCGTGGCTGCAACCCTGAAGAAGATCTGTCGTTTATCGGGATAATAGATGAGTATCTACTCAGTACCTTATAATATGATTTACTTCCATTATAACAAATCTCAAATGTGGTACGGAGTTTAAAAGCTCTTAAATCGTAGATAATGCTTGGGAGTTTCAAAATAAATCCTAGTTAATATTGGTAATTTATAAAATTTATAAATCACAAATTTGGAAAAATAATTTTAGCAGTTTTTAAATTTAAAACCATTTTTTTTTCGTGGCTGGTATTCACTTCTTATACAAATGTACCTACCTACGTTTTTCGTTACCTTTAAGTAGAGCATGGCTATATTTGACCTCAATTTTGGTACCTAAGTATATTTTCTGACATTTTGTAAAACATATCACAATTTAACAATCCAGTCTAGTATTGAACTGAAGAACAGAAACTCTTCGAAAGCTCCTCATTAAATAACAAAGAGTAAAGGCGTAGTTTTAATACGCCCACCCTCCCGTTAATTATTCAACATATATATATATATATATATATATAGCTAACGCTTTCTTACCTTATTGAATCGCTTGTTAATGTCGACTACATCGCTAAACAGGTGTACGGTATTTTGGCGTTGGGGGCGTTTTTCGTGTATTGTATGCCAAACATGTCGCTCTATGGACATGTTGAGAAGTGATAGCTAAAGTTCTAGTTTTCCCAGAATTGTTTAATTAAATTGTTTAAAAAAACAATCGTCAACTTGTCCACCGATGATCGCGGGCTATTAAGGGTCTCCACCTTCCCCAATAAACGCTCTACAGACATACTGAAAAGTGATAGCTAAGTTCTAGTTTTCATAAAATTGTTTAATTAAATTATTTAAAAAACAACGGTCAACTTGGCCACTGATAACCGTGGGTCGTTAAGAGTATTCACCTCCCCCAATATAGCTGATAGCTAGAGAAGGAACATGAAAAGACATGATTATTAAATATATTTGTAGAAGAAATGAAATATTGTCCACTTAAAAAAGTGGGTCATTTCGCCTGTCCACCGATAGAAAGAAAAAATATATATCGATAAATCACATAAATATTTCATTGTCTTTTTACTTATAAATAAGCCTTCAAATTTTGGTAAATTATTTAAATCGAAGGCAAACTTTTTGTACAACTTTTTTTGAGAATTTATTGATGAATATTTATTTGGAAAAGTTGGAAAATAATATACTCGAATCTTTTTTGTTAAATGAGTAGTTAATAATTTTAATTGTCATTTGATTTAATACTTATATTGTATATACCTAATATGAAAAATAGAAAAATTCTTTACATTTTTAAATACATGAAAAATATATTATTATGATTGTGAAGTGATAATTAACAGTAAGTACAATTAATTCTATTCACTTTTTATAAAATTGCAAAAATATATAAATTCGAAAAAATATTAAAAATAGGGAAGTGAATAAAAAATATACAATCAAATTCATTCGTCATCAGATTTATCGTTATCATTGCCATCGTCGTCATCAACATCTTCATATTCAATGGACCCATCACTTTCGGGAGTGCTACCCTCATCGCCTTCGTCATTGCTTTCCTCATCGTTCTCGTTAGTCGAATCTGCAAGAAAAATATAAATAACTCATTAATTTAAGTATTATAAAATAGTACTTGTAAATTATATTTACCTATAGTATTTTGTGAAACTTCATGAAACGACGGGCGACCAAACCAATAAAATTCGTATTTTTCATTATCCAGCAACCAGCCACACTCTTCAGATACTCGTTCCGAATGATTTTGATTATGTGCATTGCACCATATACTACTTATGTAGATCGTTCTTTTGACTTGTTGCAAAAATTCTACTTTGCTCGGTGGTAATTAAGCAATAATATTAATAGTTTTTAAATATTATTTAGTAAATTGTAATTTTACTCACCAATATACATCACTTTTTTACATACATTTTTTTATATTAAATTAGTCGGTTAAAATTAAATAAAACAAAATTTTGACCCTCAAGACCCCACGATTTTCGGTGGCCAACTTCACCCCTAATTTTGTAATTAATTAAATTGAACAATTCTCTGAAAACTACAACTAGCTATCACTTTTCAACATGTCTGTAGAGCGACATATTGGGGGAGGTGGAGACCCTTTTTTAAAATAATTTAATTAAACAGTTCTGTGAAAACTAGAAGTTTAGCTATCACTTCTCAACATGTCCGTAGAGCGACATGTTTGGCATACAATACATGAAAAACACCCCAACGCCAAACTACCGTACACCTGTTTAGCGGAGGGCTCGATATTAACAAGCGATTCAATAAAGTAGAAAACTTTAGCTTTCAACTTTTTTTCGGTACGGTGTGCCACGGACTAAGAAGCCTACTGTAGAAGAAAAAAAAACGCAAGGATCAGTATAAAGTGATCCCCAACCAGTCATGTCGTCACTGTAATATTTTTGGCAAACCAAAAAATTTATGTCACAGCGAAATTTATAACACATGGTGATTGATAACGACATCAAATGTAGAGTTGAAACATCTCCAAACAGACATAAGTATCACACAATCTACAAGACACTTTTTATACTTAGGCATTTTTTGAAATTGCCCTACCCTTGAAAGTAGTTAACCAAAATTTCAGAAACACTGTAATCTTCAAACATATAATTGAGTATGCAAAATCGATAAATATAAAATTAATAAGGCTTATAAACCTTATAAATATTGTAAGAATGTCATAGTATGTCGAAATGAAAAAAAACTCTTTTCACTAGAAATAAACAACGAAATTCCTAGGGATGACAAAAAAAGGAAGAATTTATTTAGAAAATATAACGAAAGACAACATTTTTGAATATTCTTTATAATTGGTTCAGAAATTCTGGTTTGCCGTTCATTACACCAAATCTATCTGCTAAAATTATTTGTTAAAATTAATCAAAAACTACGTTTATGGATGGTGTCATGATTATGTAAACTTTTTAAATATTACATTAAAAATAAATCTCAAAACGCAGAGCTATCACCTGCGTTTCCGTTTTATTTAGAGCTTTGTTTTTTAGGAATTCTCCAGTTTTGCGTCTCAAGAAGAAGATCTACTCTCACGCAGATAAAGTTATAGTATATATTTTGAGAGTAAATAGTTACAGTGATTGATGTCATGAAACTATTATTGATATTTAATCTCATCACCCAATATTATTTAAAGGATCTTATAAAACAGATAATTATTTAACCCTTATTTTAAAACTAATACAGAGAATATTTACAAGATATTATTTCAGCATACATAATTTCAACGAAAACTTTCAACCTAAAACTAGGAACTGCACTTAGAGTTAATCCCAGCTTTGCGCCAACGGGTAGTAACACACCAATGCCCGCCACCGCGTATTCTGACGCAGGTTTGGCAGAATATTGACAAGCAAGTCACTAGAGACCTGGACAGGGTTGAATTAAGGTAAGGATATTTTATTCAATTGGAGAGAAAATCAACGTCGACAGGTAATAGCAAAAGTAATTTAACGTCACATAAATGCCGATAATTAATCTATTACTTTTAAGGCTCCTGCAACTAGCAACTTCATAAGACTGTGTCCCTGTAAAAAAAACCTAACGAGTACTTCAAATATATGGTTAGTTTTGCATACTAAATAATTTACATATTAAAAAAAATAAGAACAGTCTTCAAAAAGTTGTCTATATAAACTTCGTTCCATTTGGATATGAATACATTATCTGCATATATCATAAATAAATCTATAACATTTTAATGATATTTACCTGTTCAAATTAATATTTATTACTTATTCCCGGCATGGTACTGCACGTGGTTGACCTTTGAGAGAAAAATCATCATTTGGGAAAACCCTATTAGTCATTCCTTATGTCTACTAATAGGGCTGGGAATATATTAATTAAAATTAAATGGCCTATATAAAAACTAATTATAATTAAAATCAAAAACACTGCAGATATCCCTTAACATACATACTTATAGAGCTCAACGATATTTCATCCCCTATTTCCATCCCCTTGGATACGGAACTTTTTTCTTCAACTTTAAATCGGAAGCACCCTGGAGATTTCGACTATTCAACAAAAGAATAATTATTAAACTCATATACCTAATACAAGGTTGTGAATTTGTTTTTATGGATTTTTTATAAATAACAACCACACTTTAGGAAAAGTTTGTATGTTTCAAAACATCTAAGTGTGGTGTTATTCCTATAAAAATCATAAGTCAATATAGAGATTCCAACATAATCATTTAGAAGACAACTATGTGATATATGGTAGATACGGCTGGAAACAAATAATCATATAAAACCAGTTTAAGGATTCTTCTATATAAAATGTC
The DNA here is from genome assembly GCA_034190945.1 of Octodonta nipae. Classification (NCBI taxonomy): domain Eukaryota; kingdom Metazoa; phylum Arthropoda; class Insecta; order Coleoptera; family Chrysomelidae; genus Octodonta; species Octodonta nipae. Next base: position 59,790,040 of record CM067219.1, read on the forward strand.
ACTCACTTAGGAATTGAATTCACTTCATATGTCGATGTGTAAGATATTAAATAACAAACATTCATTAAGATCGGTCGCAATCAATGAAGAAATTAGATTAAATATATAAGCCAATTGACTACCTTCACCTTTTTAGAAGTCGCTCCTTTTTGGACGTCGGTTAAAAAGACAAGAATAGCACTATTGGTCCATTGTTTGCAGCCTTTTCCTCAGAATTCTTTCGGATAACATCGATTGACGTGAAATCTGGATAGTAAGAATAGAATGGCACAAAGAACAAAAAAGAATGAAAAATGGATCAAAATATTTGAAATCTAGTTCGAAGGCAGATTGAAGGCTCGAGGCCTTCAATCTGCCTGCTCTCCAAGTCTCACTAGATAACTAAATTAGTTCGTCTTTTGTTAATGGCTCCAAAGCAGGAATTGAAACGTCCAGTAATTCACAAATTTAGACACGGTTCAAATGCAATGCTTTATGTATTAAAATGTTCATCTAAATAGTGCATTATGCGGAGGCGACCCATCCTTTTGAAAGTAAAATATCTGAAAAACAAGAGGAAATTCAGTTGAATATTTTTCTATTTCATCCTGTAAATATTCCATATATCTGAGATCTGCCACTTGCTTTTCAAAAAATTATTTTGTCAACATTAATCCCAGCCCACACATTCCTGATAATTAAGTGTTTTTCGACAGCAACATTTTGAAACAAGCATTCCTAGAACTCATCACTTTCATACAAATGATGCAAAGGTACTTGTACAAATTATAGCCATATTTTTTTAATTATTGTTTGACAGATTCATGGCTAATTTGCAAACTTTGAGATATTTCTCTCAGTGAAATAGTTTTGTCAACTAATACGTAGATATAAGTAGTTCTTTAATAATAAATTATGGATTACCGCATTTTCTTTCTGTGCGAGGTGCTATTCTACGAAAAGAAAACAATTGAAAATGAGGTTTATTTTTGAACTGATTTAACTGTACTGACGTCTTTAGATTTGTTTTGAGATTTATTTTATTAAAAATGTTTGTCTAAAAACTGTTACGATTAAAAAAAACTGATTCATTTATAAAAAGTTATTTTGATGAATTTAAACTGCCATAAATATATATGAATATTGATAAAAACTGTTTTCATTTTTCACATTTTTTTTCTCTAAAAAAATGAATTACGTCTGCTTAGATGTTAATTCAAAAATCCCTTTTAAGAATATTAGGCATAATTCTTTTTAACAGCGAATTTGTATTAAGAATTGCCTCAGGCATGTAAAAAAATATCAAAATATACAATTTGTCATTAATGTAGCTCTGAAATTCTAGAAGATATAGGCTGCCTAATCAATGTGTTGACAGCCTTGGGTATGTTGGTCGAAAACTGAACGTTCGCATATAAACCCAAGGTTTTATGTTGAAAATAAAATTGTTCTGTGTTTTTTTTTGAGAAATAACACAAATTAAATCAATTGCCTAACCACAAAGGAAATAAAATTAAGAGTAATTCATTACAATTTCCTTCATTTAGTACTATCAACGTGTTGCTGAAATTTGAAGGGTTTAGAATACCCAAAGTTGAAAATAGGTTTTATTCAGTTTTGAAAGGATCTTAGATTAAAAAAAATAATTTTGCTCATCAACTCAAAATGTTTCGTTCATAATGCAAGAGGTTACAAAATTAGGTTCTTTTTACAGAGACTTTCGTCTTTTTTCCCTAAGATGAAATTCAATTGAGTTTAAAATTCGGATTTAAGTGCATGGGCCTTCTTCTCCGACTTTTCTAAACTAAGTTTTTAAAATCGAAAGGGCCAAAGAAATTGTAAATACATGCTCATACAAGGTATATCTCACACAATAAATTATTTTTTAGCTAAACAAACAATTTCAGACAAGTAAAGTTCTGATTTTATATTTTATTTGCTTGGAATGTAGATTTCAAGGCTATTTAAAAAATGTATCATTCTGACGTTCGGTAATTAAAATTGTTAAGGGTACAATAATTTTAAAATTTATATATTTTAGAATCAATATTGTAAAAACTTGTCAAATGTGAAAGACTGTTTAGTATTCACTACACTACTTTCTAACAATCACTAGCGACACTGACGCTTTTGAATGTATTATCAGTTAAATTATTCATGATGATTTCAGTAATACACTTATTACAAACTTACACTTTATTTAAAAATTGTGACAATTGTTTCGCGTCCGATGGAGCTTAATCATACAATATCAGCCAACTCAATCCAAAGTTAAATTATTGATGGTTTGCTTTATCACATTATAAATATGCATTTATTTGTAGAACAATGAACTGAAGTTCTTGTCGTAGTTGTGCAATGTTTAACAAGAAATATCCAGAGGAAATATCTCGGCTTGAGATAGTTAAATGGCAATTGCTTAATTTTTTTTAACACACTCTCCCTACGGAAATATGTGTTACCAAAACACGCCGCGTGGCACAGGAAATCGGTTTATCTAAAATTTTTAAAGTAATTCCAGAAAATAAATAGTACTGTTACGAGAATTCATCCAATGCAATCGGCCTTCATCCCATATTTTGTGGAACTCGAAATATTGGCCTGTCGATCCGAGGCCGGCAGCTGACTATAACGGACATTAATGGAATTTCCTCGAATCTTCGAGAACATATTTCCCGACGGCTCGCTGACCTACTAGAGAAATATATAAATACGGACAGCTGGCGATAGGATTCATTCAGTATTCGACAGCTGTATAGTTAAGATAAATTATAAATAGTTCTGTTAATATAAATTGTGTTAAAGTGGTGGAAATAAATTAGAGTGAGTTGGACTGTGTTTTTAAATAAATCTTAGAACTGAACAGAACTCGAAGAGTGTGAAAATAAAAACAGTACAGTACTATTTAAAAAAAATAGTGTGATGGACACTAGTATGGATTTCTTAAAAGTGCGTCTTTGAAACATAATTAGCTTTTTAATTTACCAGGAGAGCGCCAAAGTTTATCAGTAGCACCCCATATATGATAAAAATGATTTTAAATCTAGATAACTTAAACATTAGAATAAAAACAGGTACTCTTTTTTGTTATCGATAAAATGAACCGTTTACGTGAAAAGGAATAATAAACGAATTTTATTTTTAATAAAAAGTATCATGAATTATTTTTTTCCCAACTTGTAATAATCGCAGTGGTGTTCCAGGAAACACCTTAACAAAATTCTTGAAAAACTATATTAGAGAGTTCAACATGGACTCCGTGAAGTCAATTACAGTCGCGGTTGCGTCGAATTGAGAACAACTATACTTCCCACAATAACCCAGCTTTGTTCCTGACACAATAAATCGTGTAAAAGTTCCTCCCATGTTGTCGGGAGGGGAATAATTTTGATGGGTGCCCACAGGTAAATATTCAAGGGCATTAGGTTGGGGCGGTTGGGAGATCGATGAGTTGAGGCAATAGGATCTACCTATCTAACGGTGTGAGTAGATGTTATGCAGGTACTCCCGCACCCCAATACTGAAACGAGATGTTGCCAAATTGTGCAAGAAGTACATGTTTCGGCGTGTTTAAACTGGTATGTGCTCTACTAAATCATGAATAGTGTTTCGAGTCGTTCCGGCAATGCGATATTGATTGGAACTGCTGTTGGTGATGCGAAACAATAGTGATATATACAATTTCCTCAGCCCATCAATGTGTGTTGTATGCATTGGTGATGAGATTTTTGTAAAATCTTACTTCATTAGTGAATAGTCCTAATGAACTTGACAATATTTCGTTGCTGATTCAATATCCAATTTGCAAATTGCGTCCTACGAGGAAAATCTTCAGAAAAAAGTTGTTACTTTCCTCTAAATGCGACGTACCTACGGTTATTCTCACACTAGCGTGAGTACTATTTTTTCAAATTTTTCTAAAATTATAAAGAAAGACAATAATAATTAATTAACTTGTTAACAGAAATCGGCCAACATTCTCCCTTAGACATTGGTCAACTCATTGAAATGTATACTCTCTTCGAGGTGTCATTCCTTTGTACGCAAGACAATATATATGATATATATTCCCACAACAGAATGTCCTCTCGAACATTTATTTATGTATTTGATACATAGCAGTAAATTTGTAGACGCGAGATGTAAGACCGACATCTAGGATTTTCGGTGAAACTGGCACACAGAGGTTCCGAATCTGGAACCGTTCCGTGTAATTCCTGTTCTCCCGTAACTCCTAGGACAGAATGTCACGATATTATTTTCAGGTTACTTCACCTGTCAGAGATATTGAATACTCTCTTCGAGGTGTCATTCTTTCGTACGCAAAATGTCTTCTTATTTGGTAGAACATGATTAAGATATCTTTCTTAATATACCCTTCTGGCTTCTTAAAGTATTGCAAGACGAAAGAGCATACCTAAGATGAATTTCTATATACTCAATAAGCGTCTATACTATGTTTCGAATTAAATCGCAATAAATTAACCACGACATCCAACAAAAAAAGTAAATTAATATAGAAGTAAAAAATCAATGTGTAAACAATGCTTAAGATGACAAGCTCTAAAATGTAGTATATGTTATTTACATCATACCATAGTAACGTTTACAATAAAAATACATTTGTGCTGATAAAAAAGAAAAACGCACATTTATAAGCATGTGAGTCGAACTTTTTCACGTTAATTTTATCGATAATAAACAAACTACCTTCTTAGTCTAATCTGATAGCTATCCATATTTATTTCTTAAACTTTCATACGGATTGTAAAAATTTAGAAATGCCGCTGTAACCTTAGCCCTCCGTGGCAACTAAAGAGCTAATTAGGTGTTAGGAATTTTATTGTAAAATGTCCTTACTATTATACGTATTAATTTTTAATTAAATTTTTATTAAATTATAAATAACCTGAGATCCCGTGGTGTCCTTGAGGACTCATAACTCTGTGGAGGATGTGCATTTACCCAGCTCCCTCATATGTTCAATTAAAAAATCAAATACAATGGCATTTTGTTACAATTTTGTACAATTTTAGAATAGCGTAATTGAATATTGCACAGGCAGAGTTACCAATATCCATATTGCATATTGCAGAAGAGTTACCAAGGTGTCGGAGGAATTAATAATTTTAACACTCTGATTATTTTAATTTTGCTCAATTTTATAACGGCAATGAAAATTTTGTTCATTAATTGTTAATAACAAATTAGGCCAAACAGTTTTGTAATCAATCACTATTTTCTGACATATCTTGACTTTTAAATTTGGAAAGATATTTATGTAAGATTTACTTGACATTTACGGATTTTTGCCTTTGGTTGTATGGAATCATTTCTGAATCCACCTTAATTATTACAATTTATCCCTTATTCCAAAAAATTGTGCGATGGGGGAACACCGGCAGAAACGAACTTCCTTAGTTCTCCCTAATTTGTATTATTTTCGTATTTTTTCCACTTAATTTATAATTTTATTTATATTGTTTTATTATTGAGACCACAATGTATAAGTCTAATTCACCCTATATTACAACCCCCAATATGCTATGCTTCTGTGTATTGGTCACCCAATATAACTTAATTGTCTATCAGTTTCTGAACCACATTGTAAAACTACAATTCAATCCCACACGATATTACAACTGCCTTGATATTTTTTAAACCACCTTGTATAAATTCTCTCCACCATATTGACTGTTTCTAATATTGTTTGAATCACCCTGTATAGCTACAATTTTACTTCGTCCCATATTTCAAGTATTCGATATATGCAAGCTCTCAAGGTCTACCCTATATTTTCAAGTTTCCACATTTTCGAACTACCTTGCATAACTATAATTTTACTCTAACCTTTATTTCAACCACTCTGTATACTGAACTGCTTCTTACATTTGGTGAACCCATCACTATAACTATAATTATTCGCCGACCTATATTCAAATATACCAACTGTTTATGTTAATATAATAATTTTTGATACACCCTTTATAACCATAATTCTACCCCACCCTTGTTTCAACCACCATGTATACGCAACTATTACGTGCCACCCAGTACAACATTTTTTGGACCACCCAATAACACATATATTTTATAGATTTTTTGAACCCACCTGTATAACTGTAATTTTTAACCCCGCACATTATTTGCTGCTCTAATTTCGATACTTGCACGCACACACACACTCCTACAACCGTATACCGTATAGAAAAGGTCGCCGGCATATCAGTTTTTCCTTTCGATACACTAATTGAATATTTTTTGCAATTTGACAGAACTGTAAGCTCCGTAAAAGAACTTTCCGAAACAAATTGACTTCAAATGTATCAAAATGAAAACCGTTATAAATACCCGTAGGTAGATTTATGACATATCTTGACATTCAAGATTGAGATTTATATAGACAATTTGACATTTACATTGACCTTTGCCGTTTTTTTTTCGCACAAATTTTTCCAATTTACTGAAAAACTGTGTTTTACCTTATAGAAAAATATAGGGAATCAAGCTGGAATATATCTTTGTAGGATACAATTTAAAATATTCAAATTGATTGAGCAGTTTTAGAGAAAACAGTGAAGATTCATTGAAATTTAGTCCCTTAATTACTGTTTTTTTCTGATTTTCTGGAAAACCGTAAATGTCATGTTATACAAAATTATATGGTACGTTTTCGTAATATTCCTTAGTACAATGCAGTTTAAATCTTCAAAATTTCTTAAACCGTTTTTAAATAATCACTGAACATACATAAAAAATTGTCTTTTTGGAAGTCAGTTAAAAAGACACTAATTATCCCTGTCGAGGACGAATGTTCACAACCATGGTACACGCCAATGAACTAATACAACATGGCAAGTGAGCGAAGGGGCTAGCGTAGGGGACTGAATCGATATCGGCATAACCAAGATAAAGTCAGTGAAGTTAGTACTGCCATTTCTCAGAAACTTAAACTAAAATGCATGGAAAATACGCGGTATTTAGGAGGTCATGATTTTTACCTTAACGACCTTTTGAGCTATTTTTTACATTAAAAAAACATTGGCGATGTTAACTTTATCCCAAATAACCAACAAAAAATATTTTTAAAACGTATTGAATTAGGAGCTAATTACGAACTTTTAATTGACTAATTACATATCATACCTAAGTTTGACTAAAGTGTGCAAAACCACCAATGAAAAAAATATAATTTTCATTTTAAAATTGCAACTAATATAAATACAATTTACAAGCTCTTTAATGGTTTATTGCAAATGAAATCTAAAATCCTTCATTGCGTACTTATCTACTACTTGATGAAACTTGATTGTTGCTTGGCACCGACTTCAAAAATATACTAGATTGGTAGGTAATTAATATGTACAGAATGAGCACCTTTTAATGTTTACATTTTTTACTTCCTGGATAGGTACCTAACAACATTGAATGTGTTATTTATTTGCTAGAGTTGTATTTTGTTACAATTATTTTTAGCTTTTTAGTTATAGGTTGAAGTCGGTTATATATTTTTTAAAATGTTTTATTTTCAACTTTTTAGTTTTTTTAATTCAGGTAGTTTTCATTCTTTATTTTTTATTTTGTTTGTATAACCTTAATAGACAGGTAACATCGAAAGCCTCAACATTACACAATGATACATTTTCATTTAAATTGACAGGTAAATGTTTACGAACAAAATGTACTAGTACGCATTGACTTAATAAGCCCAAAATATATTCATGCCTTATGGACCACGCCATGTAACCTTTTTTCAACTTTTTTGACAACTCTGTATAACTATAGATAATTCCACTCCACCCTATGTACCAACCATCCTGTACATACGACTGTCCAAGGACAAGCATAAATTTGTTTGCTGCCTTCTGTAAACTATAGGACGGTGTAGAATCCATCCCATATTTACGGAGTCAAATCCGTCCTATATTTCAACCATAGTATATAACTCCTTGTGGGCTACCCCATAAATTAATTCATTTTTAACATTTTATATTATCGTCCTGTGTAACATTAATTCCTCTCCACACTTTATGTAACTTCTTATGGGCTATAAAATAAATATTTTTTTAATAACACTGTATAAATATAATTCAACTTCAACATATATTTCAACCATCCTGTATATTATTTGTTTACGTCCATATCATACAACAGTTTTTAATCACCCTATATAATTTTAATTTCAAATATTTTCCAACTTTTTTATACCACCAAACCTCCACTCCACCCTATATTTCAACCATCCTGTATATACGGATGCCTATGGACCACTTACGGCCTTACCTATATTTCAATCATCATATAAATGCAACTCCTATCACTTTACTTTGTGATTTTGTTTGCTATAACTAAACATCCTGTGTAGAGCAGTTTACAATTTGACATGTGTTGTCACTGAATTTGCTATTAGGCCGGGAGAATGTGATATTTGTTTCATTCATTTAGACATGTTCAGTTATTTATTCCTTATCATTTGTATTCTAAATGCGGTATTAATTATTCGAATATAGAGGATACAAAAATAATGGTTAAAAGACTAATATACAATTATGATGAAACGTATTGCTGCGCCATCTAGGAAGCAAATATTTCGTTATATAGTCACTTGATCTACAAATGGCATAAGCACAAGGGAGAACAACCAGTAATCCAGAAGTCCACACTTATTAAAAGTATAAAAAACAAAATAGAATACATATATTTGTAAACAGGAAGACTAGTTGACCATATTGTATCGATTTCTTTCTCTTAGAATACCTTCATGTAAAGGACAACCATTAATCCGGTGAATTTCTCGAAACTGCCCCACTAAACTCTATCTTATTTACAAATTTCAAATACTTATCTGTTACTCTGTTACAGAAATGACTGAAGAGAGAACTCTCTCAGTGAACAGGGAAAACACCGACAATAAATAATATTAATGTTTCTTTATCAAAAATTGATAACAATAAATAACATTCAATAATACATTTTTTTAAACATAATAGATTATTAGACGCCACTAACATTTAACAGTTTTATTGGCTCCAGGCAAAAGTCTCCCGGGGAAGTAGAATATATATATATATATATATATATATATATATATATATATATATATATAAAAACCAGAAAGGATATCACGGCTGTATAGAAGTACAAAATTCTAGAATGTTATCGGGAAGCAGCCAATATATAAAAGTATACTCTTTTAACTATATTTTGAGAGCTTTCAAAAATTGTTTATTTCTTCAATTAATTAACAGAGATCCGAGATCTACTACACAACAAAAAGCTTTAAAACTTATTTCAAACTTAAAAAATAGTGGTCAGATTGATAACATTATAGCTAAACATTATTCTATTTATAACAGAGATCCGAGATCTACTACACAACAAAAAGCTTTAAAACTTATTTCAAACTTAAAAAATAGTGGTCAGATTGATAAAATTATAGCTAAACATTATTCTATTTATAACTCCAATTGTGCAAGATTTTGTGGATTACCTAAGATTCACAAATCTACACTATCGTTACGCCCTATTGTCTCCTCAATAGATGCTCCTAACTCAGGCATAGCTGGATTACTTGTTGAAATCCTAATTAAGTCATATAACGAAGAAAATCAGTTCTATGTCGAAGATTCTTTTGCATTTGCTAGTAAATTCAATAACTTTGTTTTACCACAGAATTGTGTTCTAGTTAGTATCGATGTTCAATCGCTTTTTTCTAACATTCCTTTGGATTTAGTTATATCTTCCATCAATAAACACTGGAACTCTTTTTCGATACACTGTAATATAAATTATAATAACTTTATTGAACTTATTAAATTTGTTTTTACCACTACTGTTTTCTCTTTTAATGGCAATTTTTATAAACAAATTTTCGGCTGCCCAATGGGCTCTAAGTTGTCTCCCATTTTATCACAATACGTAATGGATGATCTTATTGACGATTGTGTTTCTAGACTTGAATTTGAAGTCAAGTTTTTAAAGAAATATGTAGACGATATTATTTGCGGAATCCATTTTGGTAGTAATTTAGACCTTTTACGCATTTTTAATGAATATAATTGCTTTCTTAAATTCACCCTTGAAGAAGAAGACCATAATTGTAGCGTACCTTTTTTTGATACAAGAGTTTTTAGAGACGATAACACCCTTAAGTTGGACTGGTACAGAAAACCAACAAGCTCGGGGAGGTATATGAATTTCTACTCTAACCATCCGTTCAAAATGAAAATTAACCTTGTTAATGAGATGAAAAGTAGAATTATAAAAATTTGTCATCCAACTTTTATTGATAAACATTTAAAATTTTGTTTTAGTTATTTTTAGATAATTCTTATCCTCCCAAATTATTAAATACATTATTATTTAATAATCCACAAATTCTAGCCGTCGAAAGATTTACACATAGAAATCAGATACCAATTAATCCCTTATTAAATAACAATTCTAATGTAAGCAAAAATACAAATTTACAAAATTCCAATTACGTATTGTGTCCCCTTCCTTACCTTAAAGAGATCACCCCCAAGATCTTGAAGATTTTCAATAATCAACCTAATATCAAATTTTCTCACAAGTCTCTTAAAACTGTTAATGATTTGTTCAGTAAAGTTAAAGATAAAATTTTTCCAATCGAACGTAATTTATAAAATTAATTGTAACAATTGTCCAGCCACCTATATTGGACAAACTTCAAGAAGACTTAAAGACCGAATAAATTCTCACAAAAGCGATATAAGATTGAACAAAGATTCTTCGGCTTTAACTAGTCATTGTATTTATAATTGCCATACAGCAAACTTTGACAACGCCAGCATCTTTGCAATAGAGCGAAATTCATTTAAAAGAAATTTTTTGGAGATGGTATATATTAATAGCTTTGATGAAAATATAAATAAAAAAACTGATCTGTTAAACCTTAATGTTATATATTGCAATTTGCTTGAAATCGATAACAAAATTTCAAAATCTAATCACTCTAATTCTAATCTTGGTTAATTCATTTTTACTAACTTGGTATTAAAGATTTTTCTTGTCCAACAATTTGCAGCCTTCTTTTTCAATAATTTCGATAGTAATCAACTTCTCTGTAAATTTCAATTTGACATTGTCATTTTCTTATACATTTCAAATGTAAAAATATTATCTTTTACTGGATAACCTTTCCAATGTTCATTTGTGCTGTACAGTTAATTCTAAATTCAATCTCAACTAACGTAAGTTTTCATTACATATTCACTTAATATTATAATTCAACTGTTGTGTCAATTGTAGTTTTTGACTGATGAAGAAATAAACAATCTTCGAAAGCTCTCAAAATATAGTTAAAAGAGTATACTTTTATATATTGGCTGCTTCCCGATAACATTCTAGAATTTATACGGCTGCCTATGAACCACTTTCATTCTACTCCGTCCTATATTTCAATCATCATATAAATGCAACTCCTTCTATCACTTTACTTTGTGATTTTGTTTGCTATAACTTAACACCCTGTGTATAAACGCACCACTGAATTTTCTATTAGGCCGGGAAAATGTGACAACCAAAAGCACCGTCTTCCCAAATTGGAAAATTTTTCATTTAAATAGGTATTTGACTGGTATACAAACAAAATGAGCTTGGTACTCATTGATTTAAGGAGCCGAAAATACTATGCTTTACTACCTATATGCTTGAGACGTACGTAGAAAATTTTCAAATTCACAATTAAAACTTCCAGTGCCTAAAATTCCTGCACTGTTACGTTTTCTGCAAAACTGCAAGTTGCACGTCGCACAAAAGTATATGAGATCACCTAGGGATCTTCCTTAATAGATTAAACCTTAAAAAACTATACACATCCATAAGGAGTTTTCGAAAAATCGACTAACATGTTAGGGATATTGGTCGATTTCCATGCACTCATGTGTTCATTCACTAATTTCATAATTTTACCAATAGGATTATTTTCCAAAATTTGAAGTTTCACCAATCCGGATATATATTCTATTAAACAAGACCATATTCATTCAAAACGATTCACCACAGGCGAAGAAATCAGGTAACATACATACAAAAAAAAACGCGACGAATTGATAACCTCCTCCTTTTTGGAAGTCGGTTAAAAATAATTAGATATATATTTTATTGGTTATATCGCTCAGGTGCTTCTTTATTATTTAAAATTTTCGTACAAATTTAGATGACAATCATTTTTAATGATTGCAAATAAACTGATTTAGTCAAACTCGAATGGAAAACCCCTTGACTGCTATTAAAAATTTTAAGCAGAAAATTTTGTCTGTCTTTCAAATTTACTTGTTCAAATCTCTGCATGAAATATAGTCTGATAATATAAGAAACGTCATAGTCAACAAAATTTAGGGGGATGCCAACGTCAAAATGAGTTTTACTGTACAGAAAATACATTATTATTAGTGAAATGAAATTGTTCATATGTCAGCGTAAATATTTTTTGTCTATTATATTGTTAAATATCAAATGCATTCATTGTATTACATACCAATAATGTTGGAAAGTCCTTAAATGGTTCAAATTGTAAATGATCAGCTACGAACACAGCACACTCCTCCCAAGATTCTAATTCTGGATAAGATGATGTTGTTGGACGAATGGTGGAACAAACCATTTTCTGAAAATTTGATGTGAATAATAAAAAAATTAATACATGAAAATAAATATCAATTAAAACTGAAAAATACTGACAGTGCAACCAATTTCAAGGCGATGTTATTAAGTAATAATCAACAACCCGATGAGATCCAATTGTTTGATATTGGCAGAATCAATATAGATTTCCAAAGTAAAAATTAGTTTTAAGATCAGGATTTGGATGACAGTTATTAAGTGCTAGGCTACATTGAACATTTCAACGCTAATCGAGCTCGTTATCTATGGAATACAAAATTTCACAGTCGACTGTCAATTATTTCTTTCTGAGTACATGGTATCACACAATTTTCCTAAGGTAATATAAATAACTTAAAAGAGTTGTCTTCAGAAATTCTACTGTTTCATCATCAAAAATGTGATGTAATAATTCTTATATTTTAGTAATCAGAGATTTTAGTTTTTGTCAATCCAAAATCAGTAAACATTAATACGTTCTAAGCCATAAAATATAATTTTAGAATTTAACAATATTACATAGGAAGAAGCGCAACAAAGGACGAAAGTTAAAGAAATCTTTTTTTTATTTTTTCAATTTTCATTGGTAGCATTAGTCGTACAAATGTTATCCAACATCGGATATATACTGATAATGCACAACTCATAAGAATACCAGGTAGGCGACTACCATAGTGGCAACAATAGGTAGTGGAGGAACATGTTATAATTTTGGTTGTTCATTTGGATTTACACTCCTCACAATGGTTTCTGAAAAATACTGATAAGTTGAGTAAGTGAAAATCAAGGTCAGTTAATTAATCAATTGGTAATTACACGAAAAGCAAAGTCGAGCAAATTAATATTCTACAAATTGCTTCAAGAAACATTGCTTGACAATGATTCCTGATAAGGACTCGAAACGTCACAGCACCAAATGAGTACAATATAATATACAGGGTGTTTCTAAAATAGGGTTCCAAACTTCTACTGAGTTCTATACATAGCAGAAATTTGGAACCCTATTTTAGGAACACTCTGTCCTTCCAAACATATTATACATTTAAACTAGTTGACAAATCTATTTCTATAAGAAGGCAACTAGTGTTCCAGGTAGTTCCCACAGTGCCCTTAGGAGGCCTAACTTGAAAAAAACACAAAATATTCTCAATATCTAGGGAGTATTTGTGCTGATCTTAGAGTCGTAGCTATACTTACAGAATTACAAGGAGGATACACCAAATATTGCTGTTTTTTATGTCAATGGGATAGTCGCGCAAGAGATAAAAACTAAGCAGTGAAAAATTGGCCACAAAGAAAAAACTTAACACCTGGAGTTAAAAATGAATCTCAAGATCCTTTAGTACCAAGAGTCAAAATTTTTCTGCCACTTCACATAAAGCTGGGACTTATGAAACACTGTAAAAGCTATGGACCAAAATGCTGACGGCTTCAATACTTTGAAACGAAATTTCCCAGAATCCCTCTCACTAAAAATACGATTTTTCAATCGACAGTAGAAGCGTTGCTAGTTTTTCGTTGAAAGGTGTATTTTTAGTGAGGGCGGCAATTCTATATGTTCTTGGTCTTGAGGGGGACAAAGCAGATGTTTTCTGTTAACTTGATAGTCATGTGCTTTTAAAACATTAGGTACCAGCTAAAATAAATAACTATAGATGTTATTTCATACGTCACGAAGGCAAGACAGGTCCTGATTTTAAGCATTAGATCAGATTACTGCTGTATCATTGGCGACTCCAGAGGGGGCCCGTAACATATTGGAATAAACTCCGTGGGTTCAAAGTCAATTTAATTAAAAAAAACCTAATATTCACTTCACTTTCTAGAACTTTTGTTCACACGTACACATCAAATATTCTCAACAGGTGATTCTAATACAATAACATCGAAATCATAACAATAGGTAAGTTCTACTAACTTCTGCGATGATCGGCTGTTCCTTTTATAATCTGCATGGAATTCTTCCAGCAAATTCCGAGGGTCATCTTCCCGGTTGTCGACTCTTTTCGAGATTTTCTAGCACGAATATTTTACGTTACTTTAGCCAGGGACGGCGTAGATAATTTTACAACACTGCCCCCCCCTTTAATTCTGATCAGAAACATCCTCTCCATGTTCGGATTAGGAGATGACGACCATAGAGGTATTTGTGGAAATAGTCTACAGCTCTTATTATTGCAATAAGTTCTTTTCTGGTGACGCAATAATTTCTTTCCGGTTTCGAGAATCCACGGCTATAGTACTCGATCACCCTCTCTACACCATCTTGCACCTGGGATAGGACGGTCCCCAAACCTGTGTCGCTGGCGTCGGTGCCTAAGATGAACTTGCCGGACTGTGTAGGAAATGCTATGCTGGAACATATTGCTGCCTTCAGTCGTTTGAATGATGTTTAGCATTCCTGATTCCAACAGAAGGTCTCTTTCTCAAATCGCCTGTAGTATGAACAGAGACCCAAGAAACTTCGGAGTTCATGCTTGTCTCTTGGGACTGGGCAGTCACGATATTTTCCTCGACTGCCTGTTGTTGTCCCAATGGTAGTCGCCTAGGTGGTATTCTGATAGGTTGAGCCTTCCCGGTATCTATTCGGTGCTGGATGATGTTGGTAGGATCGAACCACCGGTCTTGACTGTTAAAAATTTGGCAGTGCTTCGTAATAAACCGCTTGGCTTTCTTCTGTTCCTCTAGTGTAAGGTGTCAAGTGGTCAGCAAACTATTGTAAAACTCTTTACTGGGCCCTGTCTCCTTCACCGATGTCTGGTACACTTCCTCGCAATTGATGATGGTCTCTACTGGCTCGAAACAAGCTATCTCTTGACCATTGGCAATTCTGATATCGTTGTTGGACAAATTCAGGACTCTAATTGGTATATCGCGTCCGGTTTTAACTATAGCCCGTCCAACTAAGTAGTCATGAGCTGAGTGTACGGGCTCCACCACTCCAACGGAGCTCCCAGGATTGCTTTCTAGCTGCCCATGAATAATCTGTTCCGTTCGATCGGGAATTCCGACTGAGGATTTTGCTACAATTTTTATGGAGGTCGCAAAGCTGTTGACTGTGTCAATACAAATTCCTCATTTAGGAACCGCAGAACATCATATCTCGGGTAGAACATAAATCCATGATGGCTGATTAGGTCCATTCCCACTATGAAATCGTCCTCAATATTCGCTACCAGGACCCTATGCCGAATTCTGTTGTCTCCTATCTGCAATATATATTTGCCTCTCCTTGTATTGACATGGACTCGCCGGTTCTGAGCTGGATGTTGTTGGTAACAGTAACTGACATGATTTCCGACGCCCTCAAAACCCTGGACTTGACAATGGACATAGCGGCGCCGGTGTCGATGGTGATGGTAATTGCTCGGCCATTGATGGTGCCCTTGATGAGTAGGCTGCTGCTATCTCGGCAAAATCCCCGGATGGATAATGTTTTGGGGGCTGGTGGAGGGTTAGTCAGCATTCGCCCCCTTATGCTAACTGGCTGACGGTCCCTGGACGTGTGGCTGTTTTTTAGGTTACCCCTGGTCGGTGATCGTTCCGATAGCCTCACTCTGCAAATCTTGTTGTAATTGTTTAATTTCTGTTTCCACTTTGTTTTGGATGACACTGATTTCGTCTTGTACTTCACTTATTTCGCTTTGTACTGTGTTTTTAATGGAACTGATTTCAAATTTCACCTGCCTCTGGATGGAGTCAATGTCATCTACTCTAGTTTCAAGAGCCTCCACATTATTTTTTAGCATCTGTATGTCGTCGTTTATCACTTTTATATCTAATTCTACTATTTAAATTCTTTCATTGATTGTTTCATTAACTTGCGATACGACAAAATGATTTTAAAATATTTGAAGAAAAACAAGACCAAACTGAATTATAAAGACAACAGCAATTTGAGCAATTAATAGAAATAGTATCGCATATTTCATTAATTGCTCAAATTGCTGTTGCTTTATAATTCAGTTTAGTCTTGTTTTTCTTCAAATATTTTAAAATCATTTTGTCGTTTTTCTTCTAGTTTTTAAATTCATTTTGTCTCTTTAATTCAATTTGTTTTTGTTTATCTTCAAATTTTGAGAATAATCCTTCAATTAACCTTTGTTGAATTTCCTCTTGATGTGTTTTCTCTTTTTTGTCACGTTTTTCCAGGATCTGAGTTATTTTTTTGTCTAGTCCATCCGTAACCGGTTTGAATATTTTTTTGGTAGTCTCGTCCATTTTTTCTTTTTCCATTATTCGGGTTTCCATAAATCAAATCACGATTTTAACTTCACTTAATCCCACTTCTGCCACCAAATTGCAATAAACTACGTGGGTCCAAAGTCAATTTAATTTAAAAAAAAACAATATTCACTTCACTTTCTAGAACTTTTATTCACACGTAAACATCAAATATTCTCAAAAGCTGATTCTAATACAAAAACATCGAAATCATAACAATAGGTAAGCTCTACTATTTTCTGCTATTATCGGCCGTTCCTTTTATAATCTGCATGGAATTATTTCAGCAAATTTCGAGGGTCATCTTCCCGATTGTCGAGTCTTTTCGAGATTTTCTAGCATGATCTACCTTGCGGATATTCTTTTTTATACTTATACGTTTTGAATGTTTTACGTTACTTTAGCCAGGGACGGCGTAGATAATTTTACAACATATATATATATATATATATATATATATATATATATATATATATGTCTAGTCGTAGGCTTTCACGGATGGAACAGTGTAAAGAAATATTTATCCGGGATGTGTTCCCGTAACTACGCATTGAGAATGCCAAGTGAGACCTTGGCGAAACATCTGCAGGATTCAAAGATGAATCAATGTAACGAACGGATGTATTCCCGGATCAATATTTCTTCTGCTTTCGCTTCTAGTTATTCGAGTAACTAGAAGCGAAAGCAGAAGGCTACGAGAATTATGCGAACCGACCTGAAGAGGGCAGATGTGACTCTGCCGAAACGTCGTCATTTTACCATCGATCCCGGCAGGGATCAGTTATCAACTACGCGGATGAATTCCCGAAAACCATCTAATACATTTAGTGCCCGCGAAAACTTAAAAACATATATATATATATATATATATATATATATATATATGTTGCAGGTGGTTCCAGGAATTGATAACTGATCCCTGCCGGGATCGATGGTAAAATGACGTTTCGGCAGAGTCAGATCTGCCCTCTTCAGGTCGTTCGCATAATTCTCGTAGCCTTCTGCTTTCGCCTCTAGTTATTCGAGTAACTAGAAGCGATCAGTTATCAACTACGCGGATGAATTCCCGGAAACCACCAGCAACATTTAGGGCCTGCGAAAACTTAAAATAACATATATATATATATATATATATATATATATATATATATATATATATTCTGAGAGGTTTCCGCAGTTATTATTATAAGCTAGGCTAGGTTCCGGGTGAGAACCACGTCTGAATGTATTAAATACTCGACGTTTCGACTCCTGCTTTGGAGCCATTATCAAGTGACAAAAAGTGAAAAAGAGTTTCAGAGTCTAGATCGAACTCGGGGCCTCAATCTGCATACTCCCAAGGAGTCACTAGGTAACTGAACTGAATGTGAATCTGCTCTGCTTCTTTCATTTATAGTTATCGGTCGATTAGAAGGGGATCTCCCGTGATAGGCTGTGTTGTGATTGGTTGGGTATTGGTGGGCGGTCTGCTTTGTTTTGCAATTACGGAGGTCCATGCTGTAGGAAGGCGGGAGCTGTTATCGCGTCCTACTGTCCTCGAAGTTGATAGAGTGTCCTGTTTCATATTCAAACACAAAAAGGCATTAAGACAAGTTAATTCAGAAGCCAAAACCACTAACGATTCATATAACAGTATAACTTTTTGGAAACCCAAGTTTAAAATAATTTGGTCAAGTGCGAGTTGGACGGGCATACTTAGGGTTCCGTACCACCTTCAAGATTCGAATATTTCAGTTTCAGACAAGCAGGGAATGAGTGCATTTTCTTATACGATGGTTACGCCCTGTTTACGACCGATATCTTTTAAAGGAAGCGTTTTAAATTTATAAAAAATATACACTTTGATTTTCCACACATAGACTTTTTAGGTACTTTGTCTGCTTTAGGATTCGCTTGATTTTTATCACAATAGTATGCCTATATTTAATGTTGGCCCCCAAAAGTAACAATAGTTTTATTTTACTAATAAACTTTCAGAAATGTCTTTGTAATAATCCCTACTTTGTCTGAGTTTTGACTCCTCTGTAGATTGGAAGAAAAACGGAAAAATACGGTCAAAGTTTAAATTGATAAATTGTTGTAAATCTGTATTCAAATTACGGGGTTTAAAAATATAAATAAAATATATTTTTTAAATTTTAAATAGTGTAGTTTCTAAAGTGGAAATTAAGTCGATGTTTAATATTTTTAATATCTTTTATACAATGATTTAAAAAGTATGATAACCGTATTTGTAGGATTCACATAATGAGCCTTTTGAATCTGATATATTACATGATGCGTTTGAAAATTGAATCTTTATAATCTTCAACATTTAATTGTATAATTTGTCCCTACAAATTACTATGGGGTTTTTCTCCGGTAATTTATTTTCCTTTACATTGCGCTATTATTTGGAGGCCTCCAAATAATAGAATTAGGTATTTTTTTTCATATTTTTTATATAAACAAAAAAAATGAGGTCTTAGAGTTTGGGGAATAACGGGGAGAATGGGTAATTTTTTTAAAACATTTTTTTAATATATTTTAAAATATTCATTTTAAAAAAATTAAAAAAATATATTTGTACCTTTTCGTCATAATGAGCCTTGGGATTTGATATATTACATGACCCGTTAGAAACAATTATAATTTTTTATTTTCCATTTAATTCTATAATTTGCCCCCCAAAATGAATATTAGGGGTTTCTTCTTATTTTTCCAGTGAAGTTCAGGTGAGGGGCTATACTTTCAGTTTTTCAAAATTTTTCAGCTTATGGTTTCGGAGATAAGGGAGGAAATGGGAAAATTTTTTATATTTTTGTTAATATCTTTTAATTAATTTATTTTATAAATATGGAAAAAATATATTTGTTTTCTTCAACATGAGCCCTTTTATTTGATATATAACATGCTGGGTTAGAAACAATTTTAATTTTATATTTTCTATTTAATTCTATAATTTGCCCCCAAAAAAAAATGTTAGGGGTTTTTCCTTATTTTTCCAGTAAAGTTCAGGTGAGGGGCTATACCTCCATTGTTTTTTCAAAATTTTCCAGCTTATGGTTTCGGAGATAGGGGGGGATGGGTAAAATTTGAATATTTTTGTTAATATCTTTAATTAATTTATTTTAAAAATATGAAAAAATATATTTATTTTCGTCATAATGAGCCCTTTCATTTGATATATAACATGATGGGCTAGAAACAATTTTAATTTTAATTTTCCATTTAATTCTATAATTTGCATTTAATTCCCCCCCCAAATAAATATTAGGGGTTTCTCCTTAATTTTCCAGTAAAGTTCAGGTGAGGGGCTATACCTCCATTTTTTTTCAAAATTTTCCAGCTTATGGTTTCGGGGATAAGGGGGGGAATGGGTATTTTTTTATATTTTTGTTAATATCTTTTAATTAATTTATTTTAAAAATATGAAAAAAATATATTTGTTTTCGTACTAAAGAGCCCTTTCCTTTGATATATAACATGATGGGTTAGAAACAATTTTAATTTTATATTTTCCATTTAATTCTGTAATTGGCCCCCCAAAATTAAAAGTAGAGGTTTCTCCTTATTTTTCCAGTAAACTTCAGGTCAGAACCTATAAATCTATTTTTTTTCAAAACTTTACGTTTTATAGTTTCGGAGATAAGGGGGGGGAATGGGTAAATTTTGGTATATTTTCGTTAATATCTTTTAAAATAATTTTTTTTAATATGAATAAAATATATTTGTGTTCCTCAGAATGAGCCCTTTCATTTGATATATAACATGATGGGTTAGAAACAATTTTAATTTTCCATTTAATTCTATAATTTGCACCCCAAAATAAATATTAGGGGTTTCTCCTTAATTTTCCAGTAAAGTTCAGGTGAGGGGCTATACCTCCATTTTTTTCAAAATTTTCCAGCTTATGGTTTCGGAGATAAGGGGGGGGGGAATGAGTAAATTTTTTTATATTTTTGTTGATATCTTTTAATTAATTTATTTTAAAAATATGAAAAAATATATTTGTTGTTGAGAGTGAAAATTAGTTTTTAAATTTTAATTGAATCCACGGAGTATATAACAATATGTTTGAGCCCATGGACTCTTTTTGGCAGAACATCAACTTCTACAACACACCAACATTTCAAAAAATTTGACGGACGTCCATTCTTCCGTCCTTTGTAAACCAAGTTCTTTCCTCCCCAACACCTTTCTTTGCAAGACTAGCTGTAAGATCTGATATTGATCACCACTCCTCATCATGTGTCGTAATTGTCCTATTAGTCTAAGATCCGGCTGCAGAATTAGTGCACCCATCGCGTTTGCTAAAAACCAAATTTTTACGCTTACCATAATTATGATTAGCAGATATATATATATATATATATATATATATATATATAAATTGTAGTTAATTGATTTTTGGTAAAAAATTTCACCGACTTGTTTTTTCAATAAAATATCGTCCACTTCATGGCAATATGCAGGGTGAGTTTTTTTTCATGATCAGTATGGGGATCTCGGAAACTACCGGAGATAGGGCAATGGTTAAATTGGGAAAGATTTGCAGTTTTACTGGCCCAATTTAATGACTTTCGGATTTTTTGTAAAAAGCATGGCTTACTAGATATTTTGAAAAAACGAAATTTTGTCGATTTAGTCAAATCCCTCTAGCTCCTTTGTTTTTGATTTTATAAAAAAGTGTAAATATCAAAATTGAATGGAATTGTATTCCGAATATGATTGTCGTGTACTCGTTTGCGTGACAGGTCTCGTTTTCGAGATATGACACAAACTTATTTTTTTGTGAATGGAAACCCTAGTTGGCTATGACCTCAAAAAATCGGACATTTTTAGGGTTTTTCAACAATATAATACTCGATATAGTTATTCATAAAAATAACGGAGTTATGGATGCTGTTCTCTCTTATTTTCACTTTTAACGTAGTGAGCCATGAAATAGATTGATATATTAATAACTATTCCAAAAAACAATGAACGATTTTTTTATTAGGTATACCAGAAATAACGAAAAAACTAAATAAGTAGGTACTTACTAAAAACTTAAGAAATTAAAGTACATAATAATGGTTACAATTTATGTTCGAAAAGTCCACCATTGTTATCTAGACAAAAATTGCATCTTTTTAAGATTGACATTACCGCTTTCCTCACAGACCGCCTATCAATTTCTTCAATTGCTTGTAATTCCGCCTCCCTTAGGTCACCAACTGTCTCATACTTTCTTTGGTATACTTTGTTTTTTAGCGCACCCCATAAATAGAAGTCTATAACTGCCAAATCGGGAGACCGGGGTGGCCATTCGCTTGTGCCATTTCTTCCTATCCAACAGTTTGGATAGATATTATCTAAGTGTTAACTAATAACGAGTTAAGAGCAGGTGCTCCATCATGTTGGAACCACTCAATTTCTAAGGCTTGATCCACATTATAGTGCCGGTCACAGTCCGTTCCCGGTCTGATCTCGGTCTGGTAAAATATTATCAAATGAGAAACAATGTGTGCATTCACACTTGCGTGCCAGTCAAGGTCCAGTCCATTCCCGCTCCACTCCCGATCAGTAGATTCAAACGTAGTGCCGGTCACGATCCGTTCTCGGTCCGTTCCAGGTCTGGTAAAATATTGGCAAATGAGAAACAATGTTTGTATTCACACTTGCATGCCAGTCAAGGTCCGGTCGAGTCCCGCTCCCGTAAAAACATCTTTGAAAGATATTTTGAACGAACCTAGATCGAACACAGGGTCGGAACTGGGATTTTTTGATAAAGGGGTGCAAAATGAAAACTGAAATAATTAACTGTTACCAAGAGCATATTTAGCAAATTGAAAATATAATTTTTATGAAGCTTATATCTCAGATTTTCTGTTACAGAAAACTACTGTTATGTGTATGAAATATATTTATTTCTTTGATTACTGAACTTTATGAAAGGATATCTTCTATACTATTATAAAATTGTAAGTTTGTCTGTTTATATGTTTGTTTGTTTGTTTGTTCGGGCATCATGTAAGATTTACGGAACTGATTTTACTGAACCTTGTTTTGTTCCAAGTCTATATATAGTTTTACTTAAAATCTGATATACATTTTATTTCCCTACATTGACATTCATTTTTATTTGAGACGGTAGATATATATATATATATATATATATATATATATATATATATATACATGTACCACCGCACGTACCAAATATTAGATACTGGCACTAGCTTAGCTTTTATTCAAAATTTAGAATATGCCAATGTAACCTGTTTCGATTAAAAAAAAATCAACTGATATACCTAGCCTAATTCTACAGGGTGTTCCGTATATAGGATACGAGAAACATAACGCGGTTATAAAATTACATGGGTTTAAAAAGTCTTTTAAAAAAAGTTATATTATGTTGTTCTTAAGCAGCTGAATATATACAATGTGGGGAGTGGAATTAGTCATAGGGGGTGGTTCAAAAGAGTTGAACTGGGTGGGCCATAAATAGTTGCATATACCAGATAGTTGAAAAAAAGACGGAGAAAAATTATATATATACAGGGTGGATAACAAAATGTTATATTCTTTGGCTCATAAATAGTTCCATATAAAATATGGTTGAAATAAGTGTAAAAAGAATTATATTTATAAAAATCTTAGAAAAATGTGTTATGTAAGTAATTAGGATATTTGATTTATGTTCTCGAGTTATTATATTATATTATAGTTATGAAACGGGTTGAAAAAATGTTAGAAGCAGTTGTTTATAAAGTGTTGTTGAAATTTAAGATGGAGTGGAATTATAGTTTATAGGGTGCTTAACAAAGGTTGAAAGGATGGTTGAAATATGTGGCGGAGTATAATTACAGTTATACAGGTAGATTAAAAAAATATCACAAAAAAATGTTATGATCTATAAGCTGTTTCATATACAGGATAGTTGTATAGGATGGAGTAGAGTTCTAAGTATACAGGGTGGTAGAGTTATAATTGTACAAGGCCGTTCAAAAAATGTTGATAAACATTATTATATAGGTGATTGAGATCGAGGGCGGAATTGAATAGTTTTACAGGGTGGATCTAAATATGTTTAAAAAATTTTGTTATATAAGATAGACCATGAACAGTTGCAACATACTATGTGGAATACCTAAAATATGAAGCGAAGCAAAATTATAGTTACACAGAGAATTAACACAATGTTAGAAAAAGTTGCATATAAAGGGTGGTTAAAATACACGGTGGAGAGAAATTATACTTTACAAGGTGGCTCAAAATTTTTCAAAAATAATTGTTATTTAGCGTAGACCATAAGCAGTTACATGGCTGAAATATAGGGTGGAGGTGGAGTAAAAGTATAGTTAGGTATTTAAAAAATGTTATATTGGGTGACAAATAAACAGCAGCATATACAGGATGGTTGCAATATAGGGTGAAGTAGAGTTACAGTTATACAAGGTTGTTCAAAAAAAGGTTAAAGAAAACTGTTATATAGGGTGGCCCATAAGCACTTGCAGTTTGGGTGAAATATATTCAGGATTGGTAGATTTATTTTTATGTAGGGTGGTTCACAAAAGTTAAAGTTGTTATTTAGGATAGCCCATATGCTTCATAAGTTATTTCTTTTTGCGCCGAATTCTACATTCCGTACGCGGGTGAAACCGCGGGTAATGGCTAGTTATCTATATATCTATACTATTATAAAATTGTAGTATGTCTATTTGTTTGTTTGTTTGTTCGGGCATCACGTCAGAACTACTCAACTGAGTTTGCTCAATCTTTTTTTTGTTACGAAGCCTATAGTTTGACTTAAAATCTGGTATACATTTTATTTCCCTACATTGATAAAAACGGTAGATATAGCGGAAAAGCTACTATGTCCGGTAATACATAATTAGTCCGTTTTTTCCATCACATGTACCAAATATCAGCTTAGCTTTTATTCAAAATTCTAAATATACCAATGTAACATGTTTCGATTTTTTTTTAAATCAACCGATATATCAAGTGTAATTTTACAGGGTGTTCCATATATAGGATAGATGAAAGTTAGAGCGGAGTAGAATTACATGGATTTAAAAAATCTTGAGAAATAAGTATAAAGATGGCCCGTAAGCAGCTGCATATATATAATGTGGTTGAAATAGGAGGGAAGTTATACGTGGTGGTTCAAAAAACGTATATTGAGTGGACCGTAAATAGTTGCATATAAACGGTGGAGTTGTAATATATTTATACAGGATACAGGGTGGATAACAAAATGTTATATTGTTAGGCTCACAAGCAGTTTCACATACAATGTGGTTGAAATAAGGTTAGAATTGAATTATATTTATACAGGGTGTATAAAAAAATATGTTATGAATGATTTACTTGAGTTATTATTATAGTTATGAAATGGGTTGAACAAAATGTTAGAAGCAGTTGTTTATTCACGGAGCTATAAAACAGAGATGAATAGTAGTATATATGGTGATTAAAGTTTACATTCACAAGTAGTTCACAAGTAGCATATATAGGATGGCTGAAATATGAAGCAGACTATAATTAGAGCTATAAAGGTGGGTTGAAAAAATAATTTTATATTTTGTGCCCCCCAAAAAAAAAGATTAGGGGTTTCTCCTTATTTTTCCTGTAAAGTTCAGGTGAGGCCCTATATCTCTGTTTTTTTTAATTTTTAGATCTTTTAGTCTCGGAGAAAAGGGGGGATGGGTAATTATTTGAATATTTTTAGTAATATCTTTTAAACTGCATATTTTTAAAATATAAAAAATATTTATTTGTTTTCCTCAGAATGAGCCCTTTCATTTGATTCATTACATGATAGATTGAAACAACTTTTTTAATTTTTAATTTTTCATTTAGTGCTATCATTTGCCCCCTAAAATTAAAATTAGGTTTTTCTCCTTATTTTTCCTGTAAACTTTGAGCAACCTCCTACCTTCCATTTTTTTCAAAATTTTAGGCTCAATAGTTTCGTGGATTTACTCCTAGTCGGGTCATCAAACTCTACATTGATACCAAATTTCAACATTTCCCAAGTAGTTTCGGAGAAAATTGCTGTGATGTGATAGTCGGAGAAATCAGGAGTGATATAATATATAAGCAATCCTAAACAGTGGTTTACCTAAATATTATCTAGTTCCAGCAAAATTGAAATCTGTAATATAAAAACTCCTTGGATTTACCCATGATAATCTCTTTAGGGTTTAAACAGATTTCATTTGTTAAGATATTGAATCTACAAAGTTCTGGACATTCCAGTTCTATGACGTATATTAAGCATAACGCCCATTTTTTGGGTACCTGTAGTTATGGCAAAATTGTATTAGCTCGGAATTCGAGGTTAAACCTGGAATATTTATTTCCCTTTAATTTTCTATTTGTCTAAATATTTGAATATACCTGTTTCAGTAACTAAAATTCAGATTTGTGATTTAGTACCCCCCCCCTGTTGTCAATAGAAAAATATATTTTCGTTCATATGGATTTTGGTAGAAATATACAGATATTAGTGAAGAGGTCTACAGCTTTGGCATTTTGATGATAGAGAGTATTTATTGCCTGGCAGTCAGTTATTAATAGTGAAATTGATAAGTAAATCAGATACTTGAAATCCCTAGTTGATAGTTATTGTATATATTTAACATAACTAAATTATTCTTTGTGTAAAAGGTGGCTTCAAATTCAAATTTGTGAAGAAAAAAATATAAATTAAAAATACAGTTTTACAAAAGAAATAACTGACCTATTTTATTGTTGTGTATGTTGTAAACTGAAATGAAATGTGTTTTCTTTTTGTATTTTTGACCTAATTTTCTTTAAAATCATTTCAAATGTATCCAGGTGCATTCGACAGTATTGGAAAATTTTTCTACTCCTTTAATTAAATGAATATAGAGAGTGAGGTATTCTCCCTCCTCGTTGCAATAAACTCGGATGCACCCACATTCTTCTCTTTGGTTCATTTTGTGTTCGTGGGTTGCTACAATTATCTTCATTCGAAATGAACCAGAGCTATATAATAGATAATTCTTCAATCGAATAATTCAATGACATTTTTCGCCCGTAAATATTAGAAGTAATAAAATATTTTACTTAATTTTATTATGAGTTACGAAGCACATCCAACTTCGACTATTGACAGTTTAAGACGTCAGGATGACAGAGATCGAGCTGTGAATAAGGTGAATCGACTAGACCGAGACCAGACCGAGATCGGACCGAGATCGAGATCGAGATCAGACCGGGAACGGACTGTGACCGGCACTATAATGTGGATCAAGCCTTAAAGAGTTCTCAAATTCAAATTATGGAACATGTCTTGAAAAGTGTATTGCAAGAAATGCAAGTAGCGCTCGCCAGTAAGTGATTCGTCATAGATAAAAGGCCCCAGAATAGTAGACCCTATGATACCACACCAAACATTAAAACCAAATTTTATCTGGGGTCGTCTTTGTTCTACATGGAAAGGGGGTTTTCTTTAGCCCAGATATGCTCATTGTGTCTATTGAACATACCGCAGTTAGTAAATCTAGTTTCATCTGACCATAACACCTTTAATGGAACTTGTGCGCTTTCAGTACCTTAACTACAGTTCGTTGAGATGTGCCAGCTTCTGCCGCAATCTCACGAGTTGACATAGATGGATTTTGATTTACCATTGCCAAAACATTTATTTGTACTGCTTCGTTAATTTGATTACGTTCCTTTGGTGGTTTAGTAAAAGATCCATATCTGCGTAAACTATCGTAAAGCCTCTTAATGTACATAGAGCTGGTTGACGACAATTAAAATATCTATGAAAGTATTCCTCAGCTGCACGAACTAAATTTTTATGGCATATGATATAACATTCCACCATATCCAGTTTTTCTTCGTTAGAATATTCCATTTTATCACGAAAACTTGTCAATATCGACTGTCAGTTCAGCATTACTTATGGAATTACTCTCAAATGAGGAAACGTCAATCTTTTTCATGGCTACCTACGTTAAAAGTGAAAATAAGAGAGAAAAGCATCTATAGCTCCGTTATTTTTATGAATATTTATATCGAGTATGTCCGATTTTTGAGGTCATCGCTAACTATGGTTTCCATTCAAAAAAAGATAAATTTGTGTCATATCTCGAAAACGAGAGCTGTCACGCAAACGAGGACATGACAATCATATTCGGGATACAATTCCCTTCAATTTCGATATTTACACTTTTTTTATAAAATCAAAAGCAAAGGAGCTAGAGGGATTTGACTAAATCGATAGAATTTCGTTTGTTCAAAATATCTAGTAAGCCATGATATACTTTTTACAAAAATCCGAAAGTGTCATTAAATTGGCCAGTAAAACTGCAAATCTTTCCCAATTTAACCATTGCTCTATCTCCGCTAGTTTCCGAGATCCCTGTACTGATCATCAAAAAAAACTCACCCTGTATATAAAGATTCTGAAAAATCACAGTTGCCGTTGCGCCCTTGGCAGCACCTCTTCGCAGCCAGGTTAACATAGGTATGATTTTGTTACATTTATACACTCATAACGTACATTTATTGTTTATATATCAATTTAAAGCTAATTTTTTTCTGTTTCTGTTTATTATGATATACCATTGCCTAATTAAATCTGGCCGCAAATAAGGGTTGCCGGCTATTAAAGAGGATAAATATTAAAGGTAGATTGAAAGAGAGGTAGCGTGTAACATCACCAGTCAGACGAGGATAGCGCTTCTCAGCTGTACGACGGTTAAAAGCCATTGCGCATGCGTCGGATGATAGTGTTCTTTACCCGCTGTTTAAACAATAATAGGTACGACTCAATATAATTAATACTTCAAAAGAAATGTCTTTCTTTCCAAAATGAGAAATTTAAAAATTCAAAAAAAATGTATTGGTTTTAGAAAACCATCTAACAGCAGCCAGTCATTATTTTCCGCGCTGAATTTGATGCAACCGGCTCAGTAGCATTTAAGTACATCGAATTAAAAAAGATTGGCGGCAACAATTTTTGTTTCAAAGATTTACTGCATGGTGGAATGTACGTTGAGTTGAAACATTTAATTAAAAATCATGGGTAGAATCAACTGTTAAAAAAGTGTCATGATATTAATATTTTTTCTTTCTGCGTGGTTTTTAATTTAAGCTGTGTCCCATGTAAATGCGATCTGCGCGATCCGTGCTGTACGCTGCGTCAAAGTGACGACCACAAACTATGAAACACATAAAAAACATGTTCTTACTGGGTATTAAGTTACGATTTTATGTTATCACATCGCTCAATTGGTATGATTTCGCCCGGAGTTTCAACTTGGTGATGTTAAGCGCTAGCTCTCTTTCACTATTCCTTTAATATTTACCATCTTTAAAAGCCGGTAACCCTTATTTGCGGCCAGATTTAATTAGGCAACCGTATATCATAATAAGCTGAAAAAAATTAGCTTTAATTTGATATATAAATAATAAATGTACGCTATGAGTGTATAAATGTAACAAAATCATACCTATGTTAACCTGGCTGCGAAGAGGTGCGACCAAGGGCGCAAGGGCAACCGTGACTTTTCAGTCTTTAAATATATTGCCGTGAAGTGGACGATATTTTATTGAAAAAACAAGTCGGTGAAATTTTTTACCAAAAATCAATTAATAATAATTTAATTAAAAATATTAGCGGCCACATTTTGATAGGCAACCTGGTAGATAAATATTCTCCTAATCACAAATATGCGTAAAAATTTGGTTTTCAGAAAACACTGGATGGGTGCACTAATTCTGCAGTCGGATCTCGTGCTATAATTGTCTTCTCTTATTTAGATGTTCAAGAACCTTTTTGTTTGTAACATGAACTGTTCAAGGAATTATTAGTATACATCGATACAGCAACATTGTCGGAGTGTTTTTTGTTTAATGAGAATGATCCCTCGTTAACTTTAATTCCTAAATATGTAGTTGTTTCTATTTGTTCAATCATTATATTATTTATTGTTATTTGTCCGGTTGGTGCTGAATTTTTGCTTATTACCATATATTTCATCTTGTTGACCTTTATGTCAATTTTCTTTACCGTTGTTTCACCAGTTCCTGGCCATTTCATCTCCATAATTCCCAATATATCGGTATTCATTGTAGCCATTTCTTGTATGACGTCATAAGTTTTGCTTAAATATTATAGAGAACAAAAATTCCATGGTAGATCCTTAAATTTACAAAATGATACTAGGGATGCATTGGCAGCCTTTAATGAAGTAGATTCGCCTTCCTTTCTGCATAATGACTAAAATCGCCTGTGGTCGAAATTCGACCAATTGTGTCAGTGAGTAATGAAATTCAACTTCTTGTTTATATATAATTAATAGGACTTTATTTGTGTTGAAATTCATAATTCTAATTTAATATGAAAAGAGACAGTAAGTGGAAATTAGTCACAAAAATTTAGTTACCACGAATTTCTTAGAATTAAATATTTCAGCTTTTAACCAACAGAATAATATACCAAACAATTCTTTTTTAATTTATTACTAATACTTATTCAATTTCCATTTGTACATTTAATAAATAGTACATAAGTGACCCAACTTTACTCGTAAATTCAAGGATTCATAAAAAATTTTGGTACATATATCCATATAATCGGACATTTGCTGTATAAACTATTTTTTCTCAAAATGAAATGTTTCACTTTAATTTCAATTCTCTTACATTTATGAGTAGCTTAAACTCTTTATAATAATTACATTTCCTATTATATTTTATATATGCTAATGGACCACCCAATATAAAAATGTTTGCTAACAGTTTTCTAACCACCCTATGAAACTATAGTAATTCTACTCTAGACGATATTTTAACCACCCTGTATATACAACTGCTCATGGACCACGCATCATATTGTTTTAACCCGGTAAAACATAATTCCACTCCAACCATTCTATATATGCAACTGCCTATGAGCCACCATATTTACTCTTTTTGTTTGTAAATTTTTTAAACTATCTTCTATAACTATATTTCAATCATCACATATATGCAACTCATATACCATTTCCTTTTCTAACTTTTTTGAAATTACCCTGTATAATTATAATTCCTCTCTCAGTATATTGCATCTATCCTAAATATGCACCTGATTGTGGGATCCAAATGTTGCATTTTTTAAACCACACTGTATTACTATAATTCTTGTCCAGCATATTTCCAACATACCTGTATATGTATCCCTATATAATATTTATGCACCACCCTGTTTAATTATGACTCTACTGCACCCTCTATTCCAAGTACCCTGTAAATGCAACCGCTAATAGGCTACCCTATATAATTCTTTTTTCTAACCACCCTGTTTAACTATAATTGCACTCCACTCAATAATCTAAACAGTCAACAGTGCAACTGGGCCACCCAATAAAACATTTGGTTTCTAACATATCTGGAATCACCCTGTATAATTGTATTATACAGCACCTTATATCAGTCTATTTATATAAGCATATGTAACGACTCTCAAGACAACATAATTGTATGCCTCAAATTAATATGAAAACACATAACTTTTTACCCATCCAAAAATGGCCTAACCAGCACTTTTTACTTTAAAATCTTGAAAGGTTCGGCTATAAAAATGTAATGCTAGAAAAACAGTAATGAAATTTTTATAAGATCCTACACATCAATTTGCATTGAAAGAATTTTTCATAGCAGTTTTATTCTCAAGTAGGTCACCAAATCACCCTGTATTGAACAAACCTGTCAGAATTGTAACACTCTCATTCTTTCTCGGTAATACGATTTTTCCCGATAAATCGATTTGTAGATGCCAAAACCCCAAAATGGAATTTCGACAAAATGATAAAATAAACAAACATTATATGTATTATGTTATTAGATAAATAAGTAAAAATATATTTTCAGCATATATATCACATCTCGTTAAAAGAACATTAAACAGTTTTTGACTAACTGCTATTTTAAATGACATCTTAAAATTAATTTAAAAGATTGCCTTTGAACTCAGTAATGGATACACCAAAATATTAATAAACTGTTATTAGATTTGTGATAAATTCATGACTGAAGAAATGTATATACTCAACTTCTTAAAAACACATTCAATTCGATCACAACACAATAGTTTCTGAAGTCAACGTTTTTGTAAAAAAGTAACGTCATAAATGAATAGAAAAGAAGGTGTTTAGAGCATACATCATAGTAAGTAAAAGTCGATTATTTAAACAATATTTATACTTCACTACTCGATTGAGGTTTTGTCGACTCGATGGCTGTCAAATTTCGAACATTACATTTTAAGGTAGTTCTTCATAGTGGGTGCCATCTTACTTGGTTTGTATCAATAATTTATATTTAATTTACTTATTTTAAAAGAAATAAATAAAGATTCTTTATATATTCTGCACATCTTCGGCACATTACCTTAAATTATTATTTTGAGTAACTTCAATTCAGTAACTTCAATTTGGATGGATTAAAGTTTAATAGAGAATGTTAGTTTTGTTACGGGAACTCATCCGATATTTCGTTGAATCCCAAATGTTGGTCTGGCGAACCGGGACCTGCGGCTGACACTGTGGAAATTCATCGAATGATCGAGAAACCTTCTAAAGAAGTCAGTGAAGAAATATATAATAATAATAATAATAACTCTCACAATAGACCAGATATAGTTTTGGTAGATAAAAGCTCTAGAAAAACAACCTTAATTGACATAGCAATCCCTAACAACAATAATATAAATATTAAGCAGGCTGAAAAAATAGCCAAATACAGGGATTTAGAATTTCAAATACAGAGACAATGGGACATGAACAACACTCGAACAATACCAATTGTTTTGTCAACAACAATAGGAGTAGTCCCAAAACATCTATTAAACAATTTGAAATACCGCGGTCTGGACGAACATCTTTACCAACTGATGCAAAAGGCCGTCCTGTTGGGAACGGCCCGGACGGTTAGAAAATTCATGGGGAACTGCAGCCACGACGCCAACCACGGGCCTGATAACCTGGCAAGGGCTCCCACAGAGCTAAACCCTAATGAAATGTAGTATATCTGGGGTTTAGTGAATTTTCCCCTAAGGGCACACTATGTGTGCCTTAGAGTTGAGTGTGATGCCATACATTGTATGGTCAAGTCGGATAATAATAATAATACCCGTGTGGTGTCCGGGTTAGAATAGCACCATGGTATCTACCGCCTGTCGTATGAGGCGACTAAAGGGGCAGCTGTCCGCTGTCCTACTACCTAGCCTTCCTCCCTTCCCCAAAACCCGTACGGGATGATCTGGTTTAAATCATTTCATCTGGGAACTGACAACCCCACGGTTCCGAGTTACCCGGGTCACCAGGGTCAATTGGTGGCACCACCCATGAAAATGGAGCTACGGAGTAGAAGCCTCGGAAAAGAGCCGCTGCCTGGGGATCGCCAGGGCATGTCTGGAGCCGGCGCTGGACATGACAGCATGAGGGACGTCGGTGGCACAACCACAACAACATTCACCAATACAGTCACAGCAACAACGTGACCATCACCAACGGATTCAAACGAGAACGAGAACTCCACCCTCAGAAAGTGTTGCGCAGGATCAACAGCCAGCGCTCACTCAAGCGGGACTGATAAGACAGCGCATGAAATGGACTAGCGCCATGAATAAATTCATAATGCGCACGTTTTACAGAGTGACTAACCTTGGCCAGGACAAGACTGGATATCGCCAAATACCCCATCAAGAGTTCTGTCGTGAGTACCCAGAGCTTCAAGTTACTGAACAGAGAGTCGCAGATCAATATCGTGTCATCTTGAGAAATGGCCTTATTTCGCCTGAACAACTGGACAAATAAAGAGCGAAGTGGAGCGCGAACTATTTGGTCGAAATACAATCGATCCAGAGCCTGAAACACCTTTGGCGCAAAGAGCGGACGATACTCAAGAACTACAGCAAGAACAGCCAACCAACGCTGACCTGCTTGAGAAGATCCAAGCAGAAATGGAAGGAGCTCTTAGAGAGTATAATGGAACAGATCCACTGACTAGACCAGCTCTTCCCAAACTAAGATCATCTAAGAAACTGGGTATCGTCTTGCAGGCTATGAACAAATTTATCTTGCCAACCTATGTTTTAGGTGCTAATACGTTAGAGTCGCTACACACAATCATCTACTGTGCTGCAACTTCCATCTGCAGAATAATTGGGGTCGCAGTAAGACCAAAGCAAGACCCTCCCCAATTTAGACAAACACCTCGAATACCACCTTGGCAAAGAAGACTTGAAGGGAAAATCAATTCTCTTCGGAAAGACGTTGGAAGACTGACCGAGTACCAACGAGGAGTCAGGAATAGAAAGGCTTGTCAAGACTATCATGGACAATAACCGAATACACTCCCAGCGGGATGGAGAAAACATCACATCTCAGCAGTATCTCAGTATACGACAAAAGCTCTCCGTCTACACAGTCGATTGAGAAGGTACAAAACCAGTAACCAACGGAAACTAGACAACACACTCTTCCGACAATCAGAAAAAGGGTTTTATAGAAAACTTAACAACAACAATAATAATGAATCCCCTAGTTACCCAAGTAAAACAGACATCGAGGAATTCTGGAAAACACAGCTTTCCACAACAATCTCCTATAACTCCAGAGCCAGCTGGATTAATGAGGAGGAGGCTGCATCTCAGAACTGTGAGGCCATGCAACACCAACCATTTACAACGGAAGATACATCCAACATAATGAAGAACCTCCATAACTGGAAAGCACCAGGACCAGATGGTGTACAAAATTACTGGATAAAGAAACTGTACGCAACCCACGAAACACTAACAGCCCTTATAAATGACGTAATTGCCCACCCACACAAGATGCCTAGTTTCCTTACGCATGGTACTACATACCTCTTACCAAAGGACAACCTATGTGCACAGGACCCAGCAAAGTACCGACCAATCACTTGCCTTCCAACCTTATACAAACTCATAACATCGTGCATTAATCATCGCATTTTCAAACATTGTGAACTGACAATAACATAATTACTCAACAGCAAAAGGGATGCGCGAAAAATTCGATGGGTTGCAAAGAACAACTGATAATTGATTCCGTTGTCTGCAATCAAGCCCACGCCAAACGACGAAATCTTTACATGGCATATGTGGACTACAAAAAGGCCTTTGATTCAGTTCCACATGATTGGCTCATTAAGGTGCTGAAACTCTATAAAGTGAATAATTGTATTATTAACTTTTTAGAATATGCCATGGCCACCTGGCAAACCAAAATCTCACTGAATGAAGCCAACTGTTCGATACAAACTGACCCTATTCCAATCAGAAGGGGTATATTCCAGGGAGACTCTCTTAGCCCGCTGTGGTTCTGCCTTGCCATGAACCCTCTCAAATAAACTGAACTCAACTAATTTTGGGTTCAGTCTCAAACACAACAACGTACAAGCATTAAATATAAACCATTTGTTATACATGGACGACTTAAAGTTGATGGCAGCTACAAAACAACAGCTGCATGATATGCTTAAAATAGTAGAAGGGTTCTCTAGTGACATCCATATGAAATTTGGCCTAGACAAATGCCGACTTATTAATATAGTTAAAGGCAAAATACAGCAGGGGCACTTCGAAATGGGAGATGGCACCTCAATTGAATCTATGGGGGAAGGTCATACTTATAAATACCTTGGAATAAAGCAGGCTCAACGTATTGATCACATGACTATGAAAAAGGACCTAACAGCAGAGTTTTATAGAAGGGTAAGACGACTGTTGAAAACCAAACTAAACAGTAAAAATCTGTTTCAAGCTATTAACACCTATGCGTGTTCAGTGCTCAGTTACTCTTTCGGTATAGTTAATTGGTGCAAGACTGACATTGAACAATTACAACGAAAAGTTCGAGTTTTACTAACAAAAGCTCAAAATCACCATCCAAAGAGCTCTGTCGAACGTACAACTTTGCCACGGTATGAAGGAGGAAGAGGATTGACAGATCTAAGTAAACTATTAGATCAACAAATTTCTATTTTGCGTAGTCATTTCCAGAAACTCGCAGAATTTTCTGATCTACATAGAGTCCTGTGCCACGTTGATGACTCAACACCACTGCGACTGACACAACAACATGTCCAATTACACCACCAGACCACAGATCAGAAACTGCTGAAATGGAAAAAAAGCCCCTTCATGGAAGACATATAAATGACGTCAACCAAGATTATGTCGACAGTGCAGCGTCGAACTACTGGTTGATCTCTGG
Organism: Octodonta nipae; assembly: GCA_034190945.1. Classification (NCBI taxonomy): domain Eukaryota; kingdom Metazoa; phylum Arthropoda; class Insecta; order Coleoptera; family Chrysomelidae; genus Octodonta; species Octodonta nipae. Next base: position 59,826,105 of record CM067219.1, read on the forward strand.
TCATATGTTCCCTGAAACGGAAGGCTTTATATTGGCAATCCAAGATCAAGTAATTCCAACTAAGAACTACCTAAAGTACATCGTTAAAGACCCTTCTATTAACAACGATAGATGCAGGTACGGTTGCCAAACATCTGAATCTATCCAGCATATCACAGGAGGTTGTCAAGCGTTCGCTGCAACTGAATACAAAGAACGACACGATGCTGTGGCAAAAATACTTCACCAGGAACTAGCACTGAAACATGAATTATCACAGTCGGTAAGATTACCATACTATAAATATAAACCAGAATCTGTTTTAGAAAATAACAACTACAAGCTGTACTGGGACCGCACGATACTGACCGATCGGTCTGTTGCTCACAATAGACCAGATATAGTTTTGGTAGATAAAATCTCTCGGAAAACAACTTTAATTGACATAGCAATTCCAACAACAATAATATAAATATCAAGCAGCTGAGAAAATAACCAAATACAGAGATTTGGAATTTCAAATAAAGACTCAGTGGAACATGAACAACACAAGAACTGTACCAATTGTTATGTCAACGACAGGACTAGTCCCAAAACATCTATTAAACAATTTAAAATACCTCGGTCTGGACGAACATCTTTACAAACAAATGCAAAAAGCCGTCTTGTTAGGGACAGCCCGGACGGTCAGAAAATTCATGGGAAACTGCCGCCACGACTGCAACCACGGGCCTGAAAACCTGGCAAGGGCTCCCACAGAGCTAAACCCTTTTGATATCTAGGATATCTGGGGTTTAGTGAATTTTCCCCTAAAGGCACTCATAGAGTGCCTTAGAGGGAGTGTGATGCCATACATTATATGGTCAAGTCGGGATAATAATAATAAACTTGGTGGCAGGGTGCTGAGGAGGCGGGCCCCTGCCGTCCAAAGAGCTACAGCCCAAGACACAGAAGAAACACAACAATACTCACCAGTACAGTCACAACAACAACGTGACCATCACCAACGGAGTCAAACGAGAACGAGAACTCCACCCGCAGAAAGTGTTGCGCAGGATCAACAGCCAGCGCTCACTCAAGCGGGACTAAATAAGACAGCGCATGAAATGGACTGGCGCCATGAATGAATTCATAATGCGCACGTTTTACGGAGTGACTAACCTTTTTTACAGAATTACGAACCTTGGCCAGGACAAGACTGAATATCGCCAAATACCCCATCAAGAGTTCTGTCGTGAGTACCCAGAGCTTCAAGTTACTGAACAGAGAGTCGCAGATCAATATCGTGTTATCTTGAGAAATGGCCTTAATTCGCCTGAACAACAGGATAGAATAAAGAGCGAAGTGGAGCGCGAACTATTTGGTCGAAATCCAATCGATCCAGAGCCTGAAACACCTTTGGCACAAAAAGCGGACGATACTCAAGAACTACAACAAGAACAGCCAACCAACGCTGTCCTGCTTGAGAAGATCCAAGCAGAAATGGAAGGAGCTCTTAGAGAGTATAGTGGAACAGATCCACTGACTAGACCAGCTCTTCCGAAACTAAGATCTTCTAAGAAACTGGGTATCGTCTTGCAGGTTATGAACAAATTTATCTTGCCAAACTATGTTTTAGGTGCTAAAACGTTACAGTCGCTACACACAATCATCTACTGTGCTGCAACTTCCATCTGCAGAACAATTGGGGTCGCAGTGAGACCAAAACAAGACCCTCCCCAATTTAGACAAACACCTCGAATACCACCTTGGCAAAGAAGACTTGAAGGAAAAATCAATTCTCTTCGGAAAGACGTTGGAAGACTGACCGAGTACCAACGAGGAGTCAGGAACAACAGAATAGAAAGGCTTGTCAAGACTATCATGGACAATAACCGAATACACTCCCAGTGGGATGGAGAAAACATCACATCTCAGCAGTATCTGGACAGTATACGACAAAAGCTCTCTGTCTACACAAGTCGATTGAGAAGGTACAAAACCAGTAACCAACGGAAACTAGTCAACACACTCTTCCGACAATCAGAAAAAGGGTTTAATAGAAAACTTAACAACAACAATAATAACGAATCCCCTAGTTACCCCAGTAAAACAGACATCGAGGAATTCTGGAAAACACAGCTTTCCACAACAATCTCCTATAACTCCAGAGCAAGCTGGATTAATGAGGAGGAGGCTGCATCTCAGAACTGTGAGGCCATCCAACACCAACCATTTACAATGGAAGACACATCCAATATAATGAAGCATCTCCATAACTGGAAAGCACCAGGACCAGATGGTGTACAAAAGTACTGGATAAAGAAACTGTACGCAACCCACGAAACACTAACAGCCCTTATAAATGACGTAATTGCCCACCCACACAAGATGCCTAGTTTCCTTACGCATGGTACTACATACCTCTTACCAAAGGACAAGCTATGTGCACAGGACCCAGCAAAGTACCGACCAATCACTTGCTTTCCAACCTTATACAAACTCATAACATCGTGCATTAATCATCGAATTTTCAAACATTGTGACCTGACAATATAATTACTCAACAACAAAAGGGATGCGCGAAAAATTCAATGGGTTGCAAGGAACACCTGATAATTGATTCCGTTGTCTGTAATCATGTCCACGCTAAACGGCGAAATCTTTACATGGCATATGTGGACTACAAAAAGGCCTTTGATTCAGTTCCACATGATTGGCTCATTAAGGTGCTGAAACTCTATAAAGTGAATAATTGTATTATTAACTTTTTAGAATATGCCATGTCCACCTGGCAAACCAAAATCTCACTGAATGAAGCCAACTGTTCGATACAAACTGACCCCATTCCCATCAGAAGGGCTATATTCCAGGGAGACTCTCTTAGCCCGCTGTAGTTCTGCCTTGCCATGAACCCACTCTCAAACAAACTGAACTCGACTAATTTTGGGTTCAGTCTCAAACACAACAACGTACAAGCATTAAGGATAAACCATTTGTTATACATGGACGACTTAAAGTTGATGGCAGCTACAAAACAACAGCTGCATGATATGCTTAAAATAGTAGAAGGGTTCTCTAGTGACATCCATATGAAATTTGGCCTAGACAAATGCCGAATTATTAATATAGTTAAAGGTAAAATACAGCAGGGGCACTTCAAAATGGGAGATGGCACTTCAATTGAATCTATGGGGGAAGCTCATACTTATAAATACTTTGGAATAAAGCAGGCTCAAAGTGATCACATGACTATGAAAAAGGACCTAACAGCAGAGTTTTATAGAAGGGTAAGACGACTGTTGAAAACCAAACAGTAAAAATCTGTTTCAAGCTATTAACACCTATGTGTGTTCAGTGCTCAGTTACTCTTTCGGTATAGTTAATTGGTGCAAGACTGACATTGAACAATTACAACGAAAAGTTCGAGTTTTACTAACAAAAGCTCAAAATCACGATCCAAAGAGCTCTGTCGAACGTACAACTTTGTCCGGTATGAAGGAGGAAGAGGATTGACAGATCTAAGTAAACTATTAGATCAACAAATTTCTATTTTGCGTAGTCATTTCCAGAAACTCGCAGAATTTTCTGATCTACATAGAGTCATGTGCCAGGTTGATGACTCAACACCACTGCGACTGACACAACAACATGTCCAATTACACCACCAGACCACATATCAGAAACTGCTGAAATGGAAAGAGAAGCCCCTTCATGGAAGACATATAAATGACGTCAACCAAGATTATGTCGACAGTGCAGCGTCGAACTACTGGTTGGTCTCTGGTCATATGTTCCCTGAAACGGAAGGCTTTATATTGGCAATCCAAGATCAAGTAATTCCAACTAAGAACTACCTAAAGTACATCGTTAAAGACCCTTCTATTAACAACGATAGATGCAGGTACGGTTGCCAAACATCTGAATCTATCCAGCATATCACAGGAGGGTGTCAAGCGTTCGCTGCAACTGAATACAAAGAACGACACGATGCTGGTGGCAAAAATACTTCACCAGGAACTGGCACTGAAACATGAATTATCACAGTCGGTAAAATTACCATACTATAAATATAAACCAGAATCTGTTTTAGAAAATATCAACTACAAGCTGTACTGGGACCGCACGATACTGACTGATCGGTCTGTTGCTCAAAATAGACCAGATATAATTTTGGTAGATAAAGCCTCTCGGAAAACAACTTTAATTGACATAGCAATTCCTAAAAACAATAATATAAATATCAAGCATGCTGAGAAAATAACCAAATACAGAGATTTGGAATTTCAAATAAAGACTCAGTGGAACATGAATAACACAAGAACTGTACCAATTGTTATGTCAACGACAGGACTAGTCCCAAAACATCTATTAAACAATCTAAAATACCTCGGTCTGGACGAACATCTTTACAAACAAATGCAAAAAGCCGTCTTGTTAGGGACAGCCCGGACGGTCAGAAAATTCATGGGAAACTGCCGCCACGACTCCAACCACGGGCCTGAAAACCTGGCAAGGGCTCCCACAGAGCTAAACCCTTTTGATATCTAGGATATCTGGGGTTTGGTGAATTTTCCCCTAACGGCACTCTTAGCGTGTCTTAGAGGGTGTGTGATGCCATACATTGTATGGTCAAGTCGGGATAAGCTTTATTCATGAAACATATGCTTGATACAAAGACAATCAATTTGTGAAATGGCGAAGTTCAGTTGTGGGTAGGAGCAAGCCATACCCACTCTGTTCTTCCACTTAACCATGAAATAATAAAACTAATACACTTAAACTAAAACTGGAGTGTGAGATTATAAATATATAGAAGACAATAATGACAGTACTACAGACAAAATACATAATAAAAGAAAATCCTTAATCACTAAACTAATTTATGAGGTAGGCACTGAGGGAGTAGAGAACTGAGGTAAGACACCACGTGGCCGGGCGGACGATACAAAATAGAGAGGGAGAAGCAGGGATTGTTACTACATGATGTCATTCTCTTTTCGATAATAATTGCAAATTAACTTTTTTGTTGAGTTATGCAAGTGCTGGGGCAAATCATTGATTTGTTTAACTATGTTGTAACTAAACGATCTCTCAAATATTTTTGTGTGATGTTTAGGGAGTTTTAACTTTTGTCTAGATCGCGTATTTAGGTTGTGTGCATCTGCATTGTAGGTGAGTTTTTCGAAGAGATTTTGGGGATTTCGATTTTTAATAATTTCATTGAAGAAACATATTGAGTGAATCTTACGCCTCATTACCATATTATGCCATTTTGCTTCTTTTAGTTTATGAGAAATATATTCGTGTTTACGAATGCCGAATACAAAGCGCAGGCAAGCATTTTGCACTTTTTGAATTTTGTTACTGGTGTCTATGTCAAAACATGGGCCATAAATAACGTCACAGTAATTGAAATGTGATAGAACAAGTGTATCAACAACTAAAACCTTTTGTTTTTGACTAAGAAAGTGTCGAAATTGATATAGTTGTCTCAGGTTGATATAAGCTTTACTTATACAGTTATTAGTGTGATTCTTGAATCGCAATTCATCATCAAGCATTAATCCAAGATTTTTTGAAGCGAAACGCCTTTCTAGAATTGTGTCTCCAATTTTGATTTTAACATTTATGTAATTTTTCCTAATATTAGATGCAAATATCAGATAACAGGACTTTGTGGGATTTATTAACAGAGAAAGTTTCAACGAATTTTCATATAAAGCACTTAGATCTTCATTTATACTATTGATCCTCTGTTCAATTTTATTAGTAGGGAAGGAGAAGTAAACTTGCGTATCATCAGCGTAACACTGGTTTCTGCAATTTTTCAAACATTTTGAGAGTTGAGAGGCATATATTATATATATATATATATATATATATATATATATATATATATATATATAATAAAGGTCCAAGAATTGAACCTTGCGGTAGTCCTTTTGACACCCTCAAAACGTCCGAAACCCTACCATTTAACACCACGCGTTGGCTTCTGTTTGATATAAATACGGAGAGCTGGCAAAAGGATTCATTCATTATTTAGTCGCAGTGTAATAAACACAGGTGTTTAAGTGTAATAAACAGGTGTTCAAGACAAAGTAAATAGATGTGTGAATATAAAAGTAGTGGAAATAAATTATAGTGAGTTTAACTATGTCTTTAAATAAATCCAAAAAACCGGATAGTAATTAAAAACATTACAGCAGTGCCAGGTCTAGTGGAATTTGTGGAAGTGAAAAATAAATATACTAACAATGTTTAAAGCGGTGAATCTGGACCAGTTGAAAGTGGCGGATTTAAGAAAAAAACTGGAGGAAAGGGATTTAGACATTAGTGGGAAGAAAAGTGAATTAATACAACGTCTACATGATGTTCGAATAAATTATGAATAAAATTATGCCGATATTTTTGTTAGAATTTCTGGTCTTTAGATGATAACCTACAAACATTACAAAAAACTCTAAAAATCTAGAAGACAAATTCCTAGAAAATCCTAAAAACTTGCAAGAAGACAAATTAGTTGAAAATTCGAAAACTCTAGAAGAGAAATTACAAGATATATAGCTAGAAAATTAAGACAATTCTAAAACCCTATAAGACAAATTACTAGAGAACTCGAAAACCTTGAACGAATCCTTAGAAGCCTAATTACTGGAAAATTCTAAATCCTTTGAAGATAAATTACTGGAAAATTCTTAATTCTTAGAAGAAAATTTGAAAAGCATACTACAGAAAAATTAAGAAATGCTGAAAAAAAAATAGTCGAGAATGAAGCTGGGATGGAAGAGCTGAAGCAGACAACAGTCAAAATGAAACGCGGATAAAATAGCTAAAACAGATAATAAAGGGTGAGATCAGCAAACTAAAAGAACAGGTAGGCACAATACAAATCGGAGGTAGTCAACCAAAACCGAAAGAAATAGTCCAGAAGTAATAAATTCGAAAATTGGCCTCTAAGGAACAAGAAACAAAATGAAACCTACACAATTTGATGGGAAATATTCGTGGACGAATTATCGGTGTTAATTCGAGGCTACAGCAAAGCTAACCGGATGGTCGGCAGAGGAGAAGGCAATAACATTAACCCTCGCCTTAAGAGCGGATGCTACAGATATTTTGCAAGCGTTGAATACCTCGGAGCAAGAAGACTACGAACAGGTTAAACATTTAGAACTGAGTTATGGACAGACCCATTTGGAGCAAGTTTACCACTCCCCAACGAAATATCGCCTCCAGAAATCTAATGAATCCCTACAAGATTGCCCGTCGATGTGAAGGCGACATCGCCTACCAGTAGCCAACAAGCACCAACTATCAAAGCATATGTCGCTTCGCTACGCAACCGCGTTAACATTTTCTAGATGCCCTTATTAATAAGAAACAACGTGCAATGCTGCTGTATAAGGGTGCGACAAAAACAGGTATCAGGCCCAACATCGTTTTAGACCAGATAATGATAAAATCAACAAAATGGCAACTGGAAACAGCGACAAGAGAAGAGTCTTGGAAAATACCCCATTCCGACATAGGGCATTAGTACCGGATATCGAAGACGAAGTTATCATCGGATGGATGTCACAGGCTCCAAGAAATACGAGTTAAACTTTAAAGATGGAGTTCTGCGGCTGAATGACGAAGAAGTGGTGCTTCACGGGAAAGATGACATAATGCTTCGAGCAATCTTAGCAGAGGATGTCAGTGTCAGCAAGAGCTGAAATCATTGTAGATGCTTGCCTAGATGATAAAGCTGGACCAGTAATAATGTGTGATCCCGAACTGCACGATGAAAATGTTGGCAGAGGAATCGCCCTGGGAAAGACTTTGTTTCATGCCAAGGAGAATGTGCCTGTAAGAGTAGTGAACCTGAATTCGTACTCGGTTGCGTTAAAGAAAGGAACAACTTTGGGGCACTGCTCAACAGTTTCTTCTCTAATTAGAAGCACACAATATACAGCCATATCACCAGGTAAACTATCAAAAGAACTGGAGGAACTCATAACAGATTCTTCCAAGAATTTAAAAACAGTCTAGAAAGCAAAGTTGAGGGACATCGTTAGAAACTGTCAGAATATCTACGACATAGGGAAAGGAAAAAGGGGACGGACTGCTGGTGAAACTTAAAATTAATACCGGGGACGCTCAGCCTAATCAGCAGTCGGTGACAAGCCTACGCCTAGCTGAAAGAGAAGAAGCCGATAGAATAGTCCACGAAATGGAGGAAGAAGGTGTTATTGAACCATCCAATAGCCCTTGGGCTTCTCCAGTTGTCTTGGTTAAAAAGAAAAACGGTTCGACCCCATTTTGCGTGGACTATCGGCAACTAAATCACGCCACAAGAAAGATAGCTATCCTCTCCCAGGAATAGACGATACCCTAGATACGTTAGCTGGATCGAAGATATTTTCCACCCTGGACTTAAAGAGAGCTAAAGAAGACCGAGAAAAGACTGCTTTTACCATCGGCTCAGGACTTTACCGATTCACGGTGATGCCGTTTGGGTTATGTAATGCTCCAGCTACAGTTAAAAGATTGATGGAAACAGTGTTAAAAGGGCTTTCATAGAAAACGTGCCTGATGTATCTTCACGACAGTACCGTGGTGGGAAACTTGTTTGAGGACCAGGTGAAGAAACTGGACGAGGTATTTCAGCAACTTTAGTCCGGAGTTCCGGACTAAAGTTGAGCCTGAAAAATGTCAACTGTTCCAAGAAGAGGTACAATACCTTGGAGAGAGGGAGTGGCTGTCGATAAACAGAAAAACAAAGTCGTCCAAAAATGGCTGATACCTAAAGACATCCACAAGATAAGAAGTTTCATGGGGTTATGCACGTACTATCGTCGGTATGTAGCAAGATTTGCCAAGATTACCAAGCCATTTGCTAAACTCACAGAGAGGAACGTGCAGTACCAGGGGACGAGGGGTGCCAGCGATCATTCGAGAGACTGAAAAGAGCCTTGCAGTGCTTTCGCAGAGGCTGGAACAAGCCCTAAGAATGTTGATGCCTTATCGAGGAGATCATGTCCTGTGATTGCAAAATTTGTCACCGAGCTGAAGAAAAAGGGGCTGTTCTCTGTAGAAGTACCGCCATCGATGATCATTGGCAATCTGAGGAGATACAAAAAGACCGGAAATTAGATCCAGAGTTTTTAACTCTGGTTCTAATTTAATAGACTTGTGGAAGGAAGAAGACCACAAACCTATGTGGCAGGAGATTTCCCTCTTCTCAACCATAATAAAGTCATACTAGGCTCAGTTGATCTCCATCATCCTGGAGAACGGCTTTCCGAAGCACGTGCTGGAAACTCCAGAGGAGGGCAAGAACAGGAAACCGATTGTAATCTCCCAAAATAGGAGATCGGCGGTTTTGCGAGAACCGGAGGACATCTGGGTGTGACGAAAACCCTGGGGAAGTTAAGAGAAAGCTTCTATTGGGTAAACTGCCAACAGATGTCAAGGATTAGTGCCGGAAATGTACGATTTGTGCAGCAAGTAGTGGGCTTGAGAAGCGAGCAAAAGCTTCCATGAGGCAATATAACGTGGACAGTCCATTTGAACGACTAGCAATTGATGTTGCCGATCCATTCCCTGAATCTGACTCCGGAAATAATTACATTGCAGTCAAGAAGCCTTGACCGTTGCCGATGTCCTTGTCAAGGAATGGATCAGCCGTTTTGGTGTTATCTTGGAGTTACACTCAAACCAAAGTGGGAATTTCGAGTCTACACATTTCCAAGACGTCTGCAACTCTTGAAGATCAATAATAAATGCCGGCAGCATTACATCCGCAATACGATGGAATGGTCCAACGGATGAACAGGACCATTAGCCGCCATTTGTCTGTGGCCACCAAAGAGATTGGGACCAGTATGTTGTTTATAATGGCATATCGTTCATCTGTGCACGAGTCCACTGTTATTATGGGACGAGAACTACGACTACCATGCGATATAGAGTTTGGATGTCCCCCTGGAGTGGGGACTACCGGTGAAGACTATGTCAGCCACTGACATCAAAAGATGAATGACATCCATCAACGAGTCCAGTTAAATATCGAGAATGTCAGTGCCCGAATGAAGGAAACATATGAGATCAAAGCCGAAGGCGGGGAATTCCAAGGTGATGATCACTGAAGGTGGTACATTTCAAAAGGTTAGCTCCTTATGCCGGAAGTCATGACGGCGAAGTTGAGGAAGCTCAAGTCCGCAGCATCCAACCACCCGATGACGAGATGACCTTCGCACAGTTTATGACACTGTAGTCTGATGGGCAGAAAGTGCCTTATTGTGTGACTCGAGATCTCCGGCTGTCTAAAGGCCAGTTCCAGAAGCTAAGGGAGCAAAATCCAGTGGTGGGAAAGATTCTTCATCTCGAAGTTAAACAACCACTGGATCAGAGACATCTTCTATTCTCACAGGACAAGCTAACATTTAGCGATCTTTGAAAAACTCTGGTAGAATTGAGGACTGTGATGATGGAGAAGAACCTGATGAAATTGGCGGTCCCAAAGATAGTTTGTGGGTTGGATGGACTGAAATGGAGGGTGGTGAGAAGTATGATGGAAACTATCTTTCTATTCAGTGGCATCGAGATCCTTGTATGTTGTTTCAATATTCGCAGCCCAGATTTGAACGGCGTCGACTATTACTTCCACCTAACGTCTCGTTCTCAAAATGGAGAGTCCTGTAAATATCGCCATGCCATGAAGGATTCTGGGAGATTCGCCAACATCGCCAAGCCACTTACTAAATTCACAGAAGGGAAGGTGCAGTACCAATGGGACGAGGAATGTCAGCGATCTTTCGAGACATTGAAACGAGCTTTGACGAGTGCTCCCATATTAAGTTATCCTTTGCCAGATGGAAACTTCGTATTGGATACCGACGCTGTTGGTGCTGTGCTTTCGCAGATCCAGGAGGGCCAGGAGAGAGTCATCGGATACTTCAGCAAGACATTGGGCAAGCCTGAATGGAATTAGTGTGTCACTCGCACGGAACTCTTGGCTGTGGAAAGGGGGGTAGGAGATTTCTACAAGTACCCGTATGGTAAAAAATTCCTCCTGTGGACTGGTCACGCAGTACTGTAGTGGCTCCTGCAATTTACAAACCCCGAAGAACAAGTAGTCAGGTGGATTGAGCGGTTGCAAGAATTCGACTTCAAGACTGAACATTGCGCTGGAATAAGCCATTAGAATGCTGATGCCTTATCGAGGAGACCATGCCCTGATAATTGCAAACATTGTCAGTGAGCTGAAGAAAAAAGGGCTGTATAACTAACGCCTCGATGACCATTGGCGATCTGAGGAGATCCAGAAAGACTAGAAATTGGATCCGGAGTTAAAAGAAGTTATCCGGTGGAAGGAAGAAAACCGAAAACCTATGTGGTAGGCGACTTCCCGTCTCTCACCCAGTAATACTGGACTCAGTGGAACTCCCTCATCCTGGAGAGTGGACAGTACTGGAAACTCCAGAGGAGGGCAAGGACAGAGAACAGAAATAGGAGACCAGAGGTTTTGCGATAATTACATGACGGTACAACCGGAGGGCATTTGGGGGTGATAAAAACCCTGGGGAAGTTAAGAGAACGCTTCTATTGGGTAAATTGCCAAGCATATGTGAAGGATTGGTGCCGGAAATCTACTGTTTGTGTAGCAAGTATTGGGCCTCAGAAGTAAGCAAAAGCTCCCATGAAGCAATATAAGGTGGACGTCCATTCGAAAGAGTAGCCATTGCCGGTCCATTTCCTGAATCTGACTCCGGAAATAAATACATTGTGGTGGTGATGAACTATTTCAGTAAATGGGCAGAAGCTTATGCCTTCCCGAATCAAGAAGCCGTTGCTGATGTCCTTGTCAAGGAATGGATCAGTCGTTTTGGTTCCCTTGGACCAAGACCAAGGTATAAATTTCGAGTCTACTCGTTTCCAAGACGTCTGCAAGCTCTTGAAGATCAATAAAACACTGAAGACAGCATTACACCCGCAATCCGATGGAATGTTAGAATGGATGAATAGAACCATTAACTGCCATTTGTCAAAGGTAGTCTCTGACCACCAAAGAGACTGGGATGAGTATTCTTTGTTTCTATATCGTTCGTCAGTGCACGAGTCCACGGGTCAGACTCCAGCCAGTGTTAATATGGGACGAGAGTTACGACTGTCATCCAATTTGAAGTTTGGATGTCCCCCACGTGTAGGGACCGCAGGTGAAGACTATGTCAGCCAGTTACGTCAAAGGATGAATGACATCCAACAGCGAGTCCGGTTAAACATCGAGAATGCCACTGCTCGAAAGAACGGCATTACGTAGTAAAAAAAGTAAAAGTGAGTTTTGGTTTACTCGTTGAAGATGACAACTTCGCTGTTGAAACTTGCGTTGAGTGATAAAAGAAAGGTTTGGTGTTATGGTACAAAACTTTGTATTTATACGTCAATTAAGTGTATTCAGTACCATGTTATTAATTTTTCAGATACGCAGCTTCTTGCTTATGCAATATACCTATTCGAGAACGGAGGTTTTCGCGGCCAGAGTCAAAGTTGATTCTGCTTTTTCCGGATTTGGACCGCATCATTTTTTCGAAATTAATTTATTTGTATATCTAAACCGGCATATAGACAAAGTTTCCGGACGTTTCGCCCACACTTATAAGGGGCTTTTTCAAGGATGAGAAAAAACAACAAAAGAAATGTTACTTACCTTGCGGCGACTCCATTCATTTAGTATTTTTCTCACAAACACACTTTGAAAATTTCGAGGGGCCAATTATTATTTCTTCTTACCTATTATTCATTTACAATTTGTGCGGCAGTGTGACAAGTTGAATAAAAAGTGGAGTTTCAAAGTGTGTTTGTGAGAAAAAGACTAAATGAATGGAGTCGCCACAAGGTAAGTAACATTTGTTTTGTTTATTTCTCATCCGTGAAAAAGGCTCTTATAAGTGTGGGTGAAACGTCGGAAAACTTTGTTTATATGCCGGTTTAGGTATATAAATAAATTACTTTCGAAAAAATGACGCGGTGCAAATCTAGAAAGAGCAGAATCAACAATATACCAATTCTTTTATCCAGAATAGTACAATTCTGTTTTATAGTCCTTTTTTCAGCTGTTTGCATAGTTAATTAATTTATTTTGTACCAAACGATAGGTATTGTTTAGCAAAATTAATAAAACGGAATATCATAAGTTACCAAAAATTAAAAAAAAAACTCTGATAAGGTTCGATATATCTGTTCATTTTTAGCCTAAGACCATGTGTTAGTAATTTTTCACAGAAGGATGAAATAATTAATGTTTGAGTTGACGGATGCCCCTAATTTCAGAAAACAATGGAAATATTAAATATCTTTTCAAATTTAGATCAAATCTGTGACCAAATAAAAACAATACGAAAAATCTGAATTTACATTTACAACGTTGATATATTTATTTTTCCAAAAATGAAAGATTAAGAAAAAATGACACCGATATTTTTTCAATTGTAAAAACCTTCTTTTTAAATACATTTAAAAAAAAACAAAAACCGACTTAACTAAAAGTAAAAAATAATATTATCCTGCAACAATAAATACATTTTCTAAAGTCGGTGCCAAGCTGAATAGTCAAATTTCAAAGTATTGTTACGAAATTTACCAAAGCCGACCCTGTTTCATTTCAGTACGACATCAATCGCTTTGGGATAAAAAATGGTTCTCGAAATGACTCGGCAGCTGTAGGGGTGATGATTGATTTTGCGAGAATTTTCTAAGCTGGTTTTATAAAGGAAGCAGCCCACGATCGCAAGTTAGTAGGACAGGACGACGAGCGTATATCGTAATGTTATTGTGAATCAGCAGTTCTGTATAATTTGATGTAAATAAACTTCTAGAAAAGTGAAAGTGAATATTAGTTTTATAATTTTAAATTGAACCCACGGACTATATAACAAAATTTGGTGTCAGAAGTGGGTTTAAGTGCAGTTAAAATCGTAATTTGATTTATGGAAACCTGTAGCATAGAAAAAATGGACGAAACTACCAAAAAAATAGTCAATTAGGTTACGGAGGGACTAGACGAAAAAATAGAACAGATTCTAGAAAAAAGTGACAAGAAGGAGAAACAACATCAAGAAGAAATTCAACAAATGTTAGTGAAATCTTTTGATGAAAAACGTAAAATAGAATTAGAAAATCTTGTCACTACGATGGAGGAAAAGCAACAAAATCTAGTTTCCACAATGAAAAGTGAACAACATAATTTAATTGAAGGATTGTTGTCGAAATTTGTAGAAAAACAAGATGAAACTGAATTGACGAGACAAAATGAATTTAAATTATTTGAAGAAAAACAAGAACAAGTTGAATTAAAACGACAAAATGAATTTAAAAGAAAAGAGACAAATGCAATTTGAACAACTAATGCAAATAGTATCACAAGTTAATGAAACAGTTAATGAAATAATGCAAATAGTAGAATCAGATTTGCTGAGGCTAATAAACACCTTACGATTGAGGAAGAATTGCAGAATTTTACAAATTGTACTCTTCTACATTATAACATCAGAAGTCTACTGGCAAATTTTAACGAGCTTTGTGTAAATATAAACAAATTAAATGAAAACAATAAGATCGCAGTAATTGTACTCACAGAGACATGGATTGTCACAGATATTGCATCATTTAATATCCCTGGTTATTCTGTCCACTATAATGAGACAAAGTTTAATAAATGCGATGGTGTAGTAATCTATGTGCGAGATGATATAACCGCTGATGTCAAAAATTCAACTGACTGAGGTATGCTTGCTTGAATGTGTAATACACTACAACAATACTAAAATTAACATAAGTGGTATATATAGACCCAATCCCACTTGCGAATTAACTTTTGTAAACAATTTAGATCAGTACTTATCTAACATGTCCAAACATAACATATTAATTCTCATTGGTAATGTAAATATAGATATAAATCCCTTAAATTCTCAAACCCCTAGTTCATTAATTTATACGAATATGTTACAAAAAAATGGATTTTTACCTGAGGTCAATGTACCCACTAGGGTTGAAAACAACTCTAGTACAACGATTGATCATATTTCCACTTACATAAATAAACTTAATCAAAAAGATACAAAAACAAAAACTATAATATTCCATAACAACTTAACAGACCATTATCCGTTGTTATACAATCTGCAGCTTAAACAGAAAGGCAACTTCTGATGTTACTAATATATCTAATAATATAACGAAAATAAATGAAAGCAAATTAATACAACTCGTCAGAGATATTAACTGGGAAGATATTTACAGCTCCCGAGACCCGCAACTTGCAACTAATCTCCTGTATAAAAAAATATTTCGAGTAGCTCGGCTGTGCTAAAAGTTACAAACAAAAACTATAAGCTTAAACCGTGGATGACAGCTGGGCTTCTCACGTCGATTAATAGAAGTAGAGATTTGTCTTACACATAAAAATAATGAAAAAATCAAGCAGGAGTACAAACATTATAGAAATTTTTTAAATAAGCTAATAAAAAAAACAAAAAATGAATATTATAAAACCAAACTATTTGAATCAAAATAATAATAAATAATCATATTATAAAAAATCTTGGGATCTAATTAATGAAGCAACAAATGTTAAAAATAAATTAATGATACTATAAAATACATTAATAGCAATAATAAAATTGTTACTTGGCATAAAGAATTAGAAATAACTTTAATACGTATTTTATTGAAATTGGGGAAGAAATATTAAAAACTGTAAATAGTAACCGAGTTTCACAGATTCCAGAAAAACAAATAAACAGTACAATGTATATGAACCCTACTGATTATAAAGAAATTCAGGAAATTACATCAACATTAAAAAATAACGCAGCCCCAGGGATTGACAAAATTTCCGCTAAAATTATTAAATTATTAAGAGACTTTATTAGTAAACCCCTAGCACATATAATAAATATTATATTTGAAACTACATTAGTACCTTGTCAATTTAAAGAAAGTTGTGTAACGCCAATTTACAAAAGTGGAAAAAAAGAAGAAATGACGAACTGTCGCCCTATATCTCTAATTAACAACTTCTCAAAAATATTTGAAAAATGTGTAAATAGTCGGCTCCTATCTTTTATACAAAAACCCGAAATATTATCTACTAATCAATTTGGCTTTCAAAAAAAATTGGCACAGAGCAACCTTTAGAAATCCTAACAACCCAAATTCTTAATAGTTTCAATGAAAACAAAAAAAACATTGCTATTTTTATAGATCTACAAAAAGCTTTTGACACTGTTTCGCATATAAGATTACTTAAAAAGCTTGAAAAAATTGGTATAAGGGGTAATGTGTATCAATTGTTAAAAAATTATGTTAGACAGATCACAACAGGTTAAAGTAGGTCAAGAATATAGCGATAAAAAAAACATTAAAACAGGGGTGCCACAGGGGACCATTTTGAGCCCTACATTTTCCTTATATATATAAACGACCTTCTAAACTATAACAAGTGTAACATTTTATCATATGCTGATGACACCGTGTTGCAATGCGAAGGTAAATCATGGCAAGAAGTCCGGCAAATTGCTCAAGAGGCACTCAATGACGTTAAGATCTGGCTTGACAGTAAAAAAAGCCTAAATAAAACTAAATCTAAGTACATTGCATTTGCACCTAACGTGTCGGGACTAAGGGAAAATTTGGGGCCCTGATGATTGAAGGAACACAAGAAAATGTAGTAGCCAGAACTAACCACATAAAATACCCTGGGGCTAATCATTGATCAACATCTTAAGTGGATTATGCACATTGACTACGTATCCAAAAGAATAAAAAAACTTACTTATAAATTCTATATGTTGCGTAACATACTCAACAAAAACAACTTGCTTATAGTTTACAACAGTCTAGTGGAATCCATACTAAACTATGGAATTACCATTTGGGGTTCTGCTTATAAAACAAATTTATCAAAATTAGAGGTTACACAGAATTATATCCTAAGAACAATGTTTAAATTAAAAAGTTGTAACAGTGTAAAAAGTATTTTTATCAATGAATCTCTTTTAAATATTAAAGGTCTTTATATGCATTCTGCTCTTAAGTTTATTCACAAACATACAGGTTTAAAAAAAATTAGTCATCCTTATTCTACCAGAAGCAAATTACTAGAAATGTATTCTCACAACCGTTACTCCAAAGCTGTGTGTCAAAAACATATATTTTTTAATGGAATTAATTTATATAATATACTTCCTCGTAAATTAAAAAATCTTTCTTTTTATAAATTTAAATGTAAGAGCAAAAAATATTTGATTTCAAATTATAACATGTTAAGTCTAAAACTTGCCTAAAAAATGACTAACTTTCTACATCCTGTATTTTGCTTCCTATTTCACTATGTTTCTCTTTTTCTCTCTTAATTATAGGATCATTGAGGAATTTTGTATATTTGTTTATTAAATGCTACTTGGTTTAATATGTATAGGACACAACACAGTGTAAATACTTAGGTGTCCTCTATTAAAACATTCTCTTCTCTCTTTATGTATAACATTTCGTGACTTTTACAAATAAACAAATAAACAAAAAAAATATATGGCTGTCTTGCCTAAAATGAAATACCGAAGCAAATAACAACAATAAACAATTGTAAGTATTTTCTATTATAAAATAAGGATATACTGTACAGACATCCTTTAATGTATTTTTTAATAATATAACATATAGTAATAATTATAATTTTTAAGAGAACATTAAACTCTAAGACTAAAAAATTGTAAATTAGTTTGTAAACTAAACAATAATAGATATAAAAGAGATAAACGACGACATAAAGATCCTAAAAAATAATGTGGAGGCCCTTGAAACCAAAGTAGATGACATCGATTCCATACAGAGCCAGGTGAAATTTGAAATCAGTGCTATTCAAAACAAAGTAGAAATAGAAATTAAAAAAATGCAACAGGATTTGCAGAGAGGGAAATACGAGCACACCGTGAGTACCAAAGGTTCCTTTAGTAAACCACCCACATTTGATGGCAGTTCATCTTGGCCCATGTATAAACGCCAATTTGAGGCTAATGCTAATGGATGGAATAATCAAGAAAAATCTACTTCTTTGGTAATTTCGTTAAGAGGTCCGGCCCTAGAACTCCTCCAAAGCATTCCAGTCGATGAATAAGGCAATTTCGACAAGATCATCGCCATCCTACACAAACGATACGACAATCAATCCTTGAGCCAGGTATACCAAGTCCAACTGAGTGGAAAAACGCAAAAATCCGGTGAAAGCCTCCAAGAATTCGAACCAGAGATTAGACGGTTCGGGTTAGTTCACTTGTCCTATCCAGACCTGCCAGAGGAAACGAAAGACCAGTTGGCCACACAGAGTTTCATAAATGGCATCAGAGATGTGGAAATACAATGAAATCTAAGACTAAGTGGCGTCAAGAAGAGTAATGAAGCTCTACTTCGGGCTTTGGAAGTAGAGGCCGTCATGAACAAGTCCAAGCCGAGGGCCCGAGGAGTTTCCTTTAACCAGGAAGAGCCAGAGTCACCATGTCAAGCCCTGCTGGCTGGTCTGAATAAGTTATTAGAACGGTCACAAAGAACTGGCACCAGAGGGGGATGTTACTGTGGTGAACGGACAGGACACTTCCAATGTGATTGTCGAGTGAGGCCACCTGAATGATCACCGACCAGGGGTAACCAACAGAACAGTCACATGTCCAGGGACCGTCAGCCAGTCAGCATAAGGGGGCGAATGCTGACTAACCCTCCACCAGCCCCCCAAACGTTATCCATCCGGAGATTTTGCAGAGATAGCAGCAGCCTAGTCGACAGGGGCACCTTCAATGGCCGAGCAATTACCATCACCATTGACACCGGCGCCGCTATGTCCATTGCCATGTCCAGGGTTTTGAGAGCATCAGAGATTAGGCCAGCTAACAACAACATCCAGCTCAGAACAGTCACCGGCGAGTCCATGTCAATACAGGGTGAGGCAGATGTCGTGCTACAGATAGGGGACAACTCGATCCGGGATAGGGCCTGGTAGCGAATATTGAGAGAGATATGATGTTCTTCGGTTCCTAAATGAGGAATTTGTATTGACACGGCCCGTCAACAGTTCAGTCACCTCCATAAAAATTGTGGCAAAGTCTTCAGCTAGAATTACCGGTCGAACGAAACAGATTATTCATGACAGCTAGCAGCAATCCTGGGAGCTGCGTTGGAATGGTGGAGCCCGTACACTCAGCTCATGACTACTTAGTAGGACGGGCTATAGTTAAAACCGGACGAGATATACCAATCAGATTCCTGAATTTGTCCAACAACGACATCAGAATTGCCAATGTTCAAGAGATAGCTTGTTTCGAGCCAGTAGAGACCATCATCAATTGCGAAGAAGAGTACCAGACGTCGGTGAAGGAGACAGGGCCCAGTAAAGCCTGACATCTGAGAAAGAGACCTTCCATTGGAATCAGGATTGCGAAACTTCAGGCGACTGAAGGCAGCACTATGTTCCAGCCCAATCCTAGCCTTTCCTACACCGTCCGGCAAGTTAATCTTAGACACCGACGCCAGCAACACAGGTTTGGGGGCCGTTCTATCCCAGGTGCAAGATGGCGAAGAGAGGGTGTTCCAGTACTACAGCCGTGGATTCTCGAAACCGGAAAGAAGTTATTGCGTCACCAGAAAAGAACTTCTTGCAATAATAAGGGCTGTAGACCATTTTCACAAATATCTTTATGGTCGTCATTTCTTAATCCGGACAAATCATGCCGCCCTCAAATGGCTGCTGAACATGAAGACACCGGAAGCACAACTGGCAAGGTGGATGGAAAAATTACAGGAATACGATTTTAAGGTTGAACATGGTGCCGGTCGTTTGCATAATAATACCGATGCCTTATCAAGAAGACCCTGTAGAGCAAAATGCAAACACTGTCTGAAGACGGAACAGCGAAAGGGTGTCTACATCAGGCAGATCCGAGTGCAAGCCAATGAAGACTGGACAACGGAACAGTGCATCCAGGACCAAATGGCTCATCCAGACATCGAACCAATCCTGTAACTCAAAAAGAGAGGGGCACCCAGGCCACGATGGGACGGGGTAGCTAGTTACTAGGGCGTCCTGAAATCGTTATGGGCCCAATGGGACTCTCTAAGAGTAGACAATGGGATGCTCAAGCGAGTTTGGGAAATCGCTGATGGACGAGAAACCAAGTCCCAACTGGTAGTTCCGAAGAAAAAGATACCAGTCATCCTGACCGAAGTACATGATGGGATTACCGGAGGCCACCTGGGCATGAATAAAACCCTAGACAAAGTTCGCCAGCGGTACTACTGGGTGAATTACTTCGAAGACGTCAGAGCTTGGTGCCGCAAATGTGCCACCTGTGCAGCCAGTAAGGGCCCGAAGACCCGTACCAAGGGCAGAATGCAGCAGTACAATGTGGGCGTCCCATTTGAGAGAATTGCCATCGATGTCGCCAGTCCGTTTCCCTAGTCTGAGAGCGGGGACAAAGACATTCTGGTCGCAATGGATTACTTCATCCAATGGCCTGATGCATATGCGATACCCAACCAAGAGGCAACCACGGTAGCGACGGTGCTAGTAGAACAACTATTCAGCAGGTTTGGCGTCCCGATGGAACTACATTCAGACCAGGGGCGTAACTTCGAATCAAATGTATTCCAGAAGGTTTACACGATGTTGGGGATCAGAAAAACGAGAACAACACCATTGCACCCACAGTCGGACGGAATGGTGGAGAGATTCAACAGGACCTTGGAACAACACCTATCCAAGGTCGTCAGCAATAACCAGCGTGATTGGGATGAGCATATTCCCCTATTCCTGTGGGCATATCGCTCTGCCGTACATAATAGTACAGGCCTGACCCCAGCCAGGGTCCTATCCGGAAAGGAGCTGCGATTACCCTGCGATTTGGCATTTGGCTCCCCCGAAGTACCTCCCCAAGACATCGACGATTATGCCGACTAGCTCCGACATAACATGCTGGCAATACACGAATTAGCCCGAACGCAGATGTTGGCCACCAGTGACCGGATGAAGACGCGATACGACCTCAAGGCCAATTCAGTCGGGTTCCAGGAGAGGGACAAAGTCTGGCTGTACAACCCCCAACGGAACAAGGGTAAATCCCCAAAGCTTACACCCGCCTGGGATGGTCCATACGAGGTGGTCAAGAGGCTTAATGACGTCGTCTACCGGATCCGTCGAAACCCCAAGGTTAAGTTGAAGGTGGTCCATTTAGATCGACTCGCTCCCTACAATGAAGAGGATGTTTCTGATCGAGACGATCAGAATTAAAGGGAGGGCAGTGTTATGAAATTTACCAAAGCCGACCCTGTTTCATTTCAGTACGACACCGATCGCTTTGAGAAAAAAAAATGGTTCTCGAAATGACTCGGCAGCTGTAGGATTGATGATTTATTTTTACGTTAATTTTCTATGCTGGTTTTAAAAAGGAAGCAGCCCACGATCGCAAGTTAGTAGGACAGGACGACGAGCGTATATCGTAATGTTATTGTGAATCAGCTGTTCTGTATAATTTGATGTAAATAAAGTTCTAGAAAAGTGAAAGTGAATATTCGTTTTATAATTTTAAATTGAACCCACGGACTATATAACAGTATCTACAATTATTTTCACTTTAACTTGGCACCGACTTCAGAAAAAGTATTTAATTATGCAGGATTTTTTTTTACTTTTTATTTAAGTTCCCTTTTTATTGGTTCTTGTTTTTTAAAAATGTATTTATTTTACAAATTTTACTGAAGTAATGAATGTAGTTTTCAAATCTAACTTTTTCGGTATTGCCAAAAATGAGGTATTACATTCATTTTTTTGACCAATCTCGTTTTCTGATGAATAAAATAGAGTAACCTGTTTCTAATTCTTTATAAGTATTAAGAAAGTTTTGAATATGATTCCAACTTGATGGACAAACGGTATTCTAGACGATTTGATAATTTTCAATTGTCTGTTAATTATCGGACATTTCGATTAAATTCCAATTACATTCATTTAATAGACTCTCCTCCCCGAAATTTCATAAAATTATTCATTATACAAATTTTTAGTGATACAGCATTGGATGCAGATAAAAAAAAATTACATAAATATTTGTTATACATTTTTTAGAACAATGGCATTATTAGATGCATGATTATTTTAATTCTAATTTCTCCTGTTTCATAACAATTTTAGATATTATCAAAAATCAAGGCACTTTTAAGTAAAATTCATATTTGCTGAAAAACCTCTTATACTATGTAATAATTACACTATATGTTCTGACCGTGTAAATCTTTTATGAAGAATAACTTTTTCTCTAATTATAATTCATAAGAAAGTATTCCGTTCGAATCCAATTTATGAACACCCACTATATATAGAGACCAACTGTGAACTTCAAACTTCAAGTTTATTAACTGACATTTATTTTGACTCTATTCTAATCTATTTTCAATATATTACAAGTTCAGAACAGAAACATTTCCTTGTATTAATACTGTCACCTACACGATTCCAACTTAGTGGACCAAGTCCTAGACAATTTGAAAATCTTCAACATTTTTATGTTAATTAGTATCGGACATTTCGATTCAATTTCAATAAGTTTTTTACTAGACTCTTCTCGGCGAAATTTCATAAAATTATTCATTATACAATTTTTGGCATACACCATATCACCATAATTAGCTAAACTAATAAACTAAATAATTTGAGATATCATTAAAAAAATAAAGGTCCCTCTCAAAATAAATTGATATTTTTTGTGAAACCTATTATATAGTTGGAAAAATTTCATATATATTAGTTATACATTTTTTTAGCATAATTTAGCATATCCAACTGCAGTTTTTAATTACTTAATTACTTCTGTTTGATAACAATTTTAGACATTCAGAAAAATAAAGATACCTACTTCAGTTTTGAACAAAATTCATATTTGCTGACAACACTCGTATACCGTTGAAAAATTAAGTCCTCAAACTGGAGTATTTGAATAATAGTATTTTAGGTTTTTTTATTCTTCACAATAGTCTCACTACAAAATCAATTTGTTACTTGCTACGATATATGTCAAAAAACATTTCTATTTCACCAATTTTGACTGTTTAATAAATCTTAATGCTCAGTTTAGGTTTTATTTATTCTCTATGAACGTAGGCAGTTTACTACAACTATAGGTCATAACATTTGTGATTTATTACAACATAGAATAAAAAAAGAATGTAACTTGAAATGTTGACTGGGGAAGAATGTAAAGCAGAAAGCACTTTAAAATTTTAGAAATTTGTGGGGTATATTGGATATATGACAGATGTATGAAAAATTACAGAAAACCTTCTTTTTGATTATGATTGCCAAAGTTTCTTATAATTATTCCTTTATATAAATAAGGTTTTTCCTATATGTAATCAATTTAAAACTTTGAAACCCAATAGGTATTTATTGTAACTCATTACTATATATATTGTAATGTTTCACACTCGGGTGCAGTTCAGTTCTTGGATTTATTAAAAAACACAGTCCAACTCACTCTAATTTATTTCCACTACTTTTACACAATTTATATTCACAGAAACAAGTGCAGATCTGCACTGTCCCAATCTCTTTGGTGTTCAGAGACTACCTTTTACAAATGGCGGTTAATGGTTCTATTCATCCGTTCAACCATTCCATCGGATTGCGGGTGTAATGCTGTGGTCCGTGTTTTATTGATCTTCAAGAGCTTGCAGACGTCTTGGAAAAGAGTAGACTCGAAATTTCTACCTTGGTCTGAGTGCAACTCCAAGGGAACACCAAAACGACTGATCCATTCCTTGACAAGGACATCAGCAACGGTCAAGGCTTCTTGATTCGGCAAAGCATACGCTACGGCCCATTTACTAAAATAGTCCATCACCACCACAATGTACTTGTTTCCAGAGTCGGATTCAGGAAATGGACCGGCAACATCAATGGCTATTCTTTCGAATAGACTGCCCACGTTATATTGCCTCATGGGAGCTTTTGGACGCTTCTGAGGCCCATTACTTGCTGCACAAACAGTACATTTCCGGCACCAGTCCTTAACATCCACTTGGCAGTTTACCCAATAGAAGCGTTCTCTCAACTTCCCCAGGGTTTTCATTACTCCCAGATGTCATCCAATTGTACCATCATGTAGTTCTCGTAAAACCTCTGGTCTCCTATTTCTGGGAACTACAATCTGTTTTCTGTCGTTTCCCTCTGGAGATTCCAGGACGCACTTGAGAAGTCCATTTTCCAGGATGAGGGAGTTCCACTGAGCCCAGTAAGACTTTATGGTTGGTGAGTATCGGGAAATCTCTTGCTACGTATGTTTGCGATCTTGTTCCTTCCACCGGATAACTTCTATTAATTCTGAATCTAATTTTTGGTCTTTCTGGATTTTCTCATGTTGCCAATGGTCATCGACGGCGGTAGTTCTATAGAGAACAGCCCCTTTTTCTCCAGCCCGCTGACAATATTTACAATCATCAGGGCATGGTCTCCTCGATAAGGTATCAGCATTCTTATGGCTTGTTCCCGCGCTATGTTCAGTCTCGAAGTCGAATTCTTGCAACCGCTCAATCCACCTGGCCCCTTGTCCTCAGGAGGAATCTTTTACCATAGAGATACTTATAGAAATGTTCTACCCCCTTTACCACAGCCAATAGTTCCCTGCGATTAACGCAGTAATTCCGTTCAGATTTGCTCAAGGTCTTGCTAAAATAGCCGATGACTTTCTCCTGACCGTCTTGGATCTGCGAAAGCACCGCACCAATTCCGACATTGCTTGCGTCGGTATCCAAAACGAAGTTCCCATCAGGCAAAGGATAACTTAAAATGGGGGCACTGGTCAATGCTCTTTTCAGTGTTTCGAATGATCGCTGACATTCCTCGTCCCATTGGTACTGCACCTTCCCCTCTTGTCTATTAAGTGGCTTGGCGATGTTGGCAAATCCGGCTACGTACCGACGATAGTACGTGCATAACCCCAGGAAACTTCTTAACTGGTGGATATCTTGAAGTATCAGCCATTCCTGGACGGCTTTGATTTTCTGTTTGTCAACAGCTACTCCCTGTGCGGAAACTACATGTCCATGATATTACACCTCTTCTTGGAAAAGCTGACATTTCTTTGGGCTTAACTTTAGTCCGGAACTTCGAAGTCGCCCAAATACCTCCTCACTTTGTCTCAAAAGATTTTCCAACCACGATAATGTTGTTAAGATACACCAGGCACGTTTTCCATGAAAGCCCTTTTAACACTGTTTCCATCAATCTTTCAAACGTTGCTGGAGCATTACATAGTCCAAACGGCATCACCGTGAATTGATAAATTCCTGAGCCGATGGTAAAAGCAGTCTTTTCTCGGTTCCACCTGCCAATAACCGCTTTTCAAGTCCAGGGTGGAAAACATCTTCGATCCAGCCAACGTATCTAGGGTATCGTCTATTCTTGGAAGGGGATAGCTGTCTTTCTTTGTAGCGTGGTTTAATTGCCCATAGTCCATCTTTCTTTTTAACCAAGACAACTGGGGAAGCCCAAGGGCTATTGGATGGTTCAATAACACCTTCTTCCTCCATCTCACGGACTATCCTGTCGGCTTCTTCTCTTTTAGCTAGGGGTAGTCTTCTCGCCGACTGTCGAATAGGTTGAGCGTTCCCAGTATTAATTTTATGTTTTACCAGATCGGTTCGTCCTCTTTTGTCATTCCCTACATCGAAAATATCCTGGTAGTTATTAACGATGTCCCTCAATTTTGCTTTCTGGTTTGGTTTCAAATTCTTAGATGAATCGGTGATGAGTCTTTCCAGTTCCTCAGATAGTTTACCTGCTGGGATTTCTGCATGCTGTGTGCTTCTGACTGCAGAGGAAACTGTTGAACAATGGCCCAACGTTGTTCCTTTCTTAAGCACAACCGAATAATGATTCAGGTTCATTACTCTTACCGGAACAATCTCCCTGGCACGAAACAGAGTCTTCCCCAGTGCGACTCCTCTGCCTACATTTCCGTCGTTAAGTTCGGGATCAAACATCATTACTTCCAGCTTTCCCATCTAAGCGAGCATCTATAATCATTTCAGCTCTTTCCGGATCATTGACATCCTCTGCTAAGATGGCTAGAAGCTCTATGTCATCTTTTCCATGAAGCACCACTTCTTCGTCATTCACTCCCAGCATTCCATCTTTGAAGTTTAACTGGAATCCCTTGGAGCTCATGACATCCATTCCAATGATTACTTCGTCTTCGATGTCTGCCACTAATGCCCGATGTAGGAAGGTTGTGTTCCCCAAGGTCATTTCAACCTCTATTTCACCATGGACTTTCGCTGCTTCTCCTATCGCTGTTCGCAGTTGCCATTTTGTTGGTTTTATCATTGTCTCTAAAACAATGTTGGGCCTTATTACTGTTTTCGTCGCACCAGTATCCAGCAGCATTGTAAATTGCTTCCTATTAATAAGGCCATCTACAAAGACACTGTTAACGTGGTTGCGTAGCAAAGCGACATATGCTTTGGTAGTTGGGACTTGTTGGTCACAGGTCGACGATGGTCCCTCTATATTGACTTTCTGTACTCTGTACTTCGTTGCTGTCCTTGCAACGACTATGGGCATGTTCTACCTTACGACACTTCCGACATCTAACTAGGCTTTTTTTTGTAAGGACTTCTTCTATTATCTTTCTTACAGAGGCTTCATCGTCTCCGCCATCTTCGGATTCTCCGTCAACGATTCGGAGTTTGGCTTGACCTCTGCAGGTATTTTTCGCAGCCTCGAATTCTAGAGCTCGAGCCAGTGCATCCACTAATTGAGTCGGTCGAGCTAGGGTCAATGCTTGTCTGGCTTCGTGATCCCGAAGTCTATCCAAAAATGCTTGCACTGCTAACCTTTCTATTACATTTTCCGGTGTGGCTGGATAGGCAAGGCGAACCAGACGGGCAATATCAGCTTCAAACTCTTGTAGGGATTCATTTGATTTCTGGTGGCGATTTTTCAATTGGGAGTGGTAGACGTGCTCCAAATGTGTCTGGCCATACCTCAGTTCTAAATGTTTGACGAGTTGTTCGTAGTCTTCTTGCTCCGAGGTATTCAACGTTTGCAAAATATCTGTAGCATCCCCTCTTAAAGCGAGGGTTAATGCTATTGCTTTCTCCTCTGCCGACCATCCGTTTAGCTTTGCCGCAGCCTCGAATTAGCGTTGATAATTAGTCCATGACGACTTTCCATCAAATTTTGCTGCACCATACTTTTCAAATTTTCCAGTAATTGGGCTTCTATGGATTCTTTCAAGGTTTTAGAGTTTTCTAACAATTTGTCTTCTAGAGTTTTCGAATTTTCTTGCAATTTTTCTACTAACATATCTTCTAGGGACTTAGAATTATCTTGTAATGTTTGTAGTTTATCCTCTTAAGTCTTAGAATTTTCTAGCAATTTATCCTCTAAAGACTTAGAATTGTCTTGTAAGGTTTCTTTCAAATTTTACATTTGCTTTAATAGCATACTCATGTCACCATTAGCAGAAACTTCAAAAAATACGTATTGGGATTATTACCTCCACTAATTAGGGCATCAAGTAGCCGTTGTATCAATTCACTTTTCTTCCCACTAATTTCTAAATCCCTTTCCTCCAGTTGTTTTTTTAAGTCCGTCACTTTCAATTGGTCCAAATTCACGTTTTTAAACATTGTCAGTCTATTTATTTTTCACTTGAAAAGTTCCACAAATACACCTACACCTGTCACCACTGTAATGTTTTTATTTTCACACTCGAGTTCAGTTCAGTTCTTGGATTTATTTAAAAACACAGTCCAACTCACTAATTTATTTCCACTACTTTTACACAATTTATATTCACATAAACTACTATTTACATTTTATCTTAACTGTACAATACGACCGCCGAAAACTGAATGCCTCGTATCGCCAGCTGTTCATATTTATATATTTATCTTGGAATTGTCTGGTACGTCCACGAACCATCGGGAAACTCTTTCATGTTCTAGAAGCTTTAAGGGAATTCCCAGTAACGGCAGCGATCCGCCTGTTGAGAGACAAACATTTCGGGTTCCCAGAATTTATCGGAATAATGTCCCTTCCATGAATTGGTTGATGGCCGATTGCACCAGCTTTCGGATGAATTCTCGTAACAATATTTTTTCCGTTTCAGATAAAAGATTGATGCTAAAACCACAGGAAGAAGATGTACTCGTATCTCTAATTATAACCAAATCGTTAGTGATAACCGTACTTTCAACATTAGCCTTAACATCTGAAGACTCTTGAAACATACCGAGTACTCTTCCCAAATTTCAAAGTCCGTTACTGTTCTATTTTTCAACCTCCTCGCGTGATATTATTCCATGCTTCTGGCTTGTATATAAACGCAAGCTCCCGTACATTACAGTGATTTAGCGCTGTTTTCATCTGACTTTGAATGATATAATTTAAGAATTAGAATGGAAAACTTTCTCTACATCAATGGTAGCATACTGTGTATGTCACTAATTCCTCTTGTTCTTTACAACATTTGTAAGAATTACTATTCCTAACAAATTGGATTATGTTTTTCTACGCTACGTTTTTGTATTTTTTTTAAGAAAACTGTTGTACACCAACGAAACTTAAGCATTGTCTGACGGTCTTTGACTGGACTATGATTTTTAATGCCAAGTCTCACTAACTTTTGTTATTCTTTTTCTATTCTGTTATAATTCTCTACTTACCATTTTAGACTGGCATGCAATATTGGAATAATCAGTTTTCTATCATTTTAATTTTTGTACGTATTTCGTTTATTTAGTTATGTTTTTTAGACAAGCGCACAACTTCAACACAAGTAACATTGGTACGCTATGAATCATGCCAATTTGTCCAGAAGAAGAGACGCTTTATTTTGACAAAGTTAACACTGATATGTTTTATCCTCATACTTTGGAAATACGCCTAATAAGACACAAGGAATTATTTCCTCTACGGTAAAGAGATTTTTGGCTACTAATTATATAATTTGTCATCATTCTACATTTGCTTCTTTAAATAAATTAGTTTGTCGTTATATATTATTTTTTTATTTATTGTTAAATTATAAATCCCTATATGAAGCTAACATACAGAGCCAGGCATATGGTAATTCAAGTATGCCAATTCATTAATTCCATAGCAAACTTTGAAAACGTTGTTTGGGAGCTGATAATGGTCGATAATGAATAGTTGTAGTTAGCCAATCTTTACCGCATTTGTGAACCAAAATTGCTTCGAGAAATGTATTTTAAATGCAATTTAATTCCAATCTAATATTTTATTTGCACAATTTGTAATTCTGTTTTCTATGGTTATTCTTTGCAGTAATGTGTCATTTCTGATCATATTCAGTTAAGTAGGTTCTTCTCCAATAGTCCATTTCTGTTGCTTGCAGTTTTTTATCAATGTCTTTGTTAACCACCCATACGTCCGATCCGAACTTTACATAACTTTCGAAAATCGTCTTCTTAGGTCCGTGTGCTTGTTGACCTTTGGTTATTTTGTTTGTTATATTTTTTTGTCTCTGCCATCATTCGTTATTGCCACACCTAGATCTATTACGACATTTCCTATTACCATATACTGTGTGTTGGCCATATTTAATTTGTGGAATAGTACAATTATTTTCTGACCACCTTCTTTATCTTCAGCTCGTCAAGGAAGAACATCGTATATGTATGGACATTTCCAACTTCTATACCCATTCTATTGAATTTGTTAGGCAGTTCTTTAAGGTGTAGAGCATGAATATCTTAAACAGTGCTGGGGAAAGTGGAGGGTTTGCAGGGTGATGTATTTGTTATTGAGGTAACTCTGATCAAGGAATTCTCAACTTTTTTTTTGTGGTACTGAGTATAAGTCTTCTTCATGTCAACGAGTACAATATGCAGTTGCTGATTAAGGCCTGATCCACATTATGGTGCCGGTCACAGTCCGTTCACGGTCTTATCTCGATCTCGGTCTGATCTCGATCTCTGTCCGATCTCGGTCGGATCTCGGTCTAGTCGATTCACCCTGTTCGCAGTTCGTTCTCTGTCGTCTTAAACTGTCAATAGTCAAAGTTGGATGTGTGTGCCTCGTAACTGATAATAAAATTTACTCAAGTAAAATATTTTATTACTTCTAATATTTACGGGCGAAAAATATCATTGAATTGTTCTATTGAAGAATTATCTATTATAGTTCTGGTTCTTTATGAAGAAGATAATTCTAGCAACCCACGAAAATAAAATGAACCAAAGAGAAGAATGTGGGTGCATCCGAGTTTATTGCAACGAGGAGGGAGAATACCTCACTCTATGTTCATTTAATTTTACAATATTGTCGAATGCATCTGGGTACATTCGAAATGATTTTAAAGAAAATTACGTTATAAATACAAAATGAAAACACAACATTTCATTTCAGTTTACATCATATAAAACAATAAATAGGTCAGTTATTTCTTTTGTAAAACTGTATTTTGAATTTCTATTTTTTTTCACGAATTTGAAGTCACCTTTTACACAAAGGATAATTTAGTTATGTTAAATATATACAATAACTATTAACCAGGGATTTCAAGTATTTGATTTACTTGTCAATTTCACTGATAATAACTGACTGCTTGCCAGGCAATAAATACTCTCTAACATGAAAATGCCAAAGCTGTAGACCTCTTCACTAATATTTGTATATTTCTACCAAAATCCATATGAATGAAAAATTATTCTTCTATTGACAACAGAGGAGGTGTACCAAATGACAAAACAGAATTTAGTTATGGGCGTTAACAAAATAATTACTGAAACAGATATATTCAAAATGGAAGGTAGGACGTTGCTCAAAGTTTACAGAAAAAATAAGGAGAAACCCCTAATTTTAATTTTAGGAAGCAAATTATAGAATTAAATGAGAAATAAAAAATTAAAAAAGTTTCAAACCATCATGTATTGCATCAAATGAAAGGGCTCATTCTGAGGAAAACAAATAAATATTTTTTATATTTTAAAAATAAGTAGTTTAAAAGATATTAACAAAAATATTCAAATTACCCATCCCTCCTTTTCTCCGAAACTACAAGACGGAAAAATTGAAAAAAATAGAGATATAGGGCCTCACCTGAACATTACAGGAAAAATAAGGAAAAACCCCTAATCTTAATTTTTTTGGGGGGCACATTAAAGAATTAAATGGAAAATATAAAATAATTTTTTCAACCCACCTGTATAGCTCTAATTATACTGTGCTACATATTTCAGCCATCCTATATATGCTAATTGTGAACTAACTACTTGTGAATATAAAAAAAATTAACCACCCTATAGACTATAATTCAACTCTATTTGATAGTTCAAGCACAATCAATATACAACGGCTTCTAACATTTTTTTCAACCCATTTCATAACTATAATAATAACTCAAGTAAATAATTCAAATATCCTAACTGCTTTCATAACACATTTTTTTATCCACCCTGTATAAATATAATCCTATTCTACCCTTATTTCAACCACATTGTATATGTAACTACTTGTGAGCCTAACAATATATCATTTTGTTATCCACCCTGTAACCTGTATAAATATATTACAACTCCACCCGTTTTTCAACCACCTGTTATATGCAACTATTTACGGTCCACTCAATATACCTTTTTTTACCACCCCGTATAGCTTTCCCCTTATTTCCACCACATTATATATATACAGCTGCTTACGGGCCACCTAATATACATTTTTTCAAGGTTTTTTTAAATCCATGGAATTCTACTCCGCTCCAACTTTCATCTATCCTATATATGGAACACCCTGTAAAATTACACTTGATATATCGGCTGATTTTTTTAAAGATAGAAACATGTTACATTGGCATATTTCGAATTTTGGATAAAAGCTAAGCTTAAGCAAGTATCTAATATTTGGTGCATACGGTGGAAAAAACTGACTAATTATATGTTACCGAACATAGTAGTAGTTTTTCCGCTATATCTACCTTTTTTATCAATGTAAGAAAATAAAATGTATACCAGATTTTAAGTCAAACTATAGGCTTCGCAACAAAAAATGATTAAGCAAACTCAATTGAGTAGTTTTCACGTGAGACCCTAATAAACAAACAAACAGACAAACTACAATTTTATAATGGTATAGATATATAGATAACTAGCCGTTACCCGCTGTTTCACCCGCGTACGGAATATATAATTCTGCGCAAAAAGAAATAACTTATGAAGCATATGGGCTACTCAAAATAACAACTTTTACTAACTTTTGTGAACCATCCTACTTAACAATAAATCCACCAATCCCGAATATGTTTCACCCAAACTGCAAGTGCTAATGAGCCACCCTATATAACAGTTTTATTCAACATTTTTTTGAACAACCTTGTATAACTCTACTTCACCCTATAATGCAACCATCCTCCATATGATGCTGTTTATTTGTCACCCAATATAACATTTTTTAAACACCTAACTATGCCTTTACTCCACTGTATATTTCAGCTATGTAACTGCTTATGGTCTACGCTATATAACAATTATTTCTGAAAAATTTTGTGCCACCTTGTAAAGTATAATTTCTCTCCATCGTGTATTTTAACCATCCTTTATATGCAACATTGTGTTAAATTAACTGTGTACCTAACTATAATTTTGCTTCGCCCCATATTTTAGGTATTCCACATAGTATGATGCAACTGTTCATGGTCTATCCTATACAACAAAATTTTTTAAACATTTTTAGATCCACGCTGTAAACCTATTCCATTCCGCCCCCGATCTCAATCACTTTGTATATACAACTACCCAATATAACATTTTTTGTACCACTCTGTATAACTATAAATCCAATAATCCCCAACAAATTTCTTCTAAATTGCAACTTATTGGCCACCCTATATAACAATGTTATTCAACTATTTTTGAACGGCCTTGTACAATTATAACTCTACCATCCTGTATACTTAGAACTCTACTCCACCCTATACAACTATCCTGTATATGAAACAGCTTATAGATCATAACATTTCTTTGTAATATTGTTTTAACCGACCTGTATAACTGTAATTGTACTCCGCCACATATTTCAACCATCCTATATAAGCAACTACTTGTGGATAAATAATTTTGTTAAGCACCCTATAAACTATAATTCCACTCCATCTTAAATTTCAAAAACACTTTATGAACAACTGCTTCTAAAATTTTTTCAACCCGTTTCATAAATATAATATAATAACTCGAGAACATAAATCAAATATCCTGATTACTTACATAACACATTTTTCTAAGATTTGGATGTTCTTAATACTAAACTCTTAGATATCCACCTACAGGTAAGCAATACATTCCACCCGATAATATGGGATAAATTCGATGAAATTAGCGAATTTAGGGCCGAAACGAATGCAGAGTTGACAACAATGCAACAACAGACAAAATTTAACAAATTGAAGCTCCAACAGAAGCCCAAAAACGAATTTTTCTCAGAAAGTAACGGTCACAGTCTAACCTCAAGGCAATTGGAAACGAATAGAACCGTTTATAACTTATCTTCGGTCCAATTGAACTCTACCTCGATGGGCGTGTTGGCTAAGGGATTCAGTTACGCTATTGCTCCCTCTCACATACCAACAGAGATGCGAACACCGCTGAAATAATTAGACAAGATGGTCACATGTTCTAAGAAAGTCTAAACCTCCCAAAAGGAACCTATCTAAAGAAGAAAATGAGGCCTTGAAACAACTTCGCTTCAACAAGGACATTGTCATTCTACCTGCTGATAAAGGAAATGCGACTGTAATTTTAGATACAGCGGATTATTCAAACAAAATTCAAACATTGCTACAAGATCCAGCATATAAACAAATTACTACTGACCCAACAACTTATCTGGAGAAAATAACCAAGGCCAAAATCCAAGCAAGTAGGATCGACAAAAATCTCCAACTGCAACTCATTCCGCGTGAAAAATCATCGAGATGTCCGAAATTCTATGGGTTGCCAAAAGTACATAAAGAAGGTGCACCTTTGAGGCCAATTGTAAGTTCAATTGGATCCCCAACACAACAGCTAGCCAAATACCTAGCCCAACAACTTCAACCGTTTGCAGAGGGGGCAGACTCATATGTCAAAAATTCGACACATTTCATCGAAATACTTAGAAAAACGGTTTTACAACCTGAGTGTCTTCTTGTCAGTTTTGACGTAGTGTCCCTTTTCACCAACATCGCTATCGACGAAGCCTTGAATATCATGATAGAAAAATACAAACCACCTCAACACCTTGTAGACTTAACAAGGCACTGTCTGATTAACACCTATTTTGCTTACGAGAACCAACGATACAAACAGGTGGAAGGAGCTCCAATGGGATCGCCACTCTCACCGAGCGAACCTTTTTATGGAGAGCGTTGAGGAGTTGGCACTAAGAACAGCAACTCTTAAACCCAGTTTATGGTTGCGATATGTGGATGATACTTTTGTGATTTGGCCTCATGGGAGGGAACACCTCAACATATTTTTAGACCACCTTAATGGCATCCATCACAAAATAAAATTCACCATGGAGGTTGAAGCCAAAAATCAACTGCCATTCCTTGATGTTCTCATAAATAGGAAGGAAGATGGAACCCTTGGCCATACAGTATATAGGAAAGCAACTCACACCAACAGATACCTTCATGCTAATTCTCATCACCACCCAGCCCAACTACAAGCCGTCGTCAAAACTTTAGTAACCAGATCACAAAGACTAGCTGACCAGGACAACATCAAACAGGAAATGGACAGTTTAAAAACAGCTCTGAGACAAAACGGATTTACAGACCGAAATATTCAAAGAGCCCTAAAGTCAAAACTGAGACGAACAGACGAGGAGCATGAGACACCAAAAACCAAGGCTTATTTACCGTATGTCAAGGGTACCACGGACAGTATTGCAAGAATTCTATGGAGACACAATATCGATACTATTTTCAATACAGACAGAAAAATAAGCACGGTGTTGAGGACTCCGAAGACAAGGATCCCTTTAGAACAACAGGTAGTGTACGAGATTCCATGTGCAGACTGTCATAAAACCTATCTTGGGCAAACTAACAGAAGAATTCAAGCTAGACGTGATGAACACCAGAATGCTATAAGACAGTAGGAAAAAACAACATCCCTTGCAGAACACGCCACCACGACGTCACACCGAATAGACTTTGAGAACACCAGAGTACTGGCAAATATAGAACACCCGAAATCAAGACTCGTAAGAGAGGCAATTGAAATAGCGAAGAGGCCTCACAGTCTAAACGCACGCAATGAAATCCAGAACTTATCGAATTGTTGGAAAATTCTATTAAACACCGTACCGGCCCGGACCCGTCCTATAACAAATCAACCGGACATAACTAATCACCAAGCGGGAGGCGTGGCCACTGAGCGCCAAGGGCCAATCACACGCAGCCGTTCACGTTGCCAACCAATGGGCGCCGAGCCGCGACTATATAACGGCGCGAGCGCTTCTGAAAATATTAGTATTCGAGTAACTTGAAGCGAAAGCAGAAGGCTACGAGAATTATGGGAACCGACCTGAAGAGGGCAGATGTGACTCTGCCGAAACGTCGTCATTTTACCATCGATCCCGGTAGGGATCAGTTATCAACTACGCGGATGAATTCCCGAAAACCATCTAATACATTTATTGACCGCGAAAACTTAAAAACAAATATATATATATATATGGTTGAAGATTTATTCCGGTGTACATCCGTTCGTCTGTATTCGTTTGAAAGATCACTTGACTAACTAAGTAACTTAGTATCTTTTGAGAAAGCCAAATATGATTTTGGCGAAACGTCAAGTGATCTTTCAAACGAATACAGACGAACGGATGTACACCGGAATAAATCTTCAACCACATATTTCCATCCGTGAAACAGTATACGCAAACATATATATATATATATGGGATGGTTGACTTATAAGGTGTAATAGAATTAAAGTTATACAGAGTAGATCACAAAACGTTAAAAAAGTTAAATAAACATATACAGTAAGGATATTTGAGAAATAGTTAGTTAGAAGCAGTTGCATATACAGGATGGTTGAAATTTAAGGTGGAGTGGAATGATAGTTATACAGGCTGGTTACAAAAATGCTTTAGTGTGGAACATAAGTTGTTGCTTACACTTGATACATGTGGCGAAGTAAAATTATACGTATACATAGTGATTTAAACAATAGAAAAATAGAAACAGTCAATAGGGTGAAGACGATTAATACTTACATATACAGTGCGGTTGTAACATCGTGAGGAGTTGAATTATAGTTGTACAGGGAGGTTCAGAAAAGTATAAAAGTTCAAAGAATTAAAGACTTAGTGGCATTAACAAGAGAAATGAAGCGTTACTCCAGGCTTTAGATTTAGAGGCCGAGATAAACATGTCCAAATTGAGGGTACAGGTAGCTTCCTCCGTTCTGAAAGAACCAGAACCATCCCCCCATTCAGTGTTGACCGGAACACACAAAATACTAGAATGATTACAAAAAACTGACATGTTACAGTTGTGGAAGGGCAGAACACTTCCAAAGTCACTGCAGTGAAGACAGTGTTAGCCAACACAAGTATACGACCTCCAAGAACAGTCAACCAGTCAGCATAAAGAGGCGAATCCATCCTAACTGACCCTCCACCAGCTCCCAGAACAGTATCCGTCCGGGGATTTTGCCGAGATAGCAGCAGCCTAGACATCAAAGGCAGCATCAATATCCAAGCAATTACCATAACATTTCTGTGTACATTGCCAGGTCCAGAGTTTTGGACGGGCTATAGTTAAAACCGGAGTCTTGAATGTGCCCAACAACGACATGCGGATTGTCAATGGTCAAAAAGTAGCCTGTTCGAGCGTTTCTACCCTGCAAATCTTTTTATCAAGAATAACTTTTTCTCGAATTATTATTCATAAGGAAATTTTGCGTTTGAATCTAATTTATGAGGACACACTGTAAATAGAGGCAAACTGAAACCTCCTTATAGTTGATTAATTGACATTTATTTTGATTTAAATCCCTATTTTTTAATTTATTACACCCAGGTTCAGAACAGAAATTTTTCTTCTTTCCTAATACTAGTGCCTGCACAAAAGTATACTATATAAAGAAGTCCGTTAAAAAGTTTTTCCCGATTTTCTTAAAAATGGCTTGAGCTACGTCCTTGGAAAAAATATGGAACCAGTCGGGATCCCCATTAACAGAATCCAGTTTAAACGATCCAAATCCCTTTAGCCGGTTTCGAGTAATCGCTGACATACAAAAAAACATAGATACAAACGAATTGAGTACCTCCTTCTTTTTGAAGTCGGTTAAAAAGATAGAGACATTTTAATTTTTAAAATGGCAAATGCCCAGTAACTCTAGAAATCAGTGGAAAAAATTAAAAATTAAACAAATGTATCGGGTAGATTTGAAAAAATTAAATAGAAATAAAAGTCCTGAAAAAAGGTAAAAAATTGGAATTTTCAATTACAACTTCGATATATTTATTTTCTAAAAATTAAAAAAGACTCGTGTAGACAACGGAAAATTAAGCACGAATATCTTTTCAATTATAAAAAACGTTTTCTAAGTTTCCTTGGACTTCCATCGTCTTGAAATGATTGATCTCACAACGTATCAATAATAGCTTTAGATCTGCTATCATTGTGAGGTAAATGATAAAATAATAATAAAGATAAAAAATGTTGGGGCATTTTCATTTTTAAAATGACGGATGTCCGTTCACTTCAGGGTCATCTAATTCCAATTTTTAAAACAGACTCGCTAGCACTAAAAGCACAACTTTCAAAGGCATTGATCCGGAAACACAGAGGGTATAGTGAACTGATCAAGAGGTAACAGACGCACCCGTCCCCACTTTTACATTCAATGTTTCTAAATTTTCAAAAGAATCCGTATAAAATAACTATTTGTTTGCAAACTGGACTTTGTCCCTCCAAATAGAAAATTTTATTCCCTCTCCATATCAGCAAAGTTTGAATATAAGTTTAGCGCGTTGACTAGAGTCAACTAAAATAAAAAATTGTAAGAAAAATTTGTAGATAACTTAACTAAAAAAACTAAGGAAATAATATAGTAGACACAAAACTACTTACTTGAATGCCACATTCATTTTCGCAAGCCAAAAATAATGGTTTTCGTTTGGGATATTTATTACAAAACTGCAATCGAACATTTTCGGCATAAAGCAGCAATACTTTCTCTTTATCGCTGTTAGTTGTGTAACTCTCAGGAAAATTATCTCGATTTTCAAATATTGGATGACTAATTTCAGGCCAACAAAGTTTTATAAGACCAAGTTCATATATTATTTCTTTGAGATGTGTGAAATTTAGTTTTACTTCCTCTGTTATGGAATGTTCAGAATTTATTATATGTAATTCAGAGTTTAAATTACTATTAGGTGTTTCATCTTCTTGATCCAGTATAGAGGAATAATTTATATCGGTATTAATCAAGCTCCTTTTTTCAAGAATCACTGAAGAATGGGTATTCTCTAATGACATTTTCTTAAATTGTAATCTCAAAGACAAACTAATGATCAAACTAATTGCTGTTTCTATGGATACTATAATTTGTTGGCCATTTAGATCAGGGTGCATTAATATACTATGATTTATATGTTAGACAAATAGTGTGCGACATGAAAGCAATCACAATAACTAGTTTTTCAAGTTGTTACTTCTACTGGTCAGGTTAAAGGACTTTGCTGTATTGCTCATTGTTTTGTAGTCCTAATATTGTAAATTGCCACTAAGTTTTCCACTGAATATGGAAAATTGGTAATAGTAATTGAAAAGTTTCATTTTGGGTTGCAGAAGTTAGAGCATGCAATTTTATTTTTAGGATGTCAAGAGGCGGTTAGTGTAAAGTTCATTCCAAGGTTGTGGACCCTTCTCCCGGGGCCGCCATCTTCCAAAAAGGGGTACGAATGGTTTTACGCTATATTGGACAAACTATTCATCGCACAGAAAATGTGTAAAAACATGTTTTGTTGCAAATAAAATTCTCTACAACTTTGATTCTACATATGTATTTTAGTCATTGAACTAAAAATAACAAAGTTATTAAGGAAAATCAAAATTTGAGAACAAATTTTGTTTTGGTTATTTTACAAAAAAATACATCAAAGCATTTTTTCAAAGAATAATTTTCTTTGCAACCTTTTGCCAAATGTCATTTATTTATTACGGTTTATTTGAAACATTTTAATGATTGACATTGCAATGTTGGTAACAATTAGTTATAAACTTTACTCTTCACAACTAAACTTGAAATTATTGGTTTTTACAATAATTTCTATTCAGTGTAGATTTCCGAGAATCATGTTAAGGTCAAAAAAGCTGAAGTAACCTTTCGGGAACCAATATACATCTACCTGATTCTACTTCCATATACAATGTATAGCGCCCGCACTCCCTCTAAGACACGGATAGCCTGCCTTTAGGGGAAAATTCACTAAACCCCAGATATAGTAGAGATCAAACGGATGTAGTTCTGTTTAGTTGGTACCATGGGCGGATGCAAGAGGAGGAGGTGATGGAGGTAATCGCCCCCACCGAGAGCCTCAAAGTTAATAAATTTAACATTAAAACGAGGTAATCTTAACTCCAAGAGCTTAGAAGAAGGTAATTTTTATTGTAATAACCCGAGAAATCTGGGTTTAAAATTTTATTTAGGTAAATTTAAAACAGGATCGTCCCCCTGAAGCATGGAATCCCCCCTCCCCAAAGCACGTGTCTGCATCCGCCACTAGTGAGTTCAGACCGAGGTATTTTAAATTGTTTAGAGACTAGTCATGTTTTTCAAATAGAAATTGGTATCACTGTATTTGGTTATTTTTTCAGCCTGTTTAGCATTTATATTATTAATGTTAGGGATAGCTATGTCAATTAAAGTTGTTTATTAATAACTTTATCTACTAAAACTATGTCTGGTCTAATGATGGGCGATATTTCTCTACTGGTGACTTTGACGGGTGATTGAGATAGTCGCTGATATTACCGGTGATCTAATTCTCCGCAAAGCAGTTAATTGAGTCGCCAACTGAACGCCGCACGTTACCTCGTAATCCACGTATAATCGTATCGTCCTGGGATCGTGATTGTACTATCGGCGACCAAAGTCGGTGACCACAGTCGGAGTTCTAATTATACGCACAAAACATTCACCTATAGAATATAAAGTCCCATGTTACAGACTGGACAAAAGTTCGCGCCATCTCGTGATAGTGCCGTCGTTCAAAATTGGTATTGGCGGGGGATTTAAATATTGCTATAATCGTTTATATTTCTATTTCCATTATCAGAAACACTAAATGGACTTGCCATACGACATTTAAGTCCACAAGTATTTCTGATAATGTAAATATCAACAGAATAACATGTTGATGAGGCAGAAATGTAAATACATGGTACAAATTTAGTTAAAAAAATATTTTCTTAAAATGTACAACATATGAACTTCGTGTCAGATCCTTTTGTCTGGTTACTTCAACTCTGACCAAAACAGGTGAATATTTGCGGTATTCTGAAAACAAATAAAACAATTTTAATAACTTTATTTATTGAATATAATTTTTAACTAGAACCATTTTCTTGTAAATGTATCATTCTTCACTAGCTGTGCTATTGGTTTTAGTAAGGACAGGTATCAAAAATGTTTTTTAAATAAAGCTTGCCAGATGTAAAATTCAAATTTGTAAATTTCAGTGAATTTAAATACACTTCCCTTAAAACATTATATATCTTCCTGCAATGTAAAAATGAATTGACCAGATACTAAGTACAGTCATTTTATTGTTGTATTTACGATGGAATAATGTTCATTACCCTTGTTACTTTTCTTTAAAAAAACATCAAAACAATAACTGACCTGTTTTATATTTTTGTGACTGAATTAAAAATTATGAAATACTGAATTAACATTTAAATTATGAAAAATATTATTTTATACTTACCACTCTCTGATATGGATACCCTTCCAGTTGTTGCAGTGCTTGGTCTGTGTTCAGATTCCATTTAGCTACTAATATCTGCCCCATCAGCTGCTATCACAAAACGTACTGGTTAAAAGCTGCCAACATTGTAATAATGATTAACTTGACTTTATTGACTCTACTATTGTTAAAAAATAACTTTTAAATACATAATGAAAATTAATATCTCATTCTTACCATCATTTGAGAATGATAATCTACCACATGTTGCTCTGCTAGGTCTATGTTCAGGTTCACTGCTACAACTGGGTATGGCTTGAACATCATCATATATCATTGGGTGCTAAAACACAATTAATTATCAAATTAATATTTTGGCCTGAACAGGAATTATATTTTAGTTGTACAAAGAATAAGAACTTTGATTTAGGATTTAATTTGAATAAAAGAAGCTTCAATTATTTGATATAGAAAGTGACAGATTCGGCCATACATATTTTAGTATGTACCTACACATTGTAATCGTTGAGCGATAAACGTAGTTAAAGTCTGCTAATTAGCCATTATACTACAAGATAATTAAATTGTAAAAATTATTACATGACTTATAAAGTTATTAGTATGTTTTTAAATACTATTTCTAATATTATATTCTGTACTACTTACATCCAAACTAGGACAAATAATTGTTACATATTCTCTACTTCTACTAATTGCATCTATGATGAAAATATTGCATTACACCATGTAGCTTATGTGAAAAATTTTAGTTTTTGAATGGCACATTGGTTTATAATATTGTTATATAGTCCGTGGGTT
The DNA here is from genome assembly GCA_034190945.1 of Octodonta nipae. Taxonomy (NCBI): domain Eukaryota; kingdom Metazoa; phylum Arthropoda; class Insecta; order Coleoptera; family Chrysomelidae; genus Octodonta; species Octodonta nipae. The sequence continues at coordinate 59,867,908 of CM067219.1, forward strand.
CAATTTAAAATTATAAAACTAATATTCACTTTCACTTTTCTAGAACTTTTATTTACATCAATTTAACAGAACAGCTGATTCACAATAACATTACAATATACGCAAGCCGTCGCTGTATAACTAGCTTGCGATCGTGGGCTGCTTCCTTTTTAAAACCAGCATAGAAAATTCTAGTAAAATCAATCGTCAATCCTACAGCTGCCGAGTCATTTCGAGAACGATTTTTTTCCTCAAGCGATCGGTGAGAAATATCCTCTCCATGGTAGGGAGCGAGTCGATCTAAATGGACCACATTCAACTTAGCCTTGGGGTTTCGACGGATCCAGTAGACGACGTCATTAAGCCTCTTGACCACCTCGGATGGACCATCCCAGGCGGGTGTAAGCTTTGGAGATTTACCCTTGTTCCGTTGGGGGTTGTACAGCCAGACTTTGTCCCTCTCCTGGAACCCGACTGAATTGGCCTTGAAGTCGTATCGCGTCTTCATCCGGTAACTGGTGGTCGATGACTTGGGAAGGTTCTTCGGGGGAGCCAAATGCCAAATCGCAGCTCTTTTCCGAATAGGACCCTGGCTGGGGTCAGGCCTATACTATTATTTACGACAGAGTGATATGCCAACAGGAATAGGTGAATATGCTCATCCCAGTCACGCTGGTAATTGCTGACGACCTTGGATACGTGTTGTTCCAAGGTCCTGTTGAATCTTTCCACCATTCCGTCTGACTGTGGGTGTAACTGTGTTGTCCTGGTTTCCCTGATCCCCAACATCGTTCAGATCTTCTCGAATACATTCTATTCGAAGTTACGCCCCTGGTCTGAATGTAATTCCATCGGGACGCCAAACCTGCTGAATAGTTGTTCTACTAGCACCGTCGCTACCGTGGTTGCCTATTGGTTGGGTATCGCATATGCATCAGGCCATTTGATGAAGTAATCCATTGCTACCAGAATGTATTTGTTATCGGGAAACGGATCGGCGACATCGATGGCAATTCTTTCAAATGGGACGCCCACATTGTACTACTGCATTCTGCCCTTGGTCCGGGTCTTCGGGCCCTTACTGGCTGCACAGGTGGCACATTTGCTGCACCAAGCTCTGACGTCTTCGAAGTAATTCCCCAGTAGTACCGCTGGCGAACTTTGTCTAGGGTTTTATTCATGCCCAGGATGGTCAGGATGGCTGGTACCATTTTCTTCGGAACTACCAGTTGGGACTTGGTTTCTCGTCCATTAGCGCTTTCCCAAACTCGCTTGAGCATTCCATTGTCTACCCTTAGAGAGTCCCATTGAGCCCATAACGATTTCAGCACGCCGGAGTATCTAGCTTCATCGTCCTATCGTGGCCTGGGTGCCCCTCTCGTTTTGAATGACAAGATTGGTTCGATGTCTGGATCAGCCATTTGGTCCTGGATGCACTGTTCCGTTGTTCAGTCTTCATTGGCCTGCACTCGGATCTGCCCGATGGAGATACCCTCTTGCTGTTCCGTCTTCAGAAAATGTCCGCATTCTGCTCTAAATGTCTTCTGGATCGGGCATCGGCATTATTGTACAAACCGCCGGCACGGTGTTCCACCTTGAAATCGTATTGTTGTAGTTTCTCAATCCACCTGGCCAGTTGTCCTTCCGGTGTCTTAATTCTTTTCTGGTGACGCAATAATTTCTTTCCGGTTTCGAGAATCCACGGCTGTAGTACTCGATCACCCTCTCTGCACCATCTTGCACCTGGGATAGGTCGACCCCCAAACCTGTGTTGCTGGCGTCGGTGTCTAAGATGAACTTGCCGGACTGTGTAGGAAAGGCTAGGATTGGGCTGGAACAAAGTGCTGCCTTCAGTCGCCTGAATGATGTTTCGCAATCCTGATTTCAACGGAAGGTCTCTTTCTCAGGGATCTGCCGATGTACAGGCGCGGCAATGGTGGCAAATCCCTCAACAAATCGCCTGTAGTAGGAACAGAGGCCCAAGAAGCTTCGGAGTTCATGCTTGTCTCTCGGGACTGCCCAATCACGGATCGCTTCTATCTTGTCCTCGTTGGTGCGAATTCCTGACTCGGAAACGACGTGGCCCAAAAACTCTACTTCTTTTTGGAACAAGGAACACTGCTTCGGGTTGAGTCTCAGGTTGGCGTTATGAATTCTGGAGAATACTTCGCCCAGGTTTTTCAGATGGTCGTCGAATGTCTGACCAATGACTAGAATGTCGTCGACGTATACTAAACACGTCCTCCAGGTTAACCCGCTCAGAGCATACTCCATTAGCCTCTCGAATGTTTCGGGTGCATTACATAACTCAAAGAGCATGACCGTTAATTGAAACAGCCCTTTACTGGTGGAGAACGCTGTCTTCTCTCTGTCGTTTGCGTGTAGACCAACCTGCCAATATCCACTTTTTAGATCTAGTGTGGAGAACCAACGGGAGCCTGCTAGTGTGGTCAAAGTGTCATCGATTCGGGGCAGTGGATAGCTGTCTTTCTTCGTGACGTCATTCATCTTTCTGTAATCCACGCAAAATCGAGTGGTTCCATCCTTCTTTTTAACTTACACGACGGGAGCAGACCATGGGCTGATGGATGGCTCAATAACTCCATTTTGTAACATGGACTCGATGTTTTCCTCGACTGCCTGTTGTTGCCCCAATGGTAGTCGTCTAGGTGGTATTCTGATGGGTTGAGCCTTCCCGCCATCTATTCGATGCTGGATGATGTTGGTGCGACCGGTGGTTCCATCTTGACTGTTAAAAATTTGCCAGTGCTTTGTGATAAATTATTTGGTTTTCTTCTGGTTCTCTGGTGTCAGGTGTGTCAAATGGTCAGAAAACTGTTGTAGGAACTCTTTACTGGGCCCTGTCTCCTTCACCAACGTCTGGTACTCTTCTTCGCAATTGATGATGGTCTGTACTGGCTCGAAACATTGACCTTGACCATTGGCAATTCTGATGTCGTTGTTGGACAAATTCAGGACTCTGATTGGTATATCTCGTCTGGTTTTAACAATAGCCCTGTAACTAAGTAGTCATGAACTAAGTGTACGGGCTCCACCATTCCACCGCAGCTGCCAGGATTGCTGTCTAGCTGCCCATGAATAATCTGTTCCGTTCGACCGGGAATTCTAGCTGAAGACTTTGCCACAATTTTTATGGAGGTGACTGAACTGTTGACGGGCCGTGTCAATACAAATTCCTCATTTAGGAACCGAAGAACATCATATCTCGAGTCGAACATAAATCCATGCTGGCTAATTAGGTCCATACCCAGTATAAAATCTTCCTCAATATTCGCTACCAGGACCCTATGCCGGATCATGTTGTCCCCTATCTGTAGCACGACATCTGCCTCACCCTGTATTGACATGGACTCGCCGGTGACTGTTCTGAGCTGGATGTTACTGTTAATTGGCCGGATTTCTGATGACCTCAAAACCCTGGACTTGGCAATGGACACAGCGGCGCCGGTGTCGATGGTGATGGTAATTGCTCGGCCATTGATGGTGCCTCTGATGACTAGGCTGCTGCTATCTCTGCAAGATCCCCCGATGGATAACGTTTGGGGGGCTGGTGGAGGTTTAGTCAGCATTCGCCCCCTTATGCTGACTGGCTGACGGTCCCTGGACATGTGGTTACCCCTGGTCGGTGATCGACAATCACGTTGGAAGTGTCCTGTCCGTCCGCAGCGGTAACATGCCCCTCTGGTGCAAGTTCCTTGTAACCGTTCTAATATTTTGTTCAGACCAGCCAGCAGCGCTTGAAATAGTGACTCTGACTCTTCCTGGTTAAAGGAAACTGCTCGGACCCTCGGCTTGGACATGTTCATGACGGCCTCTACTTCCAAAGCCCGAAGTAGAGCTTCTTTACTTTTCTTGACACCACTTAGTCTTAGATTTCGTTGTACTTCCACATCTCTGATGCCGTTTATGAAACTCTGTGTGACCAACTGGTCTTTCGTTTCCTCTGGCAAGTCTGGGTAGGACAAGTGGAATAACCGTCTAATCTCTGCTTCGAATTATTAGAGGCTTTCACCGGATTTTTGCGTTTTTCCACTCAGTTGAACTCGGTATACCTGGCTCAAGGATTGATTGACGTATCGTTTGTCCAGGATGGCGATGATCTTGTCGAAATTGCCTTGTTCATCGACTGGAATACTTTGGAGGAGTTCTAGGAGCGGACCTCTTAACGAAATTACCAGAGATGTAGATTTTTATTGATTATCCCACCCATTAGCTGTAGCCACGGTCTCAAATTGCCGTTTATACATGGGCCAAGATGAACTGCTGTAGAATGTGGGTGGTTTACTAAAAGAAGCTTTGGTACTCACGGTGTGCTGGTATTTTCCTCGCTGTAAGTCCTGTTGCATTTTTTAAATTTCTGTTTCTACTTTGTTTTGGATGACACTGATTTTATCTTGAACCGTGTTTTGAATAGAACTGATTTCAAACTTTACCTGGCTTTGGATGGAATTGAGGTCATCTACTTTGGTTTCAAGAGTGTCCACCGTATTTTTTATGGTCTTAATGTCATCATTTATTTCTTTTATGTCTGACTCAACTATTTGCATTCTGTCATTAACTGTTTGATTAACTTGTGCTACTATTTGCATTAATTGTTCAAATTGCAGTTAAAAAACGATTGTGGAAGCCGTTACTTTGTGATAGTCAATCATGATGATGAAATGAAACTAATTACTTTGTTTACTATCACTAACACATTTATTCACTAAAAACATGTGACTAGTTTCGATGCCTAGCGCATCATTTTCAAACATATATAAACAATGAAAAACCCATCTAACAAACCTTAAATACAAAACAAATGACCAAATACACCGACATGATGGTTAGCCGGTCGTGGTCAATAACATAATGAATATAAAACTAAACGGATAAAAAGGTATTATACAACTACCTGATATTCTAAGATTATCACCGGGAATACCCGTCCTAACGTAGTAATTCGAACAGGGGTGTTTTGACAAAGTTAAGCTGATCATTAAGTAGCAAATCTGGGAATTTATTGTGAGAGAGGTAAATTTGAATTTGTTCTAAGAAAGATGTTTTAAAATAATTAATACTGAAATGCAAAATTGTTGTGTTTTCTATTGTAGGAAAAGTGTGCCCTGTTTGAATTACATGGTTAGAAAAGGTTGAATCAGTTTTATGTAGTCTAAATGATCTATAGTGTTCTAGGTACCTGTTAGCAAAATTTCTAGTTGTCATTCCCAGATAGAAGCTATTACAGTCCGAACATATCAGCTTATAAACTCCTGACCTGTTGTAAATACTAACTTTGTCCTTGTCGTTAAATAATAAATTTGATAACTTGAATTGTGATTTGAAGCTAACTATGATATCCTGGGATGATAGAATTCTAGCGATTTGGTTACTCACGTTTCCAAAATAAGTTAATGAAATGTACTTTGTAGGATCTGTATTTTTGACAAAGGGATAGATGCTTCGATATGCTAGTTGAAGCTCTTTTCGGGAGATTAATTTCATAATTAAATTAGGATTGATGTCGTTATTTTTGGCTATTATAAAAATGGCGCAGTCAGTAGAATTCGTTCAACACGTTTAGAACAAGGATCAAGAAAGAAGACTAACTAAACGTGGCAATTCCTAAATTCTTGTGAACGAGGACTTCCCGACCAGGACATAACTGTAAGATAGCTGACCAGGAACACGCACTGAGCTAACCAGTCATCGCTGAGCAGAACAGTCCATGCCAAGAGCATTTACGTATGTACAATAATTGTTTTAAACTTAATGACCACGTTGCTATTTAATGTTTACTTTTAAATCGCAATATCAGTTCAATCATTTAAAGTTAATAAGACATTTTCCTTACCTTTAAAGCAAATTTCGAACCACTTCGGAACCTATCACCAATTATTGTTGCCTTTTGAATTTACCAATACACTTGATATTTATTTAAGGGATATTTGAAATTTAAATTTTATCATTGCTGATTTCATTGCTATACATATTCAGATATTTTATTTGCACTTTATATATGCTTGCATATTTCGTATCTTCCGGAAGGTAATTTAAAATTATATTCACTACTCGCCTTAATCTACTATTTTTTCCATTTACATTTTACGTGAAAACTGTTGACTCGATTTCATTTTATATCTAAATAACTATAAGTAAACATGCCTGAAACACGCCAGGGAACGGTAGAACCATACAAGATCTCTGAGATTTTCTCTATTATCCCCGAATATGATGGTAACCCGATTTTCCTGAATACGTTTATCAGCTCATGTACGACAGCATATAGTATGGCTGTTGACAACCAATCCACGTTACTAACCTTACATATTAAAAACAAGTTAAGAGGCCGTGCCGCCGAACTTGTTAACTCACGCAACCCGCCTACCTGGGACGATATCAAATCGCTCCTAGAAAACCACTTTGGTGATGCCAGAGATATTTCCTCATTAATCCAGGATCTGCAACGAATGAGGCAGATACCGAATGAATCACCTCTTACCTTTGCTGCCAGACTCCAAACTCACGAAGCCAAAATGTATGCGGCAATTAATAAACAAAATTTAACAGGTAAAGAAAAACAAGCACAGATATCTCTTATAGAATCCATGGCTCTTAATAGCCTCCTAACCGGCCTAGAACCGAAAATAGGACAGATTGTACGAGCAAGCGATCCGATAAATATCATAACCGCAGTTTCCCGAATAAAAAGGGAACTTCAGCTAAGCCATCTAGAAAATCAGAAATTTCTCAACACCCGTAATCAACAAATACAACAACAACAAAAAAGACCCAACCCAGCAACTTTGTCCAAACAATGTTCATTTTGTAAACGTTTAGGGCATACTTTTAACGAATGCCTAACGCGTCTGAGACAACAGCAACAACAACAACTAAACAGAAACTTTAACAATAACAATTACCAACAGTTTCGCCCTAACCCGCCTCAACAAAATGCTAACCAAACTAGACCAAACTTCGCCCAGCAAAATCGTCCCTCAACAAGTGGACAAAATCCTGGTCCTCGCAACGCTTTTTCCCCAAATCCAAATTTCTACAAAAATCAACAACCCAAAACTCACCACCTCAACCAAACTGATACATATAACTATTCATATGACTATACAAACGACCAATTTGACAACCCTGACGAATCTAATTATTACCAAGACGATTATTCTGATCCTGACAACCAAGCCCTAAATAACTACATGGGCTACCCCCAAAATCAAAATTATGAAAACTATGAATATAAATATTCTGAACCCTCTTCTGACGCAGAAATATCTGGTCAAAATTTTCAAACAGCTATAAACATAGACAAACCGCCAGACAACGAGATATCGAACATACAAACTCAGATCCAGAACATGAACCTCGACGACTTCAATCCCAACTTGAATCTCGAAGAACAAACATTTCTATAAGGCCCCTCCTAACTGTAAACTCAAAAAATTTATACTATATTAATGATGCTACAGGAAAATTTAAACTTCTGATCGATATAGGAGCCGGCATTTCCATTTTTTAAAAAAATACGGTCAAAAACTTCCCTCAACGATTTCCCGAGAGAGTTACCATACAAGGTATCACTCACGAGAAGATCCAAATTTCAGAATCTACTTTGATCCCGTTTGCCCCACGAAATCCACACAAAGTCTTCATTTTCGACTTGGATATCGAATTCGACGGAATATTAGGTCTAGACTTTTTGGAACACTATGAGAGTGTAGTCGACCTAAAATCTAGACAACTAATTACAAATTTTAAAACTATTCTCCTTCACAAAGTAGAAGACAATGACCACTCCAATAACGGATTTTTAAAAACACTCAGCTGTGAACCACGAACCCCCACGCAAACTCCCCTCAACTTAATTACTATCAAAGCACGTACAGAGAAAATTTTTAAACTTAAATGCATACTTTCAAATACCGATGCTATTTTACAATCCCAAGAAAAGGAGAAAGTACGAATTCCCAACGCTATTGTACACGTCAATTCGCAAGGTGAATTCCTTACCTCCATCATAAATGCTAATGCAATACCCAAAACTATAGATTTCTCGAACATCCAGTTAGAACCAGTGAACCAAATGCATCTTCTTTTGAACTTAAACTCACAAGACTACCCCGACTCTGACCATTTAGACAGGAACGAAATCGTTCAATCGCAAATTAGGACAGAACACCTTAACGACGAAGAAAGAGAGATGATTGTTAACCTCTGCCTAGAATTTCAAGATATCTTCTATCTTGAAGGAGACGCTCTGACATTCACTAACAAAGTCAAACACGCTATCGATACGAACAACGCAAAACCCGTTTTTACAAAATCGTATAGGTACCCCCAAATCCACAAGAACGAGGTGAAATCCCAAATAGGTAAAATGCTGGCCCAAGGTATCATCAGGCACTCTTCGTCCCCTTGGTCTTCGCCAGTATGGGTCGTCCCCAAAAAGGTCGATGCATCAGGTAAACAAAAGTGGCGCGTCGTTATCGACTACCGCAAATTAAACGAGTTAACCGTAGGCGACAAATATCCATTGCCGAACATCTCTGACTTACTTGACCAGCTAGGAAAATGCCAATATTTTTCTACCCTAGACCTCGCATCTGGTTTCCACCAGCTAGAAATTCGAGAGGAGGACATCCCTAAGACTGGATTTTCAGTCGAGAATGGCCATTACGAATTCGTTCGTATGCCATTTGGGTTAAAGAATGCGCCCTCTACATTCCAAAGGGTTATGGATAACATTCTGCTAGGTATTCAGAACGAGCGTTGTCTTGTCTACATGGACGATATAATCGTCTACTCTCCGACTATACACGAACATGTTACACGCTTAACGGAAGTCTTTAAAAGACTTAGGAAGGCAAATCTCAAAATCCAACCGGATAAATGCGAATTTCTCCGCAAGGAGGTCGCTTACTTAGGGCACGTAATGACTAAAGACGGCGTTAAACCAAACCCGTCAAAGGTCGAATGTATCGTGAACTTTCCGCAACCGCAAAATCCCAAGGATATTAAATCATTTTTGGGTCTTGCTGGTTATTATAGGAGATTTATCCCGAACTTCGCCAAAATATCAAAACCATTGACTAAACTCCTCCAGAAAGACGTACCGTACAATTTCAACGCTGAATGCATCAAATCGTTCAGTGAACTCAAAGAGGCACTAACTTCCACACCGATATTGATCTATCCCAACTTCGATGAACCTTTCGTCATAACCACAGACGCTAGCGCTTTTGCGATAGGCTCTGTGCTGTCACAAGGACCCATTGGTAAGGATCTACCAATAGGATACTCCTCTAGGACTCTTTGCAAAGCCGAAACGCGGTACTCAACCATCGAGCGAGAACTCCTAGCCATTGTTTGGGCCGTCAAACACTGGAGACCTATCATCTATGGTAGAAAATTCCTTTTAGTTACAGACCACCGCCAATTAACATGGCTGTTTTCGATAAAAGACCCCGGAAGTCGATTAGCTCGTTGGCGCCTCAAGCTCGAGGAGTACGATTACGAAATCGTATACAAACCTGGCAAAATAAATAAGAATGCAGATGCTCTTTCCCGCATCAAAGCAAACCACTTCAACAATTATGTATCTTTTCAATCGAGTAACCACCTAACACCCTTCCAAGTACTCCCCACTAACGAAACCGACGATGACTCTTCAGAACCCGAGCCACAAAGCCCTAATATCCAACAAATCTGTGAGGAATTCAAAACATTTGTCGAACGGTACCAGACTATATCACTTATAGATTACGACAAAATCCAAATGTCCAACTGCCAATTACTTGACAAGGAAAACAAAAACATCCTGGTATTCCCCCAAGGTTCCCTCATGAAAGATTTCCATCACAACATACTCGAAGACATTTTCGAGGAAAACGCCGACTTTCACACCCCAAAAGTCAATGTCTTTGCGAGTAAAAGTGTCAAAAAAAGACGCTATTATATCGTCCCACTTCCTTCCGACCCCGATATAGTTAATGAAATACTTTTTGCATCTATATATAATAGTAAAGATGTGTTCACTGAAAATGAAATCTATTGCGTTGAAAACAACTTAGAGCTACCTATATTAGAGGTAATGTCGTTTATCTTTTCGGAAATGGATATCAAATGGAAAGTTTGCCAGAACATCGTGCAAACGATTGATAAGGAGCGGATACCTATAATCCTTGATCAGTTCCATAACGGAAAAAGTAATATACATAGAGGCATAAACGAAACCATCCGTAGAATCAAGGAAAAGTACAATTGGCAAGGATTAACCAAAAATGTCGATAATTTCATAAAAAATTGCCAAATTTGTCAAAAAGCAAAAATCTGTCGCAAAAACCTCGATAGCCCCCTAGTTATTACCGAAACTCCACGGACACCCTTTGAACGTATAAACATAGACATCCTGGAAGTTCCTACAAAAAACTATGCACTAACCATTAGGGACGAACTTACGAAATTCTCTCAAGCTTATCCGATAAGCGATAAATCCGCGAAAACCGTCGCTAACATCTTACTCTTGTATTTCCAACATTACGGAACTCCCCTTCGCATTCACTGCGATTCGACAACACACTGATGAGAGACTTATGCAAACTTTTTAACATAAAAATTTCCTACTCTAGCGTGGGACACCCACAGTCGAACGGATCATTAGAACGATTTCACTCGACTTTACTATTCATGATTAGAATACATAAACTGGAGAACCCTAACGAACACCCCTTCAACATCTTACCCTATGCGGTTATCGCATACAACAACTCAGTTAACAAGACCCATGGGTTTACCCCATACGAACTCATATACGGACATACTTCAAGTAGGCCTCCTGAAACCCTGTATGATCAACAAGCTCTAATAACGAAGTACGTTAGAGATCTCAATAACCGTATTTCTCGTTATTATAAGATCGCCCGTGAAAAGACAAATTTACAGAAACAGAAGGCAAAAGAGCGATATGATCAACATGTTTCCGAAAACCGTCCGGAATACAAAATCGGCGATAAAGTTTATGTAAAAGAATCACAGCTAAAGGACAAGCTACAAAATAAATTTAATGGCCCATTTCAAATAACTGAAATCCACACTAATTCCGCCACCCTTAAGAACCTTAAAACCAACCAGCAAACGAAAGTTAACTTTGACAGGATAAAACCATATTCTGAAAATTAACTTCCTTTTCAGGCTCTTACTGCTGTTCGGATCAGTGGTATGTCAGATAGACATCAAACCCATTAACAACACTATTGGCATCTACTACCACGACGAAACTCGAATTGTAATCTCCAATTACAAATGGACGTTATTAGTTCACCGTAACTTAACAGCCCTTGAACAAGCATTTGAGAACAATAATCGAATCCTTAGGACATTGGAACAAACTGTTGACCCTATTCCGGGTTATAAATTTCACGATACCGGTGCTTTTCGCATTGATGTACAAACCCACATCAGTCTTCTAACCCAAATCTCCGACTCTATCAAAACTAAGTTTTCCGAAGGACTTATAGACACTAAGAGGACTAAACGAGGAATAACAATATTTAAGGCAATTACCGGAAACTTAGATGCAGCCGACGGTGAATTCTTCACCAACAGCATTAATAGATTTAACCAGGGATAACTACAGATAGAAAATCTTCTAAAGAACCAAATGAGCGTAACAACTTCAATCATCAAAAATTTCAATGAGACCATTCAGAAATTACAACTTGACGAGAAAACATTTAACGAAGATATAAATACTATCGATTTAGCCATTCACATCCTTAACGATAGCATCTCTGTTATCGAAGCCAAACAATCATTTCTCGAGATCTGCGAAAACCTAATGGCAAGTTATATATTTCTTGAAGATAACCTTAACGACATTTTAAACTCAATAACTTTTGCTAGACTAAAAATAATTCATGCATCAATCATTTCACCCGACCATTTAATAACATCCTTACAGGAAATTTCACAGAATCTTGTTAAGAATAATCTGCCGTTGCCAGTTCGCCTTTCAAGCGTCGCCCAATATCTGGAAATAATAGAATTAGAGGCTTTTCAAACTCACTCTGATTTAGTATTCATATTAAAAATCCCTCTCGTTGAGCAGCAACTATATACCGCTTACCACCTATACCCAATCCCAATTTTAGACGATAGAACTGGTTTTCACCATATTCTATCATTTACACAAAAATATATTGCGCGGAACGACGACTCTCTAATGTACATACCGATCAAAGACTTAAGCTCATGCAAGCGATTAACTCCGAATCAAAAGCTGTGCTGTGAACTATATGCCTACCCAATAGAATCAAATGCACCCTGTGAGGCTCAACTCCTTAAGAACATCCATAGTGTCCCGGAAAACTGCCAGAGTGCCGTAGTGTTTTCCGAAGGGTACAACGTCCAAAGACTAGAATCGAACTCGTTTCCGAACCTATACATGTAACTTTTAGTTGTGCGGGAATCGATTCAAAAACTATTGTGCTAAAAACCAATTCAGTCATTCGGCTACAAACAGACTGTAGTGCCTTTGTGGGAATTACTAAAATTCAAGCCGAACCCATGAAAATAAGTAAAGTTACAGACAATTCACACCCAGTTTTAGTTCCGTACAACTGCTGCAATGCTCACCCCCAAAAACCAGCAATACCAGAACTTAAACCCCTTAAATTAGATAATCTCAACTTAGAAGAACTCAGCGTAGCCAACAACAAGCTGAATCAATATTCTAGAGATCTAGACGACCTCATCAACCAACCCTTCGTCACCAAAAATATATCCTGGTTTACGTATGCAACCGTAACCACCATCGTAGCAGCGGCACCTGCATTTACCTTCTACAAAGTAGCGAAAAGAATAAAGAAATCTAAGGGAGCAGATTCCAGCCCAGGAAACCCCCAGAATCTCCAGAAAACTCTATCCAGATGGATTCCCAAACTCCGACCAGTAATAGAAGACCATGCCGACGAAACCAAAAATAATTGTCCGGTTTAAACCAAAAGTTGAAGTTACACCTTCAACTTTTCTTTGTAAAGGGGAGCTGTTAGATGAGAATATTATGCACGTGTACGTTATCAAGTATCGTATTTCGCTGACAGCTTCCTTCGGATCCGTTGAATTCGTTGAAACCGTGGGAATGCAATTCAGCAAAGTAAATGTTATAAATGCGAGACTTGCCATCCCACGGCGTTCATTAAGATAGTTCATTTCATTCAAGTAACTTTTATATTTTGTATTTTTCAATTATTGTTTTGTGTATTAATTAAATCAATTTTTTTAAAAAGTGACTTGTGTTTTAAATAATATAAAATATATGTTTGAAAATGATGCGCTAGGCATCGAAACTAGTGTTTTTTAGTGAATAAATGTGTTAGTGATAGTAAACAAAGTAATTAGTTTCATTTCATCATCAAATTGCAGTTGTCTTTTCTCTTCAGTTTCGTGTCGTTTTTATTCAATGTGATCTTGGTTTTGTTCAAATTTCGAGAATAATCCTTCAATTAAATTATTTGTTCGCTTTTCATCGTGGTAACCAGATTTTGTTGTTCGCTTTTCATCGTAGTGACAAGATTTTCTAATTCTATTTTATGTTTTTCATCGATATTAGTGACAAGATTTCCTAACTCAACTTTAAGTTTATCATCAAAAGATTTCACTAACTTTTGTTGAATTTCTTCTTGATGTTGTTTCTTCTTCTTGTCACGTTTTTCTAGAATCTGTGCTATTTTTTCGTCTAGTCCCTCCGTAAACTGCCTGACTATTTTTTTGGTAGTTTCGTCGATTTTTTCCATGCTACGGGTTTCCATAAATCAAATTCCCTTTTTAACTGCACTTAATCCTCCACTTCTGGTCACCAAATTTTTTATATAGTCCGTGGGTTCAATTTAAAATTATAAAACTAATATTCACTTTCACTTTTCTAAAACTTTTATTTACATCAATTTAACAGAACAGCTGATTCACAATAACATTACAATATACGCTAGTCGTCGCTGTATAACTAACTTGCGATCGTGGGCTGCTTCCTTTTTAAAACCAGCATAGAAATTTCTAGTAAAATCAATCATCAATCCTACAGCTGCAGAGTCATTTCGAGAACCATTTTTTTCCTCAAGCGATCGGTGTCGTATTGAAATGAAACAGGGTCGGCTTTGGTAAATTTCGTAACAATATAATAATGTATAATTTGAAGTGAATTATCAATATCTGTATTGGAATTAGTATTTTACACTTACCAGCTTCCACTAGGGTTCTCAAAATGCTTCTTATAGTAGATGCAAAAGGAACTGGTTCTGGTTGCACATCCTTACTAGTACTTGGTTGAGGACTATCCACTTCTTGTTCTGCAAGAGACAAATAACTGTATAGGTACAATCATAATTCACAAAATGTGTTGACCACTTTACCTGGAAGGTAAAGGGTGGGAACAGCATTTGGCTATACCATATACGATTCCCATTTTCTTCGAAAAGTCGTCCACAGATTCTATTTGATTCATTGATATGGGCAAATTCTAAAGCTCTCAAAGTGGTCTTATTTATTCTATCCAACCAGATTTGCATCATACTTGCTTCTTTGATAGAAGGAAATCGATGGCGTGGGTTTTCTAAGTCTTTACAGCCGAAGTTATATGACGAATATAAAAGTACTTGCAAACACTCACAAAAGCAAAACAAATATAGCGGGAAAGTAGTAATTGGGTGGCTACCGCTTGGGAAAATTTTGAAAGGCGGCATGCTTTGATGTATGAATAGTTAGAGCACCGTCGTGGGTGGTTTGCGGTCGCGTGTCAGCGGGTATGATTAATGGGTATGTAATGAGATGTTAAGTGTGTAATAAGGGTAATAAAACGAGTATGTAATGGGATGTTAAGAATGTAATGAAATGTGTTAAATGGTTCTAATTGGAATATGTGTACGCTCAGTATAGAACAGCTATTTGAAGAATAAAGACGTGCATATTGATATTAAACATGGAGGCTATGCTTACTAACTGTTTGATTATATTGACATTTATATCAGAAAACATTTTATATATAAATACGCCATATGAGGTTGAAAATATGGCAGTATGCTTTTCATCAAATTGCTCAAATACATCTGATTATTCGCTAATGCGACGGGCATTGTTAAATAATAATAACTTCAGGTATATTTTGTGGAAATTCCAAGTGATAGCATCCCGGGCTACAAACTTAAAATTTTGTTTTATAATGGTACGGAAGAGGATACAGAATGGTTAAGAGTGAACTTCAAAAATGATTGCCAGCGGACAGACAAAAGAGCGTCGGCAAGTAGTAAAAGGTGTCAGCTAGAAATTTCAATTCAGAGGGAACTCAATAATTTATTGATATTATTATGCTTTGCCGTTATATCATTGATTTTGTTGTTGACAAAAATTATATTGAAATGTATACTTAGCAGTAACAACACCAGCACGTAATAATAAAATAATTTGTAAATAAAAATACGTGTTATAATTCATACATTTATTTAGGTAAAAGTTTATTCATAATCCAGTTATAAATATCGTAAAAATTAGTGACGGCACATTTGTATTGTCCACAGTAACTTTGATGACAACTCCAAGCTGTTGGTAATGATAATGTGATGATAACTGTAAATCAGCCTCAGAAGCGGTTTTCAACGTTATACTCGTAGCATCCCAGACACATTCCAAATTCACCAGCTTTGGATGCTCGAGAAGCACTTTTTAGCTAGCAATTAATATTTTTGGTGGCCTCTAACATACACATGAGTACAAGTTGATAGGGAATATCGCAGAATCATATGGAGTTCGGATATTTTCCAGAATCGCTTTGATTATCGCAAGCCGTGAATGTAGTTCTAGAGATATCTCACTTGTCGTTGATCTTGAGGTAGCAGGGTACGAAAAGACTGTGGTGGTTTAAACAGGTAATGTATAATGCCTGTTGCAGATTTCTTGATAGCTAGTTCTTTGGGGATGAATTCCCCGTTAATAGTGAAGCCTTGAATATCTACGATTGCGATTTCCATGGTGAACGGATGTTTTTAATGTAAAATTTCCTCTTTTCTAAATTCGGACGATTTCGCTGAGTGGGAGAAATTCCATCAAACAGTCATGTGATTATGCAGTAGGCGCGAGTCCCATTATGAAAACTTGTTTGAGATTCAATATCCACTCGTACATCCACAGTAGAGGATTTCAAGGTGTCTTCACGTCGGGAACAATCAATGACAAACAAAGCGTGCGTCTTGAAACTAAGATAATCTAGTAGAGGGTGCTTTGTGTTAGCAAAGCTCGGATAAAAGTAGTTCGTGTAGCGTTTGTAAGCTTCTCCATATTCGTTTTTGGGGTAATCGAGTGTCATTCTTTCGTTAGGGTAATAAATTCCGTTTAATGTTAGAAGGATATTGGATATTTCAATAGGGTCGAATTCTGTGGGATCTGCTCTTATTTTGCTATGCTTATTGGTTTAGAAGGCACCTATGACATATCGAGGACTCTCTAGACCAGCACAAGTTTTCACAGCCCAAATTTCTCTGGTGGCATCGGTCTTTAAAGCAGGTAACACATGAAACTGCCATTTTCTAAATGGAATAATATTACCGGCGCCCTGTTTAACGGCCCGCAATAGTTCGAGCTTCACCTTATCATTAGGGAAAATATGCTGGACTTTGAGTTCGATACTGTTGCTCATAACGTTTGCATTAGTGTCTCTATCGGTAATAATCAGACAATCATCGTCGCTTCTGGATCGCACTAAACGAATTGTTTGTTTCCCACAAGTCACTCTTTGGTAGTCACAAAATATGGAAAATAAATGTCTGAGTGGTATGTACATTCGGAAAAATTGATCTGCTGGATTCACAAAGGGTGTATTAGGAAAATTCCATCCGGCAATAGCCAATTCTCTGGAGCTCGTAACATAAATAGCCGCGTATGGTTCTTACTCGGCCGGGATCTCGAACAGATTCTATTTCTTTGCCGCACAGTTCGTAAACCACACTATCGAAGAAAAATGCTCCAGCATTAGGTGAAAGAGAGACAGCTCCTCCATTGCCTGCTGTTACGTTAATTTGACCTGTGATGGTGATGAAAGAGTCCGTCATGGAGAACCAGGAATCGAACTGATTCACGGTAATTTCCACAATATCATTTTTCCGAAGGATTTTACATACGGATAGTAAGTTCGAAGTTCTATCCGGCGAATGCAGTCATCGAAATTCGATTTACGGAAAATATCGAACGTCTGAGTTGACATGATACCCCAGTGGCTGCAGAAATAGTCTATTGGAGAACGTAAGTGATCTCTTCCAATGTTTCGCTGATACTGATTTCTCTTTCGGTATGTATACACCTTTATGAGGCTCCTCACAAACAAGTAATCGTCCCATTACTATTCAGACAGTTGTTTTAATTCCAATCGAACTATAATCTCCTCCTCTCGGATATTGACAGGTTCACACTCTTGGTTGCGAATTCTTAAAGTTATGTTGTGGATTTCTTGTCTTTTGATAGGTAGATAGATTAAATGTTGAGGTGTTTCATCGATGGGAAAACCAGAGTCAACTTTGATGGCAAATTCGTAAATTGTGTGCGAAGGGCTATCGTTGTAGTAGGCCCCCAAGGTGATATTAGTATCAAGATGAATCCTTCGAATTTTTATAATATTTACTGGTAAATCAGATCTGTATACTTGTCCCCGTGGTAACAGTCTCTTGGAAAAACCCAGTATGGCACCGATACTGTTTTGCGGTTGAAAGTCTACGATGTATTTACTGCTGTATATTTCACACTTGAGAGTGTTATTGTTGGATTTTAATGAGAAAATGTCATCAACGTCTTTCGAATGCTGGATTTTTAGCACATTCCTAACGTACGTTTCAATGTCACCAATTTCGTAGGAATCTTCAGGTAATGCGATGGTTGCTGATTGTTTCTTTGAATCGAGTAGATATACTTTACTCCCTTTCTCAATGTAGGAACGCTGTTGTACAAGCTAGACCGTAACGATACTCGGGAGTTGAATGGGTGGTTGAAAATCAATTGAAAGTGTGGAACTGCGTCCTTTCAGAGTTAGTATCACAGACATGACTGAGAGATTTCCTCGATGCTAACTGTTATTATAGAGAAATTGCAGGCACAAATGACCGCAATTAAATTCATTATAATTTTGGTACGAATCGTTATTGTAGAGAATCAAGACGTTGCTTCCGAAATAGTCAGCCAGTTCTCGAGGCGGTTTCAAATTACCAAAACTATCGAAATATTGCGCAACATTTCCATTTTTAATATAAGCTACCCAGTGTGTTGTTGCTAGAATCCAAGTTAATAATAGCTGACTCGGATCTAGTAGATGGTTTTCTTTTAGGCATCACGCATAAACACTCCCTTAAAATGCGGCATCTTTAATTGTTTCACAAAAGAAAGTATTGGGGCACTTGATCGTGGGAAAATTCCCAAGGTCACGTCCGTCACTTGATTACAAGATGACACCGCCCACGCTCATTCTCACATGCCGTGTTACGTAATCGCCTGGGGGTCAATGACCTCAGATGATAGGGGCGTTGACACGGAACGATGGGGCGTTGGCATAGAACGACGGAACGTTGGTGTGGGGGCGTATGGCATAGAATGACGGAACAATGACAGGTAGGCCATAGAGTTGGGGCGTTGACGAATGGCATAGAACGATGGCACGGAACATTGACAGCTGAAAGGTAGGCCATAGAGTCAGAGGTACGGAACACAAGTGACACGGACGTATTGTACTACAAACAGGTTATGACGTAATAGATAAGCAGTTACCCCTTGAAGCACTCTCATTGGTTAATTACCACGTGCTCAGCCATACCGAGCTCTCATTGGTCACCCCGTAATCTGTTCAATCGCGCCAAATTTCAATGTACAAAATATGTATTTACATTACAAAAACCGACGCAGTGATGGGGAATCGAACCCCAGTCCACCAGTTTCCTATGTAAGTACTTAGCATATGCGCCAACAAGATCGCTTCATTTGAATATTCTAAAAGTTATTCTACTATGTTGAATAAAAACCCGTTTAAGACGCGTAGTAATAATATCAGTCACAGGCAAGACCGGTAGCTGGCCATGTGTACCAGTTCGCTCATTCTGTTGGCGAGCGGACAAAGGTCAAAACATCGCGTGTATACAAGACTGCACAGCAACGACTGGAAGTGAGACACTCCCTCTGTGAGCGAGCTGACAAAGGTAAAAACATTATATGTGTAGAAGACATCCGGTAGCAACACGTAATAAACACAATGTGCGGTATCGTGTCGATGGACGGCGTTCCGGGTACAGTCAAAACATTAAATCGGAGCATATATACTAATAAAAAGATACAGGGTGTCTCAGAAAATATTAGATATGGAAATTCAGGATAATAGACGTGGGGATAGGGGATAGCAGATGCTGGAATTCGAGAAATTAGACGTGGAAATTCGGGAGCCAGCATACAGGAATAATGTGTTTGGAGTATAGGATTGTTGGATGGTAAGCTTCCAGCCTCTCTGCAAATGGTAGAAATGGTTGAAGCAGGACCACTACAAATGCTAGAAATGGTTGGACCAGGACTTTACAAATGATATAAATGACTGGAACAGGACAGTTACAAACAGTACGCCGCTACAACTGGGTTAGTGTTAATGGTAGAAACGTTAAGATGGTTATAATAGAGACGTAACAAATGCTAGAAATAGTAGGATGGTTGAAGTAGGGTCGTTACAAATGATAGGATAGTGGGAACGGGTATGTTGGAAATGGTATAAGTAGAAATGGCAAGAAGTTGAATGGATGAAAGAGGGACGCTACAAATGGTAGAAATATCGGGTTCTACAAATGGATATGATAGAAAAGTACGGAATGCTGGGAACAAGTCAGTTGCAAGTGGGAATGTTGGAAATACCATAAAGTTGAATGGTTGGAATATGTTTGAAGTTGGTTGACAGAACTCTGGAAACGCTGAGAGAGAGAGAATGTTGGAAAATGGAACGATGGAAGGAGGAATGCTAGGAACGGCGTAACAAGGAAAAGTCTTGAATGGTTGGAACAGGAATGTTGGAAAAGGTAGAACTGGTTGAATGGTTGCAGTAGGACCGTTGCAAAGGGTAGAAATGGTTGAATGGTTGAAGTAGGACCGTTGCAAAGGGTAGAAATGGTTGAATTGTTGAAGCAGAAACGTTGCAAATGCTAGAAACACCCTAACGGGAGCGGTAGGAACGGCGTAACAAGGAAAAGGCTTGAATGGTTAGATCCGTTGGAAATGGTAGAACTGGTTGAATGGTTGAAGCAGAAACGTTGTAAAGGGTAGAAATGGTAGGAAGTTGGATGGTTGGATAGCGGGAAAAAATGGATAGTTGGAACAGGCATTGTAAACTTGGGAATGTTAGAAACAGTGGGGATGGAAATAGCGGGAAGTCAAATGGGTGAAACAGAGACGTTGCGAATGGTAGAAATGATAGGTAGTTGGATGGTCGTTATACGTTTGAAGTTGGTTGACTGAACAGTATAGAGGGAACATACTATCGATGAGAATGTTAGGAGCGGGAATACTAGAAACGAGCTGGTAACTAGAAGGTTGGAAATGGGAATGATGGAAAAGAGAATGTTAGAAGCGGGAGAATGGGTTGGTAGGAACGAGAATGATTGAAAAGGGCAGGTTGGAACAGGCATTATAGAGTTGGGATGGGAATGCTAGAAACGGAATATCGGAACGTTGGGAACGACAATAAGGGAAACGACATAGTGGGAACAAGAATGCTGTGATGACGCGTGGTTGATAAACATGCCCAGTGAAGTTGTATGGATGATAGGATGCGCAAAGATGTTTTGTAAGTGTGAGACATGTGCAATGATGTTGTATGAGCGTTAGACATGTGCAATGATGTATGGATGATAGACATGCGCAGTAATGTTCCATGAGTGTTAGACATGCGCAGTGAAGTTGCATGAGCCTTAGGTATGTGCAATGATGTTGTATAGATAATAGACATGCGCAGTGAAGTTGTATGGATGTTAGACATGCGCAATGAGGTTGTGTTGGTGTTTCACATGAGTTGTTATTGTATGTTGCGTGAGTTTGCTTTACATAATTTGTCAACAACCGTGATCTATAGATTTTTCTCATCTAAGCAATAAGAAGGTATAAATATGTTTTTGCAGCTTAGGGAAATATATGAGGATCTGACGTTACAGCCCTACGTACAGAGCCGTTTGTTGTCACAAGCTGATGTACCTGTCTATAGAAATATAGAAGACCTGATCCAAGCATTAAGCATACAAAGTTTAAAACCAAAATTTTGAAATATACCAACATTTCAATGTTACCTATCTGATTCAACATTACCGCTATAGGTATCAAGCTCCGCACCTGTTTTCTGTGACGTCATAGAAAAAGTGAAAGTGGGCTGCATATGTTCTAATGACGGGTTCCACTGGTCATTGGTTACCACATGGGAGACTGGAAGATTGAATGATAAGAATGGTATACTAGGAATAGAAGGTAGGGTGCTAACCGTTAGATTCTGTTGTCCTTTGGTAATCACGTGAGAGTCTAGAAGGTTCAACGAGCGGTCCTAATGCTTGTATTTCATTGGCTAGGGTTGTTTACGAGGGATAGTAGAACGGTGGGTGGTAATGGTAGGAGCTCGGATGTGACTGCAGGTAGAGGATACCAGTAATTCAAAGAATGGTCCTAATGGGTAGGTGTCGTATAATGGTAATGAAATAGAAAGAATAGGACTTTTGAAATTTGAATCATTGGAAGGGGATTGCGGGAATCGGTCAAACAACTTACTGAACCCTACCTGATTGATAAGGGTATATTTACATTTTACAATCTTTCCATTGCTTACCCAGGAGGGCCCATGGACAATAGAATGTTTGATTAAACATTCTACAGTCCCTAGGGTTTGTATATAAAGCATCGTTAGGATTCCCCTTAATAATCTCTAGATACCGTCGTATATAAAAATTATTAAAAGGCCTACCATTCGTACATTGAATCAATATAAATAGCGAAATGTTTGCTGAGACCATCTGCACGCGCACTTCCATAAATTAATACAAAAGCGTCTAATTCAATGGCTCTGACATTAATCAGAATTATGTGTATAAGAGAAACATTTAATTAAGCATAATTCTTGCATCTTCTGTTCTTCACCTAGGACTCAATTCAGAACGTCGAGAAAACAGTCTCACTTCTTGGGACTAGAATGCCTTCGTTTCTTCACCACCTGAGACACTCTCTTTGATATTGGCCTCTAGGACAGGAAATTATAGTCTTGAAAAAGACTTTGTTCCGATATAGGTGTTGAGAAAGTGTGTGTGTGTTTAACGACATAATTTTTTAAAACCAAAAGGCACAGATGAATGATCTGTCCAAAATTTTCTTTTGAGAGAGTTTGCTTGATATCTCTTTCCAGTTGTAACTCTTACCACATTGTGTTCATTCGTTCGACTTATTTGCTTACTAACAATGGAAATAGGTTCTTCTTCACTCAAAACCATACGCTTAAGGGTGTCAAATTTACTAATTTCGAGGTTGCACAATCTAAAGTAACATCCTTTACCTTACATACCGTTATACAGGGTGTTCCTAAATTGGAGGTACAAACGAAAAGGGGAGATTCCTTGAATAGTTTTAGAAAGAAAAAGTCCCATAAACATGGGTCCGCAAACGTTTCGTTTTCAAGATACAGAGTGTTAAAGTTTGAATTTTTTTCTCATAGTATCTGCACTTCACAAGATATTCAAATGAAAGTTGGCGTAGATATTACAATTAAGAGTTTACACCTTGTGACATGCCAATTTCGATTGCAAATCTACAGGGTAATATTTTTTCGGGAACACTGTCCACTGTTGTCCTTCAGAATTTTTTTTTGGTGAGCCACTGGTACTTTCAAAAATTGTAAAGAAAAGCTTTGTTGTTATACGAAACTTTATGTTCTCTTGTAGTTTTGTCGTATCTACTACCGGTTTCGAGAATAAAATTTTGAAATATTAAACTAGCAATGATTCTTAAAGATTCGATAAACTGGTATAATCATCAAAAAAATGTGTTACTGCAAGAAACGTACAACTAAAAAATTAATCACAATAAAAAAAACTAAATAACAACAAAGGAACTAAACTACAGCAAGAACGATTTGTAGGGATATTTTGCTAACTTTTCCACTCGCAACTATGGTTTTTTACTTTATTATAAACAATTGAAACAAGAAAATTGCGTTTTTTTTTCGTTGCATGTATTTAAAAAGAAAAATAATAAATTAATCTCAATGGTGTGAACAGGTGAATTGTAAAGCATTAAAATACCAATGAAATGAGCCCAGGATCGATCCGATAGGATCTTTAGTAACACGGAAAATAAAAAAATACTAGAAAATTTAGCGGTTTTCTTGATATTATAATAACTCCGTCACTATCGAAGTTGTAGAACTGGGCTTGTGGGAACTAATAGTAATTGATATCTACCTTACGCGTGACTAAACCAGGCGCTATCGGTTTATTGGTTTTTTGAATAATTGTGATATGAAGTTTTTAGTCCACTATTCTTGCCGTGCGTCTACATGCGACATGGATCGTCAAATATCAATTCAGAATAGAGATATTGGAAGTAGAGGTATCATTCTACAACGCTTCTATTTTCATATTTCGTTAAATGTCTTTGAAATATACATTTTAGCAAACATCACCAAAATTTGGTGAGCGCATGAATTTGTTCGCGTAGTAGGGGGCACACGGTTGTTAAGGGGAACTGCTGACAATAATTATTATCGATAGTAACTGTCACTCTGACAGATGGTGAAAGAATCTAATCGCTCAAACAGCTTATATACAGAGATTGTTCGATTTTATTACATCAAACGAGAACTGTTTGTTTAATAATATATTTATATATTTTGTAGAGAACTCCAGAATCAAGGCAATAGATATTAAAGCGAAACAAACACTGAACTAAATATGTTAAAAAAAGTTTTGAAAATATCAAAATTAGTTTCTGACGAAAGCAATAAAAATATTTATAAATTACAGGCCTATATTATATATTACTAAACGCTTCCCCTCAACAACCGTGCTTCCCCCACTCCTTGGATACATTCATACGCTCGCCCATTTTTTGTCATGTTTGCTAATATTTTTCAGATATTTCACAGATATTTAGTGAAAATGAGAATAGAGGCTTTGTAGAATGTCACCTCTACTTTCAACAACTTTTTTCAATATTGAAATTTGAACGCATGGAGGCACAAAGCAGAAATAGGGAACAAAAACTTTATATCACAAAAACTAATAAACCGGTAGCGCCTAGTTTTGGCATAAATAAAATAGATATAAATTACTATTAATTCTCACAAGCCCAGTTCGACAGCTTCTAAAGTGACGAAGATTTGATTTAAAAAAATGCTACATTTTCCAGTATTTTTTGTTTTTCCCTGTTACTAAAGATTCAATCGGATCGAGCCTGGGCTCATTTTATTGGTATTTTCATGCTTTACAATTGACCTGTTGACACCATTGAGATTAGTCTTTAGTTTTGATTTTATAAACATGCTAAAAAAAGGTAATTTTCTTGCTTCAATTGTTTATAACAAAGTAAAAAAATATAGTTGCGAGTGGAAAACATAGCAAAATATCGCTACGAATCGTTGTTAATGTGATGGCACAGTCCGTATCCTGATAGTATTTTTTACACATTATCAGCTAATTTTTGCTCTATTGATTGGTCTATGATACAAATTCCACGATATAACTCCCCAAACCGTATGTCTCTAGTTCATCAGTCATGTCTCCTATGAATGATCCGATGGGGATGTCGAACTCCCCTTGACGTGAAACATAAAAACAACTGTCGGAATCATAATATATACATCTGTTACCCACTTTCTCTAAATATCTGTAGAGTTTCAGACGGGCTAAAGCTGTTACATAAGATGCGATAACAACATTAATGGTAGAAAGAGAGTTTTCTTTGTACTCCCAGTTCACAATGAGGGTATTCTCGTTAATAGGAAGAACAGTATTGACATTGATGGCTGGGTGTGACGTCATAGTGAAAAACTCACCCGGTTGATTCACTATGGAGGTTTTGGGCTGGTTTTTACGCTAGTAGATAGGCTAACGTGGTACTGGGACACTTTTCATGTTTTAGTTGAAGATGGCATGAGGGGGTTACCATGAGATCACATAACTAGATGTGTCAAGTCTGCTGAAGAATCAACAATAACCAGTAGGTGACAATTATATCTGTGACACTTTGATTTTAATTAGGTTGTAATATATGTGACACTTTTGATTTTTATTAGGTAGGTGACATTAATATGTATGACACTTTTTATTTTTCAAGTGACAGGCACTTTTGATTTTTATTAGGTAGGTGGCATTAATACATATGACATGACACTTTTTATTTTTCAAGTGACACTTTTAATTTTATTAGGTGACATTTGTAAAACTTTTGATTTGCCAAGACAAGTGTCGTCAAAATTTGTTTTATTGAGACATGTGGTGACAAAATTAAACATTTGGGGACAAGTGTCAGCTAAATGTAACTCTTGATGTGAGCAACATCCAAAACACGCAGATCACGCGTGATGTGCATGATATTTAAACACTCAGTTCACTCATGATGTGTATGACTTTAATATTATTGTTTAACTTATGTGTAGACTGGGGTAATGTAAATTAATTTTATCAATACATTTAGTATAAAAGCAAAGCGAGGTAATAAATAGTCAACAGAATAGCAATAAATAATATAAAATGCCTCCAAAATACATGTATGTTAGATGGGAATTATTAGAACGTGCTAGAGCGAATAATGTTGAAATTGAAAATGGTTATACATCTAGTGAGCCTGAGGAGGAAGAAGAAGAAGAATTACCGTGGCTGCAAGGAGAAAGAGACCAAGTGAATATGTTGAGTGATAGTGATGATACCGATAATGAAATGATGGATAATGACAGTGACAATGATATAATGGACAATGATTTAATGAACAATGACAGTGACAATGATATGATGGATGATAGTGATAGTGACTATGTTACAGATAGTGATGCAACAGAGATAACATCTGATTGGGAATCCCAAGACATTAATGATGATTCTGCAGTATGGTTTTAAGTTCTACTTATCACTAAGAAAATAAAAATGTTTTTATCATTTAACTTATTTTTATTAGTAAGAATGAATTATAATTGTTGTTTACATATGTTAATAAAATTTTCAATATCTGTCAACTTTACAAGACCCTCTTCAATTTTAGTGAATCGTCTTCCATCCCTTAGGTGATAGTCAACTACCTTTTCCAAATGTAATATAGGTAATGTGAGTTTGTCTTCATCATATATCTGATAGAATTTAAATTGATTATCAGGTTCATAATAATAGAAACCATCATAGTAATGGCGATGATGAATATGAATTGGTAAAAAATCCTTATGTGTAATAATATTTTCAGTCTTCATTGTAGGTGTAAATAGTTTAAAAATGTTTGAACATTTTTTACATTGTGTAGATTCTAAACTGACATCATTATTGAAACACCAAATAAATTTGAATTCTTCTTTACACGTTTGACAATTTACTTTGAGTGTGTACATTGTAACGACTGAACTGCAACTGAAAGTCTCTAAATTAATTCATTTCTTTTATTACATCTATTTAATTCCTGAATACAACTGGTATAATTCCACTGTAATAACGCAACATATGTATGTGTTGTGGAAATATTATTGGAGGATGTAGTGCAGGGGGGAACTCTAAATCTTAGTTCAGCATACTTGGATGCCCATATGTCGCTATCTGCTTTAAATCCTGCACTGAGTGAAAGACATGCGGCTAAATCTGATCGAACTTCAAGTAGATTTGTTTTAGATTCATTTAGAGAATTTTTTAGAGTAATTAATTCATTTAAAGTAGCCATATGTGTTTCCTCCAACTGTTTTATGGTTGCTTGATACTCTGTTTCACTTTTCATCATGCTAAGGGTCGTGGTCGTGTTCTCGTTTTCAATTAATGATTCAGATACTGCTGCTACAAAATTACCAGTTTTATTTTTTAATTCTGTTATGTTTTCCTTGTCTTGTAGAATATAGCTTAAATTCAGGATACTTTGATAACAGTTTACTGAAACTGATTTGTAAAGAAGTTTGGTTTGCCAACTTATGTGTTATATATAAGCTTCCATTATGTGGTGAGTATTCAGAGAAAAACACTTCATAACCAATAACAATACCCAGTGAACATAAATTAAGAATAATATTGATAAACATTTTTATTATTATTTATTCTTCGTTTAATAACCACAACGTGCACTGTTGACAAGTACTACAATATTTATATTTCGATCTTCTTGGTTTATTTTGGGTGAAACTTCTTGTTGTATTTCTCCCACACTGTAAAGTTACAATAGTAAAGAGTACACTTTCAGTGTTTCTAAAACAATTTGTACAAGTATAAGAAATGGATACGTTCATACTGTTAATTTAATAGACTGTATTTGATATTTATTTAAGATTCCCCTCCCCTCTTTTAGTCTTAGAAATAGAGTTGCGCTGTTACAAAAATTGTAATGGGTTAAAACAAACATTTATTATTATTTTTCTAAATATTTTTATTTTATTATTACATATTTTACATTGTTCTTACAACATTAGTCAAAGGATTATATTTTACAAGACGATCATGAAGAATGAGACAATATGCAGTAGTTTTTTCTGGTATATTCTTGCTTGTTTCAAATTCTAATCTGACATCAACAGCTCCACCTTTAATGGTATCTATTTGTCGACTACAGTCAATTACAAATAATGTGATTTGTTTGGAAAAGTCTTCTGGTGTTATAGAAACTTGTATGAATTCTCTGTTATAATAAACCGCTTGGAAGTTGGCAAACATTTCATAAAGTGTTGCAAAATTCTTTTGATCAAAATTGAGATTTAAATTATCATATGGGTAAACTTCAGAATTTAAATACAATTTTATATTTGTGATGTTACAGTGATCAAATTCTGACATAGTCTTGTGAATATTGTTTTTTCGATCAGTATGAAATGCCACAATAACAAAACGAGGTTTCTCCAGTTGACTTGTCGTTTTCACCGCCCACGTATGTTTCTGGCTTTGCTGTAAAAGGGGATACTCTAACAACTCCCAGGAAAGAAAGCCGATAGGTAAGTCTTTTCCACGTTCTATATATTGTAAAAATTGAATTTTGTGGGCATCAGATAATGACACGTGAGGTACTTTCCAAACAACCTTATTTAGTTGAACTCTTGGTTTTTCTGCAGCTACAGAACTAACTGCAGCGTTGGTGTCTGTATTGGCACGTACCAAAATTAAATTTTGACTTGCTGAAATCACTAGATGACGAAAATCCTCACAAAAGCCAAGCAGTAATTTTAGAGGAATGCATACTGCAAAATTTCCATTAGCATCACACATATTTGGAGTACCTTCCAGATTCCATCCTGCATTATACCATCGAATTATTTCATTTTTTGAATATGATAGATAGGTTTTAATCGTTGATGTAATTCCGGGATTTCTGGTTCGATCTACTACTGTTCCACCAAGTTCGTAACGAATTTCTTCAAAGAGGAAAGCAAAACGGTTATTAATGAATCTTAATGTTGGAGTGTACTTATTTTCTGAGTTTAACAGTTTTCCTTCTAGGTACAGGAAACTTTGATAAGGTAGAGTGTACACGTCTTGGGTTTGTATGAGGATTCTTATCTCATCATTATTGAAAAAGGTAGTATTTGCATAAGGTGTGTAGGAATGATATTCAAAATTGGTTATAGCATTATCCACAAGCACATTATCAGCTACTCATAGTATGTTAAGCGTCATTTTTTTGTTTAAACATACACCGGAACAGGCAGAAAAGTTTTTCAAGTCTTACACTTATATTTAATTTTATCCTGCAAATGAATGTTTTGAATTGTCCCCTCTTTGTAGTCTTCTTATTTTTTTCTTCTTTATGTTTAGCCGTTGTTAAGTATGTACCTTAAAACCTAATGATACTAAAAACTGTTTATTGATAGGTGTTAACTGTTTCACTTGTTTCTTGATACTAACGTTTTTATAGTTTGAGTGTGAATATTTTATAGGTTGTTCCTCCTGTTGTGTTAAATAATTAGATGGATTATCGTATATTAAAACCATATTAATTAAGTCGTTTTAAATGTAATCTTATCGTAACAACTTCACTTTTAAAATTAACTAAATTTCCATTTTGATCTGTTATTTTAATAATAATCTCATTTATATATCTTGTATTGATTGGTAGATAAATAACGTTGGTGGGGTTTTCAACAATTTTGTAACCAGGTGGGACATTAGGGTAAAACATGTGTATTATATGAACTGGCATATCATTACTGAAAGAATTCTGAATTAAATTGCATTCAATGCAAATAGCATTTACTTTTGAAATACTGATTGGATAATCTGAATAGTGCCATTTTTTAGGTTTTAATTTTCTATTTTTAAATCCTAATAAAGGACCAATGGTGTTAAATTTCTCAAAATCAATTTCTTTGTTACATTTTATTTCACATTTAAATGTGTTATGATTAGCTCTCAATATTAAAACAGTTTTTTCTATTTTTTTATTTTTCTTATTGTCATCTTTTTATACAGGTTTCACATCTTTCTGAATAGCTTGTTGTGATGATAATGTAGGTGGTACAGCTGTCTCCTTTTGTTGTTCTTCACGATCAGCTAGCAAAGTGTGAAGCGTTTTTTCAATATTTTGTATTTCATAGGTGCCCACCGGTAATTCTAATTTTATACCGTTAATATAAAACTTGTTGTTGGTTTCATCAATATTTGAGATGGTATTAAAGGTCATAAAATCAATTAACCCCATCACATAAGTAGCATCATCTTCTAGAATAATTGGGGGGTAAATCTTGTTACTGAGAATAGAAGCACGTTCAGAGAACGTAAATGTATATGAAGGCATCTTAATCTGTCAATGGTTATTAAATAACTAAAACTATTGATATGGTTTTATTAAATATATTCACTTAAATATTTTTTACTATTTATAATTGAATTAATATGACTAAGTTCCTTTTATTGAGATAAAAAATATAAACATAAGTGTCCACAATTAAAACTGTTATAGTTTTGAAATGTATTATAATTATATACTATTTTACACTGTCCAGTTGAATTAAAATATTTTAAAACTTCTAATGGAGGTTTAAGATTACCAAAACTATCAAAATAGGATATTTGTCCATCATTTTTCTTGTAAGCTGTCCAATGACTTCCAGAACCTGTATTAGAATCTAAATTGATAATACCTCTTTCAGTTTTATAAATTTTCTTAAGTAATTTATCTCTCATGAATACACCTCGAAAATTTGGAATTTGCCATAATTTTACATATCTAGCTAAATCAATATTAGTTAACGCTCGTTGTGGTAGCTTCCTGGAGGGTATAAAAAAAGACCATAACCTTTTTTATATGGTTGCAAATAAAGCCCCTTTCCACCTATTGCTATAGACTCCATTTTTCTATTATGACGTTTCGCCTCCTCTAATTTTTGTTTTGCATTTCTAGCGTCTGTTATCGTCTTGGCTATGGCTGCCGATCCACCAGCGATACTCCCCAAGGCTGAGAGTCCAGCAAAAATAGGAATAAGAGGTAGCAAACCTCCTGTCTTTGGTATGGGTATGATACGAGGAGTGGTTGACTTCATATGCTTTTTAATTGACTTAGCAGAATTCAAGGCAATTTTTATAGCATTACCTAAGGTGGTAGGTTTCTGTTTCAACACCTGTTTTTTTATATGTCCTACAGATTTTATAAACCCAAAATTTTTCCCGGTGACTTTGACTTTGTAACTCTTTTTTTTCTTAGTCTTCTTGTTTTACACTTTGATTTTGTTTTACACTTTGATTTTGTTTTAACCATACTTCTCCTCTAGTGCTAACAGTATGTGTCTATCTGAGTGTTTTGCAAATACTAATACAATTTTAAGATTAACAATTTTTATATCAATGAAATCTTGCTGCTTTTTGATTTGGTGAACTATCATTGTCTGAATCACTGTTTTTATCAAGTTTACGTTTTCGATCATGTTCAACAAAATCAAGAGGTTCATCTAAATTAAATTTTAATTTTTTAGAAGCACTTTCTTCAACTTCATCTATTTGTTGTGGTTTTAGTTTTCGTTTAGCTGCTTGAAATTTACCCCTTTTCCTCGGAGGTGCTAAGTGTTCATTTATTTCTCTTTTACGTTTCATATTATATTCAACTTCCATATCAATGTCATCATTACCATTTAGTGGGGGGTTTCGATAGTGCATTTAGTTTATTTCCCATCATTTGAGATCGTGGTAATCGTGAGGACTTTTTAGTCTTATCCCTTTTTATTCTAGATGTATGTTTAGGTTTGATAACTTCCATATTACTGCCTCGATCATGTTCAACAAACTCAAGAGGTTCATCTAAATTAAGTTTCAATTTTTTAGAAGCACTTCCTTCATCTTCATCTTTTTTTGTGGTTTTAGTTTTCGTTTAGCTACTCGAAATTTACCCCTTTTCCTCGGAGGTGCTAAGTGTTTTTCATAAAGATCATCATCATTTATTTCTCTTTTATGTTTCATATTATATTCAACTTCCATATCAATGTCATCATTACCATTTAGTGGTGGTTTCAGTAGTTCATTCAGTTTATTTCTCATCATTTGAGATCGTGGTAGTCGTGGTTGTGAGGGCTTTTTAGTCTTATCCTTTTTTATTCTAGATGTAGGTTTAGGTTTGGTAACTTCCATATTACTACCATTCATTAAGTTTATGCTATCCTGTATATTCTTAAGTATACCTTCACTCATAGTTTTAGTTTTTCCCATAAGCTTAAGACATTTTCGAATTGTTTGTTTGTTATTAGGTCTTTTCAAACCCATACCTAATTTTACTTTGGCTTTCATTGCTCCTGCAACCCCAAGTGCTGCTATACGTTCACCTATAGATGAGCCTTTTGAATGAAATCTCTGAAGAGCTTCTTCTGCTAATATTTTATCTGCCTTATGACGTAATTTTGTATCACTTTCTTTTTCATAGAATTTATCATGTTTTAAACAGCTAGCATCTAGCAGATTTGTTGGTAGACTTCCTTGCAACAGACGTTGTTTAAGTTTTGTTCCAGGTCCGCAATAATTATAACCTGGTATATGCATTTCAAATGGTAAATTATTTATAGCTGAATTTAATAAACCTTGACCTGAATATAACTTCATGATATTATTTCATTAACTATCAACTTAAAACTAACATATATTATTTATTTATGAATATTTATCTCATTTTATAGTAATGTGTCAAAGAATGAGGGTGGTAAAACAAAAAACTTCTTTAGCTATTGAAAATGATAATTTTAATAGTATTTCTGATAATAAAAAGCATGGTCCATTGTTTCCATCAACTGTGAGATGTATTCTGGTGGGACCAAGCAATTGTGGTAAAACCAATGAT
The DNA here is from genome assembly GCA_034190945.1 of Octodonta nipae. NCBI lineage: Eukaryota > Metazoa > Arthropoda > Insecta > Coleoptera > Chrysomelidae > Octodonta > Octodonta nipae. Next base: position 59,900,407 of record CM067219.1, read on the forward strand.
ATGGTTAATCTAATTGAACACTTGAATGGACTGATATTTGAGAATGTTTATGTTTATTCAAAGTCCTTATATCAACCTAAATATATTTATTTAGAGAAGTTACTAAAGCCAATACAAGGTATCGGTTATTACCCGTTCAATGCTAGTGAAAATATTCTCCATCCTTCAGAAGCAAAAAAAATTCAATCTTTATATTTGATGATGTGGCTTGTGACAATCAAGATGTTATACGTCAATATTTCTCTATGGGACACAGTCTAGTGGACTCGTTTTATCTGTCTCAAACGTATGCGAAGGTTCCAAAACATCTCATTCGAGATAATGCAAATTTTTTGGTTCTTTTCAAACAAGATGATTTAAATTTGAAACATGTTTATAATGATCATATTGGTAGTGACATGTCGTTTGAACAGTTTAAAAGCTTATGCGCTCTGTGTTGGTACAAACCATATGGATTTTTATGTATCTCTAAAGACAGCAACATCAATGAGGGACGTTACAGAAGAGGTTTTGATCACTATATATGTTTTGAATAAGACAATGAATTTCAGTATAATAATTAACATCATAAGTGTAAGAGATATCAGAAACTGATTGAATTAAATCAATAGCGGATAATAGCGGATAAAAGCAGATCAAAAGCGGATTGAAAACAGATAGAAAGCAGATCAAAATGAATCCATCAGAGAAGGAACTAAAAAAACGTCTTGTACAGAAACGTAGAATTGTAAAAGAAAAATTACAGCTTCTCAAACATGGAGAAATTGTTAAGGAAAAGTTATTTTCTCCCATAACAAAACATCTAAAGGACATTGAAAGTAAACTGAGTCACAAGGAACATAAAATGGATGGAGCTAGTAAGATGGATGAAGAGAAAACTTTTTTTAAAACTGAGGATCCTAGTCATGTTGATGAGGAAAAAGATGATATCTTTAACGATGATCTGTATCCATCAACATTTTCACATCAAGCTGAATCATTATATCAGGAAACACCAAAGATTCCTCGCAAACTGTCAACGAGTTTATCCACACCTACAGGCCAGTTACAATTATTACAAGATGAAAATGAAGATCCTAGTGAAAATAAAATGACAATTCTTCAAGAAATCACATCTGATGATGAGATAGGATCATTACATTCTCCTACAAAACCTGGACGGTTCACTGATATTGCTGAAAAATCCTATATTGACTATTATACCAGTATGATCCTCTACCAAGAAAATATATTAATGACATGTATTATGATGATGACAATAAGGAATTTGATCATAAATATGGTGTCAGATTAGATACTAATACTGAGAAACTAATGATTGGTGACTCAAGATTAGATATTGATGGATCTGATATTATTGTTAAGAAGAAATGATATCGAGGTAGTATAGGGTTATATGAACTATTTAAAAAACAACCGAAACACTACTCTAAAGAAGATGAAGATAATTATAAACAAATTGTTGCAAAAACTAACCAAATAAGCAAATAGATGGTAGTAAAATGAAAAAATATAAAAAAATTATTGCTCCTATGGTGGCAGGGAAAGGAATTTCTATGTTGGTGAATAATAATAAAATCGATTACATTCACTGGGATGATCCAAACGAACTCGTTGATAGATTGCAATTACTTCTCGCTTCTCAAACTGCGGGGCATACAGGTCATACAAACGAAATAACATCAATAATAGAGGAACTGAGAGAAGCTCAAATTATTGTTTAAGAAAAAATGAATGATGTTAAACGGCAAATTGTAGAAGAAATACATAAACCAGCAAGAATTAATTTTAAAAGACGTAGGGTGATCATTAAATCTCTAAATGATCTCTTTCAAGCTGATTTAGTAGAAATGATTCCATATGCAAAAGAAAACAAAGGTTATAAATATATCCTAGTAGTAATAAATTGTTTCTCAAAATTTGTTTGGGCTTTCCCACTAAAATCTAAGACAGGTCTAGAAGTTAGCAAAATCATGAAGCAAGTCTTCAAACAACAAATACCTAAAAATTTGCAAACTGATGCTGGTGCTGAATTTTTTGATAATTATTTTAAGAAGCTCATGTTGAAATATAAAATAAATCATTACAATGTATATAGTGAAAAGAAAGCTGCAATAGTCGAAAGAGTAAATAGAACTCTAAAAATATGATGTGGAAAGAATTTAGTTTCCAAGGAAATTACAAGTGGTTACACCTTTTATCAAAAATTGTTATCAAGTATAATAACAAAAAACATCGAACTATTGGAATGGCTCCAATACAGGTTACAAGGAAAGTTGAAAAAGATCTATTAAACACTGTATATAATAACATAAAAATTTCCCATCTAAAGAGAAAATTTAAAGTAGGTGATTACGTACGTATATCGAAAAAGAGGGGAGTTTTTGACAAAAAATATCTTCCTAACTATTCAACAGAAATATTTTCAATAAAAAAAGTTCAGCTTACGAACCCTACAACCTATTTATTACAAGATGAAAATAATCATAACATTCTTGGTGGTTTTTATGAACAACAACTACAGAAGGTTAAATATCCTAATGCATTTTTGGTGGAAAAAATATTAAAAAGAAGGGGGAATAAAGTGTTGGTCAAATGGCTAGGTTTTGAAAACAAATTTAACAGTTGGATAAATAAAACTGATATACTTTAATAGTGTCAGTTAAACACACGTTAAAGTGAAAAGACATACTACAAAATGTTTATAGTTGATGTACAAAGTTTTCAGTATGGTGAAAATAATTTCATCTGTAAAGAAATGGCGATTGTTAATACAAATAATTTATGGCACACTCAACGTTTCATAAAAATATCAAATCCACAAAAACATTTCGGTGAAACAGTACAGCAGCATTTTAAGTGGCTAACAAGAAATTTACATGGATTAGAATGGAAGAATTATGATGATTTGGAGTATGAGCAGATATCTGAATTTTTGAAGAATTCTATACCATTAGATGTGGTGGTGGTTGTTAAAGGATCTCTAAAAAAACTGTGGTTACAGAAATTAATTTCGAACAAAATTGTAGATTTATCTGAGGAAGACTGCCCAACAATTGAGACCTTAAAATTTTTCATGAAATCTAATCATTGTAAGAAACATTTATTTAATAATGAACTTAGTTGTGCATTAGAAAATGCTCATTATTTAGCTTATTGTTGTGTCTATTGTAATAAAAATAAAACATACGAATAATTTTAATGTATATATATATATATATATATATATATATATATATATATATATATATATATATATAAATAAATTAATATATGAATATTTTATTTTAAAATTTTGTTTTAAACTTCACCTTCCAGACGATCCGAAACCTCCTTCCCCCCGTTGAGTATCAGATGATAAATGCTGAAATAAAAATGTATATACATATCTGTATACATACCTCCAACTCAGGATAGTAAATTTTCTCGCAAATTAACTGTGCTATCCGATCACCTGGTTTTACGATGAAGTTCTGGCACCCATGATTGAACAATAGTACTTTCACTTCTCCTCGATAATCCTCGTCCACAACCCCAGCTGTTGAAAAAGTGAATCAATATTATTTAATTAATTTATTTTAGTAAAACTTACCCCCAACATCAATAAAATTATGCAAGGCTAATCCTGAACTTGGAGCTATTCTTCCATAGCACCCCTCAGGTAGCTCTATTTTTATCCCAGTTTTAATTAGGGCTCTACTTTGGGGTGGTATATTGCACTCTTCCAAGCTTTTTAAATCAAAGCCAGCTGATTTATTGACGCTCTTGTTAGGGTGAAAGCTTTTGGGTCCAGTTTAACGTATTTCAACGTTTTGGTGTTATGCTCTTCATTACAGTGAATAAATTAAGAAAAACTTGAGATGATTATTATTTTAAAACCTCCTTATTTAAACATTTTTAAAACCTCAAGGTAATGTATCTGTAGAGATATAATTACAATTCTTTTATCGTCGAACGGAGTTAAAGCAACTTTTCTTTGATTAATAGAATACACTTCATGTTTTTTACTTCTAATAAGTTTCTCATTTACATTGAAATTAGTTTTATTAAACAAGCATTGAAAGTAATCTTCAAATGTTATTCTTTTCAAAGATGCCTCTGTTATTCCTTTATCTTTTTTAATAATACCTAAATTATTTAAGCTAGCCTCTACATCACCTTCATAAAGATTTTTCAATTTCATTTTTTCGGCTTCCCTTTCTTCCCTTGTATAAAAAATTTTTATGGTATACATTTTTTATTTTAAACCAACAAATTCAGTCATAATTCTACCATTATTTTCATCCTTCAAAAGCCCTAAAACTTTTTTATTTAATTGAGGTATGTTATATTCACTATTTATAGAATAATTTGAAGTATCAAATTTATGGTTATCTTCCTTAATATGCTCATAAATATCATCTACAAAAATGTGATAAATTAATGAATCTGTATCTGTATATAATAATTTTGCCCTATCTCCAAATTTAACTTTTATATAATTATAATGAAAATCATATAAAATTTCTAAAATACTGAATCCAACATAAATGGGTTTATTAAACTTAACATTCATTCTTTTCATCTCAATTATTACCATATCATCATCAAAAATGGTTAAACTATGGAAATTTGGTTTTGATATTTAATTTTTTACACCATATCTACCATCCCATTTTGTAACTAATTTAACATCCTTATATTTCCGGACGTTTTCCATAGTCTTACCAAAAACTGCGTTATTCATTAGTTTATAAATTTTTTTGTTTCCTTAAATTTGTATTTTAAATTATTTTAAAATTCTATGAAACCTTTGTAAGTTTTAAACCTAAACTTAACGCTTGTTTTAAATTTCTATAATGAATAACATATTTTTTTTTATCAAAAAGTGTTGTTAATAATTTGGGGTGTTTTGATGATGACATTGGCGGTTTCATACTTTCGGGACATAGAGGAAAATCTTTATGAAGATGATGTAGCTCTGAAGGGTATTCTAAATCAACCTCAAGAATATATCCTATATCAGAATTATCTGGGTTATTAAGTATATCTTCTTTATAATAGTCGACATTTTCAATCCATTTAAAATCTCCAACAGGTAAACATTCACACATTGCAGTCCCATATAAATTATTAACATCAAAATACATTAAAAATGAGGTGGGTTGATTTGAATCATATTCATTCCCCATATATTTATTATTTGCCTTTCCATATCTATTACTACATTGGGAAACTCCACCTCGAATTCCCCTTTCTATAAACATAATTTTATCAATATCTATAAGTAATTCTAATGTAACGTTAGAAATCTTTAAACAACTAGCATAAGCTAAGCCTGTATAATATTTCAAACATTCTAAATTATAAGTTTTTAAACAAACTTTTCTAAAATTTTCAAAAACATCAGCAAGCAATAGAACATCAGTTTTCAAATATAACTCCATGTATTCACGTAAATTTTGTATTTTAAAAGTATTTCAAACTTTACGTGCATGTTCATAATCACTTTTTCCAACATTGCAATTTTTAAGAGAACTAAAAAAATCTTTAATTGATGGTAATTTAGAATCTGTTAATTTATTCCAGTTGTCTAAATAATCATAAGGAAATATACCTTTCTTAGATAAAAATTTAAATTCCTCATCAGTTTTACAAAAACTTCTAATAATTACTTTTTCAGAATCTTCTAAATAGGACCCTAATTTATCTAAACTACTAGCCATAAAACGGAAGGAATCTAAAAATCTAAACTTTAAATTTGTGTTAGAAATATATTTAGTAAATGATATGTATTTCTCCTTATTAACTGGTAGTAAATCTTTGGCACCAGGTATATCTTTTGCTAATGCTCTAATAATAATGACTATCATAACCGATAAATTATGAAAAACTACAGGTATCATAAAATCATCTTTATAATTTAAATTACAGGAAGAATGAGCAGCCCCTCTATAGTTTCCCGAAAAATGACAGTGATCTTTAACCTTTATATCAGTTTCAGTAAAATTTTTCCCACAAATATGCCAAATTTGAGCTAATGAGAAATCATTTAATTGTGAACTCGTTAATGAAATCATTGGAATTATATTTTGGAATATAGGATTTAAATTCATTGCAATTTGTTGTAGACGTTTAACAAACCAATTAATGCAGTCTTTTCCTGTATATAATTCAAATTTGGAAAGAGAATTATCAAAACTGCAAACTAAGTAATAAGCAATGCTACATAGTATACATTCTAAATCTGCATATATTACAAAGGGAACTTTCTCTTTATTTTTAAAATCAGAAAATGAAACAAATTTTTCCTGTTCAGTTGGAGTTATAATTTTTTTCTTATTCATATGTCTACAAGTTATCATATGTTTATGTAAACTTTCCTGAGAATAAAAATGATTCAAACATCTATGACAATAATATTTTTTATGACTTAAATCATTGCTTTGTCTATTAAGCAATCTGGATAAATCTTTTATTAATGCAAAATGATAATAATTCTGATGGGAATTTATCCTCTCACTCAAATTTATTTCTATATCATCATCATCATCATCATCATCATCATCATCATCACCACCACCATCATTATAATTTAATGGAAGCATTAGTAAATTTATGGTTCTCACAGATTCAATTTTATTTAAACAAACAGGGACAACATCTTTTTTTTCTAGAGTAAATACATTTATAGATAAATTATTCATTTTCTCAAATTTAGAAATATCTTTTAGTGAAATTGGAAACTTGATATCATCATATTTAAGAATGCTACTAAAATGGGGGTAAGATGATGTTCTACAGGAGTGTTTTGAATTTAGATGAGGATGAAGAGCTGCTGTAATAGACCATAGAAAACAGTATTCATCATTATTTTGGATATTAAGAATTGCCCAAGTATTTTGTAAAAATTTAGGTATTTCAATATAAGTTGAGACACCCACATTTATTGGAGTATAATTATTAAAATTTACTTTTAAGTGGAGAATTTCATAAAGACTCCAACCTGAGTCTCTTTCTTCAAATTCCTCTAATTTTGCTAAAATTGAACTTTTAATGTGACCATCATAAAATAATTTCAAATTTGTATTAAAATCAATTACTCTATTTTTTGTTTGGAAATGCTTAATATCTGTTTCACCAGATTGAGGTTTAACAAAATTAGCTAATAGTGTAACATTTACTTTCAATAGTGAATTTTGAAGTTCAGTTTTTACTTTACTTATAAAAGACCTACGAGCTTTATTGAAAAATTCTAAGGGATCCCTTATACCCAAATTAATGATTGCTCCAGTTCTCACGCGATTATAAAACACGATTCTAAATCTTGCCAAATTAAATTTTGTTTCTTACTGTTTTTAAAATTCTTTCTTTTTTGATATGAAATTTTTGTTTGAAATATTTAATAGTGATAAGTTTGATTCTAATTTTTAAAAAGTGTTTCTATCTAATACAGATATATTACGTTTAAAATATTTTTAAAATCAAAATAGTAGAATTTAAATATTTTACCCATTTACAATAATCATCTTTAGTTTTAATTAACTTACCCACTTGTTGAATTTTAGACACAACACCTTCAACTAATGTATTTATTTCACTAGAGGTACTCATATTTTATTTTAATAGCGGAATACAACTGATTGCTATGAAGTATAAACGTTAAATCTGTTAAAATTGATTAAAATATTTATCATTCTATATCGTCTGACGCAAATCATAAATTTCCAGTAGTTCAATTAAAAACATTCTTGTTATTCATGTTAAATTGCATGTATACATTCTTTTATCATATGACGCAAATCGTAAATTTCCAATAGTCTAATTAACAAATTAAAACATCCTTGTTATTCATGTTAGATTGCAACACTTATCATTTATCAATGTAATGAAATATTTCCATTACTTTAATTAACTCAAACTTATTATTCATATTAAATTAGTTTCAGTAAACAACTCAATTAATCTTATTAGATAAATATTACTTGTGTAAATTTTTATTGAACTTTGATTTAAAAATTATGTGATTAATTATTTATAACATCATTATTTTTACTGGGAAATTACGACTTTAATTGTTTATGGTAACATCATTATAAAAAGATATTCGAATAATTTTCATTAGTATCTTCTTGATTGTTGTAAATCAAACATATCAACTACCATGAATTTGCCAACAACCTTTATTGTAGAATCAACAGATAAACAATTGTTACCAACAAATGTGTTGGTAGTATTTTTAAAAAATTTATTTATGTAAGTATTCTTATTATATTAATTTCATTAAATATAAAGTAACAGTTCTAAAATTTTAACTATTATAATATTACATTTTTAGATTTGGGAGAAATAGTGTAACCACTAATAATGATAAGATTTACCTATCATTATCGTATTGTCCAAAAAAGGAGACTGTGGAAAAAAAACTGAAACAGCTCCCCGTTAAATATATGAGAATATTTGCGGACAGTGAGAAGGAGTTTAGACTACTCTGTAGTGGTTTGGAGAGGTTAAACATCACCTTCAGCCAAGATGATGAGGAGGAGGCTACTCAAACACTACCGGTACCGGTAAGCCATCAAACTCAAGTTCTGCCACAAACTCATCAACCATCAAGAAAAAGGAAGGTTGAAATTTTACAGAATGAAATAGTGGTCACCGCACCTGTAGAAGAAAAGAAAAAAAGAAAAAGAGATACAGAAGCAATTAACCTAACTGAGAGCTGGGAAGAGTTTCATGAGATATATATATATATATATATATATATATATATATATATATATTAAATTGTATATATATTTATTAATAAATTGAGTTAATTGATAGTATTCAATTTTATTCCAAGATAGTGATAAACAAAAGTTTTTCAGCAATGTGTAATATAAAAATAAGTATGAGTAATTTATTAGCTAACATTTGTCACATGTCTCAATAAAACAAATTTTGACGACACTTGTCTTGGCAAATCATAAGTTTTACTAATGTCACCTAATAAAATTAAATGTGTCACTTGAAAAATAAAAAGTGTCATGTCATATGTATTAATGCCACCTACCTAATAAAAATCAAAAGTGCCTGTCACTTGAAAAATAAAAAGTGTCATACATATTAATGTCACCTACCTAATAAAAATCAAAAGTGTCACATATATTACAACCTAATTAAAATCAAAGTGTCACAGATATAATTGTCACTACTGGGATTGCTGATTCTTCAGACAGACTTGACACATCTAGT